>BSBK01001788.1:792500-907500 GCA_027943335.1 Chamaecyparis obtusa
AAGTTGGCCTTTAGATCCACCATCAACAGAACAAATGACCAGATCTAGGTCAACATGCTTCCCAATGATAGATACCAGCATTAAATCCACGACCATAATTAATTGAAAGAGTCAAAATCAACATGAAATAAAAAGAAACAACTTGGTAAGCAAGGATAATCGAGTGCCAAACAAGCATCACCGAGCACCAGGTAAATTCCCCAAGCACCAGAGAGATAATCGACCAACCTCGGTAAACAAAGGAAATCGAGCAACTACCGACCAACTCAGTCAATGAAGGAACCGAGCAACATAGGAACAACACAAACATATTTTTGGTGACACGGGATTGCCAAGGACTCGAGATGCTCCTGCATCAGACACCTAGGGTTATTTGAAAATGATTCTCTGAATCATGAAGTAGGTACGATCCAAACTAAATTCAACTTAGATTGTGAAATCCATGAACTGTCTTCAATTGGTCTATTCTTCTACTTAACCAAATATTCCATATACTATTTTCCTCTTGTACTTCTGCCAATTCTTTGCTCCAAAATCTGCTCAACTTCTTCCGTCTATTTCTTAGGATAATCATTTGGTACTGTCATTTCTTCATCTGACTCATGGTACTCATACAAATCAGCAATGTTGAAAATAGGTGATATATCCATGTCATCAGGTAACTCAATCTCATAAGCATTTCCACTGTCAAATCTCTTCAAAATATTACAAGGACCAAACTTCTTCATTTTTAGCTTCCCATATGTTCCAACATGAAATCTTCCTTTCTCCGAATGAACCATTACTTCATCACCAACTGCAAAAGTCTTATGTCTTCTTGATCTATCAGCTCTATCTTTGTATTTATGATTACTTTTCTCTAGCTTATATTTCACATCTTCATGCAATGTCTTCATATACTCAGCAAACTTTACCCCTTCAACACTTCTCTTTCCTTCATCAACAATATCCCTCAAATCTAATATACCTCTCAGTTGTATGCCATTTACAATCTCAAAAGGTGACTTTCTTGTACTCATATTTACTGAATTATTGTATGCAAAATCCTCTTGTGCCAACACAGAATCCCAATTACTTGGTGTGTCTCCAACTAAACATCTCAAAAGATCTCCCAAACTTCTATTCACAACTTATGTCTATCCATCAATTTGTGGGTGAAATGTAGAACTATATTTCAACTCAGTGCCAAACTTTCTCCAAAGGTTCTTCCAAAAGTATCCAACAAATTTATTGTCTCGGTCAGAGATAATACTCCTTGTTAATCCATGTAATTTGACAAATTCCTTAAAGAAAAGATCTACTATATGTACTGCATCTGATGTCTTTGTACAAGGTATAAAATGTGTCATTTTAGAAAATCTATCCATAACAAAAAATATAGAATCATTACCTCTTACTGGCTTTGGTAAGACAAGAACAAAATCCATATTGATATCAATCCAAGGTTTCTCAGGAACAAAAATCAGTGTATACAATCCAGTATTCTAACTTACTCCTTCTGCAACTTGACAAATTCAACAACTTTTCACAAATTTATGAACATCCTTATACAACTGTGGCCAAAATTATTTCTCCTTAAGAAAATTCAATGTCTTGTCAACACCAAAATGTCTAGCCAAACCACTACTATGTTTATCTTTTATCAAATTAGTTCGCATTGATCCTCTTGGTATACACAACTAAATACCTTTAAACAACATACCTCCTTGAATGAAATATTCTTCCGATTTAGTACTCGGTTGATCTTGAATAGGTGCTCTGCACTTTCTCCATGGCTTAGAAAAATTAGGATCAAATTCATAAGAATCTATCATGTCATCAAAGCCAAGAACTTCAATTTTCATCTCGGTCATCAAAGATCTTCTACTCAATGCATTTCCAACTCGGTTAGTGACTCAACTCTTATGCTTTATCACAAATGTATAACTCTGCAAATACTCAACCCATTTCATATGTCTTTGATTCAACTTATTCTAACTACCCAAATACTGTAAATTTTTATGATTGGTATACAACACAAATTCACTTGGTATCAAATAAAGTCTCCATTTCTTCAGGGCTTGAACAATAGCATATAATTCTTGATCATACACAGAATATTTCCTTTTTGCATCATTCAACTTTTCACTAAAGAAAGCAATAGGTTTACCTTCTTGACTCAACATAGCTCCTATTGCACTTCCACGTGCATCACATTCCACTTGAAATACCTTATTGAAATTAGGCAATGCTAACACAGGCAATTCAACAACCTTCTGCTTCAAATTCTCAAAACTTTTATCAGCTCCATGTGTCCACTTGAATTCTCTTTTATCTCCTCTCATAGTCTCAGTCATAGCATTACAAATTGAACTGAAATTCCTAATGAACTTTCGGTAAAAACTTGCCAAACCATAAAATGATCTTACCTCACTAGCAGTCTCAGGTGTAGGCCAATTTAAAATAGCTTCAACCTTTTCAGGGTCCATCTTCAAACCATCAGCTGAAATCACAAATCCCAAATACACAATCTCCTCTTTGATGAATGAACACTTTTTCAGAGTTATCAGCAACTTTTCTTCTTTCAACCTCTACAATACTTGTTTAACATGCAACAAATGCTCTTCTTTGGTCTTACTGAATACTAGAATATCATCTAGGTATACAATCACAAATTTACCCAAGAATTTCCTCAAAACTTCATTCATCAACCTCATAAAATTACTCGGTGCACTAGTTAAACCAAAAGGCATAACCAACCACTCAAAGAAACCTTATTTTGTCTTAAAAGCAGTCTTCCACTCATCACCTTCTCTAATTCTGATCTGATGATACCCACTTTTCAATTCAATCTTGGTAAAATACTTTGCTCCAGTCAAAATGTCCACTATGTCATCCATTCTTGGTATAGGAAACCTATATTTCACTGTTATCTTGTTGATTTCTCTAGAATCAGTACACATTTTCCATTCTTCATTCTTCTTAGGTACCAATACAATAGGTACTACACAAGGATTGAAACTTTCTCAAATCAAACCTTTCTACAACAATTCTTGAATTTGTCGATTCAATTCCTGATTCTCAGTAGGTGTCAACGGACGTGGTGCCTTATTCAGTAAACTAGCTCTAGGGATTAGATCAATGCAATGATCAATACTTCTCTTCGATGGAAAACCATCAAGTACATTATCAGAAATGATTTCACTATACTCGATGAGTAACTTATCAATCTCCTCAGGGATACTATCCTCTATTTTCTTACTCAATTTTTGAGGAATTACAACAAAACATACATCATTCTTTTTCAAATCCTTCATAAACTTTCTTCCTTCCATCAAAAAAACTTTCATATATGTACAAACATTATTAACAAGTTCTTCAATCAAAGGTAACAAGATTTGTCTTTGTCCATAAGCCCAAATAGTATACTTATGCAATCTCCCATCATATATAGCATGTCTATCATATTGCCAAGGTCTACCCAACAAAATATGACAACAATCCATAGGCATGATATCACATAGCACCTTATCATGGTACTTCCCAATTTTAAAATTCACATAACATTGTTCACTTACCAAGAGTGTATGCTCATCCTTGATCCATGAAATTTGATAGGGCTTTGGATGTTTCAACCTTTTCAACTGCAATTTTGTAACCATTTCCTCAGTTGTCGAGTTCTCTGAGCTACCACTGTCAATGATTACCTTCCAAAATTCATCATAAATCTACATCTGGTCTTGAACAAACTTTTCCTTACCAGATCTTCCTTGTTACTTTCACTCCAAAGTGCTCTCCTTATCATCAAGTTATTTTCCTTCTTAGGTTCATTCGGTGACTCTTCTTGCTTCAAAGCATTTCTATTGTTACCGACCTTCTTACTTGCATGTGTACACTCAAATTGTCTATGTCCTTCTTCTCCATAATTGTAACAAGTTCCTCAGAAACCACCTCTGTTATAACCACTTCAGTATTTATTGCCTCTACCTATAGATGAAATTTCACCACCTCTACCTCTTTGTTTTTTCTCATGTCTCTTGTTCAATTTCTCCTTCGCTTTCAACACAAACTGATAAGCCTCTTCAATGTTCTCCAATTTGACCAAAGTGATTTCTTCTTGGATGGAAACTCTCAATCCATTTAGGTATCTAGCAATTCTTTCCACATCATCTTTATCATGTCCAGATATGATATCTAATCTATATAATTCTTCAGTATAATCCTTGACCGAGCTTGTTGGAAAATGGTTAGCGCTCCCCTTAGGATTTGTGACATGGTTTAACAGCCTCTTGTGTCTTCTATAAGTTTAGTGGTTGTGTCAGGCATTGACAGGTTGATCTTTTGGTGCAAAGACAACCAATACTTGTAACAAGTGGTATCAGAGCTTGGTCATAGGTTCGAATCCCCTCAGGTAACGCTAAGGGGGAGATTGTTGGAAAATGGTTAGCACTCCCCTCAGGATTCATGACATGGTTTAACAACCTCCTATGTCTTGTATAAGCCTAGTGGTTGTATCGGGCATTAATAGGTTGATCTTTTGGTGCAACGACAACCACTACTTGTAACAAAGCTATCTTTCTGCCTTAAACTTTGCATTTGCCTAACTAGGTTAATCTGATAATCACAAGGTAAGAACTTTCCTTTCAACTTGTTTACCATTTTGTTCCATACCTTTATTTTGTCTTTGCCTTTCCTCTTTCTGTCCAACTGTAGATTTTCCCACCACAACGATGCATGACTTTTCAACTTTGTGCTTGCAATCTTCACCTTCTTTTCCTTAGGTACATTTTCATACTCAAAGTAGTTTTCCATCTCGGTGATCCAGTCCATTAATTCATCTGAATCAAGATTTCCACTATACTCAAGAGGATTAAAGTGTGGTGTAGACTTCAGATTTGTCAAAGCCTTCAATAATATTTCCTCACCCTGATCCATCATAGGTGTAGGCTCTACATCACCTTGTTCTTCCTCAATTTCATCATCACTAACATCTTCAAGATGTCTTCCTCTTCTTTGGGTTGTATCAACAACTTCTAATCTAGCAGCAAGTTGACTCAACATGTCTGCCAATCTTGGATCTGCATCTTGCCTCCCACGAACCATCTTGAAACCCTCTGTAATTATAGGCTAGATCACAATCTGCTACCCCACAAAAAATAAACTAGGGTTTGACAAGAAGGAACCCTCAAACCTAGAGTCGCAAACCTAGATCCATATCTAACCTCACTCTGATACCACCTGACACAAGGGAGGATGGGGAGAGGGGCCAAAGGCACACCTTAACCAAATCCACCTTGCAGAGATCACACACGGAAGCAACAAACACACAAGTGAGAGAGAGAATGCAGATAGCTTTCATATATTAACTTCAATTGATTCGTACATGTCATACTGTAAGACCTTCCTGATTTAAGCCAAATATTAAAATCAAGTACAGAAGTCCTCCAATATGCGAGGATCTGTAACAATCTTCTATCTCCTAGCTTCTATCTTTGATGTCTCCCAAACTAATCTCCTAAAACTACAAACAAAGATTACATTATATACAAGAGGCTACTGAACAAGTTGGCCTTCAGATCCACCATCAACAGAAGGGATGACTAGATCTAGGTCCACATGCTTCCTAATGATAGATACTAGGATTAAATCTGTGACCATAATTAATTTCAAGAGTTGGCCTCAATAGGAAATCAAAAGAAACAACTCGGTAAGAAAGGATAACTGAGTGCTAGACAATAATCACTGAGCGCCAGAGAGATAACCGACCAACCTTGGTAAATAAAAGAAACCGAGCAACTACCGACCAACTCGGTCAATGAAGGAACTAAGCAACACAGGAACAACATAAACATATTTTTGGCGACATAGGATTGCCAAGGACCCGAGATGCTCTTGCATCATCTTCTTACTATAATTTCCCCATCAAAAGCAATCTAAGGTCTAGAGATTACTAATTTAATTGGAGTTGACATATTAGGTGGGATACAGTTTGACATGAAAGATAGGTAGGAAGGAGTCTCACTAATTCACTTAAATAGTTATTGAAATCTCCCTCTAAGTGGCTTTAGGACTGCAAGCTAAGGATACTACTTCTTAAGAAGCATAGTAAATCTTAATCAACATAATACCTAATGATGTTAAAGATTTCTCTAACATCAGAATAGGAAAGAGCTCCTTCTAGAAAGTAGATGAGTTTTCCTTAGTCAAGGAGTAGAATGCCTACAAGAGAGACATAAATAATGAGAGACAAAAAAATAGATATCTCTCAACAAAGAGACTTGAGAGGAGACTACCAGGAAAACAAATCAAATAAAAACATTTAGCTTCCTAATGCCGCAAAGAGATACTCTAAATACCAGGGCTAAAGTAATTAGGATAGAACCTTGGAAACTACTAGAGTGGCAACAGAAGCCTAATTTACTCATCTATGACAATCCTTCAGTAACTTTGGGGTATCAATGATTTAAAGAAATAAATGTCTAATAAAAGGTTCTTGGTCTCTTTTTGTCCATAATTTGAGGACTATGAAGAAATCATTTTAACATAAGAGAACTATTTATTATTAATATTATAACACATTAGAGACCTATTTTTCCTTGATACAAAGATAAAAAAATTTTAAATTAAAATGATTAAAGAGAGAAACCAGAGCAAATTTCCATTGTAAAGAAGCTATAAGTTGCATGTAGAGCTATACTCGATGTTTATAAAACCATAACTACTATCTATTAACCTTCCCATATCAAGTATTGTCGATCATCTTCTAGCATCATTAAATATAGTTTCAAGCTTTATACATAAATTTAACAAAATATTGTCTAGAAAGGTATTATATGCTATAAAATCCTAAGATGTCCCTAACATTTGAAGCAGGCAGCAACCCGATTCTACTTTACATATCTAAAAAGGTTAAGAAACTGTTGGCAAAAGAGAAAAATTTCTAGCTTGACCAAGGCTAGTTTATCAAAATATTTTAATCTTTTTGGACAAGGCTGCAACTCCATTCACCTCCATTGCATTTAAAAATGATGATGGTGTCCTCATCCACTATGACATCTTTAACACTGTGAGAACTCTTATGGATGGAAGGCGCCACAACCCTCACGTTACTAATCTCTTCCTCATCAAATTTGTCAGGGATATTGAATCCTTCAGACCTCCAATAATTCGACACCCACTCTATTTCCATTGATTCTTTAAGAACTATTTTAATTAGAAAGTCTAGGTTTCTCCACATTTTTGGCTAGAACTCATTGAAGAGTGCTTCATCTTTGAAGACCAATATTTTCATACGTTGAGAATTAGGAATAGAGGGTTAAGTTCTCTATTTCTATCTTCATGTATATCTTTGGAAAGGGGATATTTAGGTTGTCGTCGATGCCATGAACTTCTTTCTCCAAACAAGCAAGAAAATATTCTTTGAAGATTATTCTTGTTGCTTATATAATATCGGCCTTCTCAAATCCAACAAAGGTAGCAAGCAAGATAAAAAGACCAACGATATGACCATTAAATCTGATAGAAAATTCATTGTCAAAATGATAATCACCAATACCTTTTTCCAATGCCCTATGGGATGCATTTGATAAGGAGTTCAAAATCCCATTCCATCTTTCTGGTTTGATCATTCTCCTAAACACCATTTGTCTATTATCCTTAAGAACGAAAGTTAAGATCCTTGACTCCATTAGAAAGAAAGGAAGAGAATGATGCAAACCTAGAATGTCCTTGCAAAAAGCTTATACAATACTAAAATCGTAAGCTCTAACTCACAATTTTAATGACTTAAATGTTACCCAGGATGCTTCCATAGGATACACTAAGGATTACAAGCTTGACAATCATAATTACTTGATCTGCTAATAATGTGCTTGAGAATTTGGGAGATTTGAGGAAAGCGCTTTATCTATACTTAGAGCCAAACTAATCACTTGAGAAAAGGGATATTTCTATTAAAGACAGGAAAGTTAGTGACCCTCAATGTTAGAGAGAAGGGGTAATATATGCTAAATTTGTGACCTTTAGATTGTTCACCAGTATCGACCAACTTTCCAGTTTCATCATAGATTTTCATCTATCTATTTTCAAATGCAACTCGGTGACCTGTGTTATTCAATTTTGCTACACTCAATAGAGTATAATTAAGTCCTTTCACCCAATATGCATTCTCACATATGATCTTATTGGTCAGTAGAATAGACCTTTTTCCTTTTAGTAGACATGATGTATCATTTCCTATTTTAACACTTCCACCATTATAATGTTCAACGTATTCAAATTTATCTTCATCACTAGTTATATGATGTGTACAACTACTATCAATAATCCAAGTATCATTCTTGTTAACTTTAGAAATAAGTGTTGTTTCTACATACCTTTCTTCTTCTTCTGCATCTTCTTTCAAAGTCACAAATACCACCTCAATGTCTTCATCAGCATTGGTGTTGGTATCTTGATCTTCAACAAGGTAACTAATGAACTACAACTAATTTGAATACATTGTATAACTTGAAGATCTGTGATGTAAAATCACTGAGTTGCTGATTAGATATGTAAGATGATTAAATCAGTAATATGTTGTCATTGATGTCAACTAGTTTTGACAATACTTATCTTGTAAGTTACTATACCCAAACATCTGTAGAAGAAGAAGAAAAGAGATGAAGAACAGATATATCTACATGAGGAAGATGGATATGATAGATAAGGATAAGGAATACATTGGGTAACTTATGGATGAGTCTATGACCTTATGTTATTGACTTGATTATGTTGCATTCATCTATGATGAAGGATAAGAGAAAAATGCACAAGGTAGTCTTGTCGTTTAATGAACCATTTTATTATACACTGACACAATGTAGTGTATACCAATCACAATACAAACCGAGCTTGTGTTCACTGACACATTTATTTGTTAACCGAGCAAAAGAAAAGAACTAAATGACTAGTTTAGCTGATGGAAGTTGATTAGCTGTAAAGTACCTCGAAATCAGAGATGAAGATATTGTTTGTTATGAAGATCAACAGCTAACATAATTCAAAGAAGATCTAATGGATTGAAACAAAATGTGTTACTGACATATCAGGCAAGGAAGGTTTAAGCGGCAAAATCAACAAAGGAGACTAAGCGGCAAAATCTTATGGATGGAAATAAAATGGTTTACTCATCTATTTAAGAGACTCAGATTTCATGATGAAATCATCTGGAAGAAGGAAACTAAAAAGATATCACGTGAATAATCTTCATGCATGCTTGATCAGACTGGTTAAGGAGAACCAAACTACGGAGATTACCGAGCATCAGAAAGCTATTATCGAGAGATAGTAAGTTACCAAATATAGATTGAAATAGAATTGATATATTGATAAGAGGATTTGAATGAGCTTAACATAGATCTGATAATCTGCAATTGAAGTTGTGTTGTAATTAGATCAACTTCTGTTACATTTTAACCATTCTAAATAGAGAAATCTCTTAAAGAGTGGACTAGAAAGTCTTGTAATGTCATTCATACAGTGTACATTTGTTATCTTGTCAACCCCATAGTGAATGTTGGTTGGATGATAATGGTTGGTCTAAAATCCTCTAACAAGGTCACACCTCATAGTGTGTTTGTAACCTTTAACAAGGTTGGGTCTTCACCAACCTCACTTTAGAAGAGTGAACAATTTTTGGGTTGCCGGTCCTAGGTGGTTTTTCCCTTCACAGGGTTTCCATGTTAAATCTATTGTGTTATGTGTTGATTGTGATGATTGTTTGTTATCATACTTTACATGTTGCATATTAGATTTGATTGGTAATCACTATATGTTATTAACTAGTAATTGGTAAAAGCACAGACATAATACTATTTTAGTTTACCGAGCTGCAGAAGTTTTAGTAAATTTTTTTTGGTTATACATTCTAGGATTGGGACTATGGATAACTGATTCACCCCCTCTCAGTTATTCTAACAATTGGTATCAGAACGTTGGTTGCCTGGAATAGAGTTTTAAGGACTTCAGCACAAAGATCTCAAAATGTATAAGAGGGAAGTACCAAAGCTAAACAAGGATAACTTCATAGTATGGCAAAGCTGAATGAAGCTGCATGTATCTGGAATTGGGAATTCTACCCTAACACTAATGGAGAATGGCTACATTGCACCGCCCACTAGTCCCCTGACCCTTGATCAACTAAGAGACATGCATGAACATAATGTTATTGTGATGGAGATTGTTGCTGCCTGTACCAATGCTGAATTTGAAGATATTAAAAATTGCACTACTGCTAAAGGTATGTGGGATAAACTTGCTCAAGTTTATAGTGGTGATGTGAATGTCAAAAGAGCCAGAGTTGAAAGCTTAAGGGGTAGATTCGATGATATGAAGATGAAGGAAGGAGAAAATATTGTGAAGTATAAAAATAGATTGAAAGAGCTAGTACATACTATTAGAGCATCTGATGGTGTTATTGATGAAGAGATAGTGGTAAGAAAAGTTCTCATAACCTTATTGTCAGTTTATGCAATCAGAATATCTGCAATTCATGAAAAAAGTTCTGCATCTGGTAACAACCTTACTCTTGATAATCTGATTGGTAAGCTTACAACCTTTGAATTGAATAACTTTGATAATAGTGTTGTACCATCTGTTGAATCTACTTTTATGTCTTCTCTGAAGATTGGTAAGTCTAGTAGCAGAAATAAGAATGATGATAGTGATAGCAATACTAATGATGAGCTTGATGAACTTGAAGCTCTTATCGCCAGAAGGTTAGCTAAAGGTAAAGGTAGATATAGAGGTAAATTACCTTTAGCGTGCTTTAATTGTAAAGAGGTTGGTCATATTGTTGCTAGATGTCCACATAGGAAATATGATGACAGAAACAAAGACCGATCTGGTGAAGGAAGCTATGGGAGAAGAGGCAACATAAGTTACCGACACTACAACAGAGACAACTGAGACAATAATGATAAAGGAAAGAAGGTGTGATACATTGCAGAAGAAGATGTCACTGATACTGACACTAATGAAGATGCAGAGGTAGTATTTGTTGCAATGAAGGATGACTCAGAGGAAGATGAGAGGTATGTAGAGATAACACTTATCTCTAAGGTTAATAAAAATGATACATGAATTATAGATAGTGGCTGTACACATCACATGATTGGTGATGAAGATAAATTTGATCATCTTGAAGAACATAATGGAGGATCTGCTAGAATGGGTAATGATGCACCTTGTATGGTTAGAGGAAAAGGATCCCTGATGATAAATGATAAAATTAGATGTGACAATGCCTATTGGGTAAAAGGTCTAAACTATAATTTTCTAAGTGTGGCACAGCTGAACAATTCAGGCCACCATGTTGCTTTTGAGAGCAAGAAAGTGAAGATATATGATAATAGAGGAAGACTTATTGGATTTGGAACACAATCAAGAGGTAATTTGTTTTATCTTGATAATGACCAGTCTTGTTTAATGATGAAAGATAAAGATGCATGGTTGTGGCATAAGAGGTTATGTCATGTGAATTTTGATAACATGATTAAGATTAGTAAAAAGAAAAAGGTTAGAGGTCTACCTAACTTATCTAAGATTGATCATGTTATGTGTCATGAATTTTAGAAAGGTAAAATGACAAAATCTAGTTTCAGAAGCAAAGATTATTCAACAAAAAAATTACTTGAGTTAGTGCATACCGACCTATGTGGTCCTATGAAAACTCAAAGTTACTATGGATATAGATATTTTATTCTTTTTATTGATGATTATGCTAGATTAATGATAGTCATGTTCTTGAAGGAAAAATCAAAGGCATTTAAGATGTTCAAGTGGTATAAAGCAAAAGTTGAGAAAGAGACTAGTAAAGAATTGAAATGCTTAAGATCTGACCGAGGTGGTGAATTTATTTCTGATGAATTTAATAACTTTTGTAATGAGCATGGTATTAAAAGACAGGTCTCTGCACTGAAAACACCACAACAAAATGGAATAGCTGAAAGGAGGAATAGGTCAATCATTGACTGTGCAAGAACACTGATGTTACAAAAGAATGTTGCTCATACATACTAGAGGGAAGCTGTCAGCACAACTGTTTATGTTCTGAACCGAGTACAACTGAAGAAGGACACTAATAAGACACCCTATGAGTTATGGTTTGGTCACAAACCCATTGTAAGTTATTTCAGAGTTTTTGGAAGTAAATGCTTTATTCTTAAAGATGAAAGAAATGGGAAGTTTGTCACAAAAGGTGATGAAGGGATATTTCTGGGATATTCCACTAAAATTAAAGCATACAAGTGTCTTAATAAAGTAACTAATAAAATGATTAAAAGTACTAATGTTCGAGTTGATGAGTTTGGTGATATAAATGCAAAGGAAAGTACAAAGGAACCAGAAGACTACGATAGATTCAATTACATTGAACAATCAGAGTACCTATCAACGCAGTAGATAGTGACAATCGGTCCACATGAAAAAAATAATGAGGAACAGGAAAAAGAAACAGAAGAGAAGGAAGCATCCACCAAGCAAGAAAATGAACCTACACAGGATGAACAAGAAAGAAGAGATCGGATACTGGCGATATTTGTCAGAAGACATCATCCTGTGACACAAATAATTGGAAATAGACAAGCTGGCATGCAAAAAAAAAGTAAAGCAAGACAAGGTACATGTCTAGTTTGTGAATATGAACCGAAGAATGTAAAAGTTGCATTAGAAAATGATGAATGAGTTAATGCAATGAAAGAGGAAATAGAACAGATAGAGAAGAACAGAACTTGGAGTTTAGTACCCAAACCTAAGGACAAGAATGTTATCAGTACTAAGTGGATATTCAGAAACAAACTTAATGAGAATGGAGAGGTAACAAGGAACAAAGCTAGGTTAGTATGCAAGGGATATACACAGGAGGAAGGAATAGATTATGGTGAGATATTTTTACTTGTTTCTATATTAGGAGTCAGAATGTTACTTGCATATACTGCACACAAAAAGTTCAAAGTTTACCAAATGGATGTCAAATCAGCTTTTCTGAATGGGATACTTGAAGAAGAAGTCTCCATAGAACAACCTAAAGGGTTCATTGATCCAGAAAACAAAGATATGGTATGTAGATTACATAAATATTTATATGGTTTGAAGCAAGCAATGAGAGCCTGGTATGAAAGGCTACATAACTATTTGCTGAGTATTGGATTTGTTAGAACAAGTGAGAACAGTAATCTATACATGAAAGGAAATTCTGATGATACTATCTTGATTGCTGAGATATTTATGGATGATATAATATTTGGAGGACAAGATTAAATCTTTAAGTCATTTGCTGATGAAATGAAAAGTGAATTTGAAATGTCCATGTTTGGAGAGATTAAGTTCTTTCTAGGCTTACAAGTGATTCAGTAGAATGATGGTATATTCATCACACAATCTAAATATATAAAGAAAGTCTTGAAGACATTTGGCATGGAAGATGCTAAACCTATGGGAACACCGATGGCTACTGGATGTAAACTGAATAAAGAAGATAGAACTATTGAGGTAAACTAGACACTGTAGCGATCCATGATTGGTAAGTTAATGTATGTAGTTCACAGTAGACCTGATATAGCACGTGCTATTGGAATAGTTGCTAGATTTTCTACAAACCCTAGAGAGTCACACATGGTGTCTACAAAGGAATCTTAAGATACCTAAAGAAAACTGAAGATTATGGACAGTGGTATCCTAAGAAAGCCAAGTTTGAACTGAAAGTATACACCGATGCTGATTGGGCTAGAAATGTGGATGATAGAAAGAGTACCACCAAAGGAGCATTCTTCTTTGGTGAAAGACTTGTTATATGGACAAGTAAGAAATAGGCTTGCATTTCTCAGTCTACAACTGAAGTAGAGTATGTTGTTGCTCCTACTAACTATTCAAATATTGCATATATCAAGCAAGTTTTAGAAGGAATGAATGAGGTAATCACTGAGCTGGTGATTATATATTATGATAATACTAGTGCTATCAATATTTCAAAGAATCCGGTGATGCACTCTAAAACAAAGCATATATCAATTAACTATCACTACTTAAGGGAACAAGTAAAGGAGAAGCAAGTGAAGCTAGAATTTGTTACATCAAAAGAACAACTTGCTAACATGTTTACAAAGCCTCTACCGAAGGATACATATGAATACTTGAGGACTAGACTTGGGGTCTGTCCCCTGTCTACCAGCCACTAAGGTGATCTAGAGGTTGCATTAGCCTAATCTTATCAGAAGATCATACATGTTGATGCAGCAGAGTTCACACTTTGGACTTCTATCTAAGGTTGTGAAAGGTTGAAGTACTGGAACAGATTTGCATAACAGTATACCGAGATACAGAGAATGCACCGAACAACAGAGAGTTACATGGCTACTATAGAGCTGTATGTTTTTATTGTTCTTTGGCATTGTTGTCAAAGGGAGAGAGATCAATATGAAGAATATGGAGCCAAAGAAAAAGTGAGAGAGATACAAAAAAGAGAGCTGAAAAGATCATATCTACAGAACTTAGTCTACACTTGAAAATGCTTTTATGTTATGTAGTGATTAAACATATTAAGCTAGGGAGAGTTTGTACCATTACAACATTTGTTGACAGAGTTGTAGAATACATGTTTGGTATGTGTATGGCATATTTCATATTGCTTGTGTTGCCATCAATGCCAAAGGGAGAGATTGATGAACTACAACTGATTTGAATACATTGTATAACTTGAAGATATGTGATTTAAGATGACTAAGTTGCTGATTAGATATGTAAGATGATTAAATCAGTAATATGTTGTCATTGATGTCAGCTAGTTTTGACAATACTTATCTTGTAAGTTACTATACCCAAACATCTGTAGAAGAAGAAGAAAAGAGATGAAGAATAGATATATCTACATGAGGAAGATGGATATGATAGATAAGGATAAGGAATACATTGGGTAACTTATGGATGAGTCTATGACCTTATGTTATTGACTTGATTATGTTGCATTCATCTATGATGAAGGATAAGAGAAAAATGCACAAGGAAATGTTGTCGATTAATGAACCATTTTAGTATACATCGATGCAGTGTAGTGTATACCAATCATAGTACAAACTGAGCTTGTGTTCACCGACACATTTCTTTGTTAACCAAGTAGAAGAAAAGAACTAAATGACTAGTTTAGCCGATGGAAGTTGATGAGCTGTAAAGTACCTTGAAATTAGAGATGAAGATAATGTTTGTTACGAAGATCGACGGCTAACATAATTTGAAGAAGATCTAATGGATTGAAACAAAATGTGTTACTGACACATCAACTGAGGAAGGTTTAAGTGGCAAAATCAACAAAGGAGACTAAGCGGCAAAATCTAATGGATGGAAATAAAATGGTTTACTCATCTATTTAAGAGACTGGGATTTCATGATGAAATAATGTTGGAAGAAGGAGACTACAGAGATATCACATGAACAAGCTTCATGTATGCCTGATCAGATTGGTTAAGGAGAACTGAACTACAATGATTACCGAGCATTAGAAAGCTATTACCGAGCGATAGTAAGTTACTGAATATAGATTAAAATAGAATTGATATATTGATCAAAGGATTTGAATGATCTTAACATAGATCTAATAATTTGCAATTGAAGTTGTGTTGTAATCAGATCAAGTGTTGTTACATTTTAACCATTGTAAATAGAGAAATCTCTTAACAGAGTGGACTAGAAAGTCTTGTAATGTCATTCATAGAGTGTACATTTGTTATCCTATCAAACCCATATTGAATGCTAGTTGGATGATAATGGTTGGTCTAAAATCCTCTAACAAGGTCACACCTCAAAGTGTGTTTGTAACCTTTAACAGGGTTGGGTCTTCACTGACCTCACTTCAAAAGAGTGAACAATTTTTGGGTTGCTGGTCCTAGGTGGTTTTTCCCTTCACGGGGTTTCCACGTTAAATCTCTTATGTTATGTGTTGATTATGATGATTGTTTTTTATCATAATTTACATTTTGCATATTAGATTTGATCGGTAATCACTATATGTTATTAACTGGTAATTGGTAAAAGCACAGACAGAATACTATTTTAGTTTATCGAGCTGCAAAAGTTTTAGTAAATTTTTTTTGGATATACATTCTAGGATTGGGACTGTGGATAACTGATTCACCCCCCTTTCAGTTATTCTAACAGTAACATGCCTTATTTCCTTTATCTTTGTAATTTTGATTACTTTTTCTGTCATATTGTTGGTTGCCTTTGTGTTCTTAGTTATCTCTTTTGTCATACTTTTGTTCATTAGATCTCTCATTATCTTTCTCATCTTCTTTCCTGTTAGGACATCTAGCAACAATATGGCCAATCTCTTTATGATTAAAATATACCAAAGGTAGTTTTCCTTTATATATTCCCTTACCTTTTTGCAATCTTCTACCCATTAATGCTTCAAGTTCATGAAGTTCATCCTCATCACTTTCACTATCACTATAATTTATTATCATATGTTTGCTACTTGATTTAACAATTTTTAAAGATGACATAAATGCAAATTCAACAGTAGGAGCAATATTATTGTCAAAGTTATTCAACCCAAATGCAGTCAGTCTATCGATTAGACTATCAAGTGTAACATTATTTCAAGGAGCTACTCTCATTTCATGAATTACAAAGACTCTAATAGCATAAGCAAGTAACAAGTTTCTAATAATTTTACTTGCAACAGTGTCTTCATCGATAATTCCACCTGCTCCTTAGATAGCATTCACAACCTCCTTGATTCAGTTACTATACTAAGATATGTTCTCTCCTTCTTTCATTCTCATGTCATCAAACTTTCCTCTGAGACTTTTAGCTTTGGCCCTTAGCACATTCACATCTCCTCCATGAATTAGTGTAATCTTGTCCCACATCTATTTAGTAGTTGTACATATCTCAACATCTTCAAATCTAACATATTTCCTCCATGAATTAGTGTAAGATTGTCCCACATATGTTTAGCAGTTGTACATGTCTTAACATCTTCAAATTCGACATCTGATAAGGAAGAATCAAGCTCTATCATCATAGCATTGTGCTCATGTTTTTCTCTTAACTGATGAATAGTCAAAGGTGTAGAGGGTAAGATGAACTTATTTTCCAAGTAGTATGTTGCAGACTCTCCAATCCATGATAGATACAATTTCATTCTTCTTTTCCATGTTGATAAGTTGTCTTTGTTCATCTTTGACACCTCTCTCTTATACATCTTGTGATCTTTAGCTTAAGTCCTTCAAACTTTCCTTTCAAGCACTCTATGGTTTGATACCGATTGTTAGATAACTAAGAGGGGGTTGAATCAGTTAAGTCCAGTTATCATATAGTCCCAAATACTCCCAAATGTATATAAAAAAATTCTCAAACAAATTAATCAACTTAGTAAAATACCAATTGTGTCTTTCTCTTCTATACACATATAACACATAGATTTTTAATGTGGAAACCCTATTAGAAAAAAAACCACATGGGACCGATAACCCAAACTAATTCACTTTTCTGAAGTGAGCTCAGTTAGGAGCCAACCCTGTTAAAGGTTACAAAAGCACACTATGAGGTGTGACCTGGTTAGAGGATTTATCACTAACAGTTCTCCCTTGACCAAACATTTACTATGGGGTCAACAAGAAAATAATCAACATTCATTGAATGGCATATTGAAATATAAATACTATTAAGTCCCACTCGGTTAAGAGATTTATCTGTAGCAATGGTTAAATTGATACTATAACAATATGATTCAAATACAACTTTGCTTGCAGATTTTCAAATCTATGCTAAGCTCAAAAATACCCTTGATTAATAATCAATTCAATCTCTTTGTTTTCTCCAACTTTGTTCTACTTGGTAATTGCCCTCTCTGACGCTTGGTGTTGTCTGCAGAATTGCTCAGTTCTATCTTCAACTAGTTTGATTAGCCTTGCATGAATTTACTCTTTTCATGCAAAATCTCCTACAATAGACTCAATAATGAATCTCTTGTCTCTTTATATAGACATCATAAACCATTTTATTTTCATCCATATATTTTGCCTCTTAATCTTCATGATTGATTTTGTCATTTTAACCTTCCTCGACAGTTGTGTCAATAGTACATTTCATTCTCCTTCATCTGATCATCTTTGAATTTTGTCGGTCATTTGATCATCATAACAAACATTATCATTTACCTCAGAATCATAAAAAATTGCCCAGCTCATCATTTTAGTCAATAGTCACAAGTTTCATTTATTTCTTTCACTCGGTCAATACCATAATTCATTGGTGATAAGTAGTTCAGTTAACAATGTACTTGGTATACACTACACTTTCTCGGTGTATACTGAATTCTTCATTTACTGACCACATGAACTTATTCATTCTTGATCTTCAATCCATAATAGATACATGTAATACAATCAAATCACCAACATAATGTCATAGACTCATGAATAAGTTACTCAATGAATACCATATCCATATCTTTCTCATCCATCTCATCTTCATATAGATTCCTCATTTCTTCATCATTATTTCCTTCTTATGATGTTTGTAAATATCATGATAAGTATAGTCAAACTTAGTTGACATCAATGACAATACATTAACTGATTTAATGTCTTACATACACATTAGTAGCTCGGTGATCATCAATCACTATCTTTCAAATATCCAATCCATTATCAAACTCTTCCTCAAGATATTCAATCAGTTGTAATTCATCAATTAATTATAATTTTAAATGATTATATATTATATATTTTAATTAATTAATAAATATACATATAATATTGAATATTGAATATTGAATAAATGATACACATTGTGGGCACATTCATTTTCCATTTAATTTGTTTCAAAGTTGGTCTCGCCCTTCTTATAATTCCACTAAAAGAGGGGTAAAAGTTTACTAAAACAAAAAGGGAAACATTACAAAAGAATCAGTTTAAGAGGCTCTAGTGAGCTCTTTGCTTGGCCAAATAATGGTATCAGAAACCCACAACAATGGACTACCTATTTCAAGATTGGACACCCTAAATGGTTTCTAAATGAATTACTCAGTATCATTTAATTATCGACCAGGGACGTAAACTTGGAATGGCATTCGCAAAGTATATGCTTCAAACTCTCTTCAACCTTAAGACTAACCTACAGAATTCAAATGCTTAAGCTTCAGGAAAACTATGCTAGAAGCAGTAAATGAATTTACTCTAACAAAGCATGTAATCATGGTAGGAGTTACTCTAACCACCTATGCTGCAGGAATAGTCTACTAATTCTGTTATCAGTGGCTGCAGGAACAATAGGGTTCTACTTACTTAGCAATGAACAAGAAAATGAATTCTACTCTAATAGAGAAATTCACTCACCAAGTGGGCCCCCTTGGATGAGTGAATAGAAAATAAAATTAAGATAAAATATTTAAACTCGAACTGTGCATTCTATTCATTCATGGAAAATGATTACGCTTTATTGAAAACAATATTACAATAGTTCTGCTATGAAAATCAACCCATTCAACTAACTCCTAAAGAGTTACCATAGTCATTTATTTGAAGGAAAACTACAACTACCTCCTAAATCTAAGATCACTCTATAAATGAGGATCGTTACAAATTCATAAAGTTTCAGAACAGAAACAATATTAATCAAGAATAAATCTCCCAGGAATATAGCATGTTGAGGGAACTAAATCCACGCACTACATGCAACAAAAAATTGTAATTGCCTTGCCCCGCTTGCGAAGATCTTCCAACAACAGTTGGATTTGACTATTCCAGTGCCACAATGTCAGTCCTTGAATGCCCATGGTAAACACTTGCAAAATAATCAATGTGCACACAACCTCCCATATATATATTCTTATCATTAATATTAGGAAAAAGGTGTAAATTTATAATTAACACTCTTGCAAGTCCTATGGCTATAGGAGGAAGACTACGCAAAACATAGCATAGGCAAGGAAATAGTCATTAGCATGTATAGCTACTGCATTATACCATTCCTATCCATGAATTCAAGAAAATACCATGTCTTTAAACTATCCAAATTTCTATTTCATGTCTTCACACACACACACACACACACACACACACACACACACACACACACATAACATACATATAAAAACCATAAATTCATGTTTGTTTGCAAAATAATTGTATGAAAGGAGGACAAAAAGAACTAAGAAATATGGCATTTTAGAGGCCCATCATTCCCCCCCAACTGCACTATTGCTGGTCCCTAGCAACCATGAAATTTCAGATTCTGGCATGAAGTCTCAAGTCACTAGCTATCTTTTCTCCAGGCTCATCTTTAACATAATCAAAATACCCATCATTTTCTCTGAGCCTTTCCTATCGCTAGAATTCAGTAGACATATCATGATCTACAGCACTGTCATTCATTGCTAGTAATGGCTAGAGGAGTACAGGAGGCCAAAACCTTAATGGAAACCAGTAATTGAGTAGACTCCTTCACAACATGATATACCATGGGACTCTTCTAGTAGCAAGAGTTAAATTCTATGGAGAGTGAGGTTCCCTTACCTTCAAATCATGTGACATTTGTATCCATCTTTGTCTTGAGGCACTGATTACTACTGCAATATCTCGAGATGAATGTTGATCCCAGTCTGTAAAATCTTGCTCTCTTATAGGGTAAACTTTGTTAGCTCCTCTTGGGTTTAATGTAATAGAAAGCTAGTCTAGAAATGTCCACCTGGAATGTTGAACTTCAGGCCTCATAAGAAAGGGAGTTGTCATCTCTTCATTCCTGTAGGGTGCAGCCTGGTTCTCCTTGCTTATTTCATTCCACATCCAAGACATAACTGCCCTTAATTGCACATCTCCTACATAAAAGAATGAGTTCCATTTTGTATCATTTGGCACTACCAAGTTATGTAGGTATAGCTCACACAATAAATTCTTCAGGGTCATTGGAGAAGACTAGAATGCATCATAGATTTCATGAGGGGTTGAAACAAAGTGACTGCACCCTTCTACAATCCTTGTCAATTTGAAATTAACAAAGTATTCCTTAAGGAACAATACATACACTGGAGATGGTGATCTGCATGCCATGAGCTCAAGAATTAGCTCTGTGATTTGATCAATCTGTCTCTTCAAAACCTCAATTTGGTCTAATTTCTACTCTATTTGATGGCCTTTCTCATCAATGACTCATTTCAATTTTTCCCTCTCTAATTCCCATTGGGCCCTTTCCCACAACAATTTCTGATATAAATTTATCCCTACAGCCAGGGGTGTAGACAAATCTGGTGGTGGCAAGGGTTCTTGATTGACAATATCTGCCCAGCCAAATGCTAGGTGAGGGGTCTTTACTATGCTTTTTAGTGTGGAGGATTCTCCTTTTCATAAAACAAGGGTTGTCACTACATTGGTCTCCTTACTAGATTTAACTATTGTCTTAGCCAACATATCTAATCCATCCTGATTAAGTTGTTCTAACACTTCTTCAACAATATCTTTTCCAAACTCTGGGTACTCTTCAAAAGGAGAGCCCTCTGAATCATGATGAATTTCTTGTCCAACAGAGTTGTCTACAAACTCTTCAAACTCCCTAGAACACTCATCAGTGTTAATAAGTATATAGTTAACACTAGGGTTAACTTTTGTTTGTAGGTTCTAGTTGCTGAATTCAGTGTCACTAGCTACATTTTGTTGAAACATTTCCTCTGAAGAAGACTTCTCCATAGATTAAGAGGATTCTAGGTTAACAATTGGAACAGAAGCCTCAACATCCCTGTTACTTTCAAAAATCCTTGCACTTCTTCTTTTGGAGGATGTGGACAAGCATGGAGGATTCTTTCATTTCCTCCTGCTAGTGGTCATTTCCTCTATAGCTGCTTTAGGAGGCTTTTCTGGAGTTTCTTCCCCATGCAAATGTAAGGTTTCATCAACATTATCATTATCACTACCAGGTTACTGCTCTGATATTCCCTCTTTTGCCTCCTTATTTTTACCCTTATTTTTCCTAGAGATGGATCCGGTCTTTGCAGATGGTGGGGTTTCAAGGACATTAGGAGTTTCTTTATTTTTATTTCTCTTTCTTCTAGAAGTGGAGGCACCAAAATTGGAAGCTCTTTTCTTGGATGGTCTAGAAATGGAAGGGGAAGCTTCATGAACATTTTCTATTTTGTGGATGACTTTGCAAACCCCAGTGGATGTTTTTTCTCTTCGCCCAACACCTTGGCCTCCAGGGCCGACCATCCTAGTTTCTACGTCATTCATTTGTAGAAATTATTCCCATGTCCCAATCAATTGTTTATTTAATTCTCTCTCTACAATTAACTTTATCAAACAATGATGAAAAATATAATAGTCTTTCTGTGACTAAACTAAGGAAGCTTTCTTTTTCATAGTATTAAACAAGAAGTTGGGAAGATTTACCATTCTATTGTTGTGCCGAAGATGACTCAGAATTTTGAAATGTATGCCATGCAAATACTTGTAACACCCTTCACAGGTGAAGTACTGGATTATGAATGCACCTGGCTAAATGAATTCCAAGGGTAAGGATATTCTATAGGTTCCTTGCTTCTTATCTACGTATAGCTGAGGGTCACCGTGCAAAGTGAACTAAGCCCTAGCCGAACGCAAGTCAAGGTCCTTCATCCACTGTTTGCCTTCCTATGGAAAACCGGTCACTCCAACCATAATATCCTCTGTAAATTCAATTTTTATACCCTTGACCACTACAAATCCATCCCTCAAAGTGTTTAGAAACTGTAGAGTGACTTCTTCATCAAAACCCTTAAGACTCAAGTAGTAGTCCAACCACCCTTTCCTTCTGAACATTTCACAACTAGATGCATCTCTCTATTAGGAATAGTCCTAAGAGAAAACTGAGAGGGGGGGTGAATTAGATATTTACAAGTTTCAATTCTTCATCTAATTAAGTATGTAATAAGATTAAGCATAAACATAATGAAAGAACACTTAACACAACACCACAATTTTGGTTACAGGGAAACCCAAATAAGTAAAACCCTAGTAGGAATTGACACCCACTAAGAACTGCACTAGTGTATTATGATCCTTGTTAGAGGACCTTACAACCCTGTTAGGAGTTGATCTTTACAATGCATTAAGTATAGTGACCTGGTCAAGGGTCAGACCCTATTAGGAGTCTTTTACAATTAACCCTATTAGGGGTGAGGACACACTGTCCGGGAACACACTTCTCAAAGGGGTGAAGGCCGCAACCTTCTATTTAACAGATACACACTATATTTGGATCTTGGTGAACTGCGCATAGACTTTTTTTCTTGATCAGTTCCAATGAATAACATATACTCTCTATTATGTCAGATAGACCTTCTACTGATGGCTCAACACTTTGCACTCTCTGCTCTGCTCTTGTCTTTCAACTCTAAACCATGCTTAGCAATTGTAAATGACTGCCTATAAGTATCTTTCCTCTAGATGATATAATCAAGTTGGCCTATTAGAACCACCTTGAAATCTTATTAGAGAAATAATAAAACTCTCTAATAACATCTTTGTCAGCTCTACTAAGCATGCAACACAAACTGGGACCTGTCCAACTCAATATGAGTGAACATGTTACTTCACACTGTCGGCTCACCAAATTAACTAATACTTTCTCCTTATGCTGAATTACATCATGTGATCTTAACCAAACATTTTTAACTCTCCAAAAATATTAATCCAAGTGCATATACCAAGATGATAGGTGCAAGTACTTTACCAATATAATCTATGTCGGCTCCTCTGGATAAACTCAGGAAACTATGACTGTCAAATGTGAACATCATAACTTAACTTTTACTGCATATCAAACTCTACGTCCATGAACATAGCTTCATACATATGTATACAACATAAATATAAATGCACAAGGCTCCATGACAATCACACTGTGAATCTCATACCGGTCTCTATTTGTAACTCTATTAGGAACACTGTTGACATAAACTGCTACACAACTGTCTATACTCATAATCAACCTTTGCATCCATGATATAATGTTGATAACATATTCATGCAACATATGATCAAAGCTCTCTCCATTAGGCTTCCACGCATGCTACTTACCATATGTTTTCATCAATGACAAACATATAGTTAGCAATCTAGCTTGCTGGCAAATCTCCAACATGCTCAAGAAAACCCTGTGATCCACTGGCTCGTGCCTCTGAAGATCTCCTCCCATTGTTATGAATAGAAAATTTAAATTCTACAGAAGCTTGGTGTTTTCACAGAACACAACAATGGCAATTCAAAGGAACTCAAAGTGTTATGATACATGACGTTTCAAACAAAAAAGGTGGCGTGCCAAATGCTACTTACTCATGAAATTAAAAGAGTTTAATGCATGAAATATAATGATATTTCCACTTGTATCACATCTCATAATAGTCTGCTCGTGCCAAGGCCTACCACCCTAGCACATCACAAATATATCATTAGAAGTTAAACTTCAGCTTTAAATATCTTTAATTTCCTTATAGATATTATGATGCAATCATAGAAAGATAGATTAACAAGCTGTTAGGAATTGGAACACTAAGAGGGGGGGTGAATCAGTGTTCACTGTATTTTATCTTTTCCCTTAATCTTTAAACTGAACTTAAATATTGAAGTACTAAAATTAACATCCACATAAACATGAAATGTGAAATCAACACATAACACCAATATGGTTATGGGGAAACCCAAATAGGTTAAAACCCCGATGGGAATTGACACCCACTAATATTCTATACTAGTGTTTTATGATCCTTGTTAGAAGATCCTTAACCCTGTTAGGAGTTTCTTTACAATGTATTAAGTACAGTAGACCTTGTCAAGGGTTGGACCCTATTAGGATTCTTTTACAATAAACCCTATTAGGGGTGTGGACGCACTGACCTAGAGCTCACTGCTCAAGTGGTGAAGGCTACAACCTTCAGATCTTAGATACACACTATATCTGCTAGATGAACTGTCACTACGACACTGCTTTTCTAATTAGTTCCTTTGATGTGCTAATGCTTTGACCTTTTGCAAAGATCTAATACATCTTATAGACTCTTCACACACTTATTATCATCTTATATCAACTCTATTACTACTTACATCCCAATTACAATGGGCGGATCTCATATTTATATGTGCATACAAAACAAATAACTAGGTCAGCCCTTAAACCTATTACATACAATGCTTCCAATTGAATTAGCTCAAGCGTGTTTACAAAAAAACATATTTACATGTTGGAAACCTAATTAAAATATGTGCATAGCCTTTACAACATTAGAATATAACTGCAAATCAAAATGCTAACAGTCGGCTTCTTACTCTGTTCTTCTCTGGCACACACTAGCTGTGTAACTTCAACTGTCTGTAACTTTGTCATACTTGCATATCTAATCATGTGCTCATAGAATAAGCATGACTATAGTCTAACCAACTTATCTTCTAGGGCACATACCATAACTTGGTTGTATGCATGTTCGTTGATGCTCTGAGCTTTAGGTACTCTGTAAACTGTCCAGTCTTCAACACTTAGCCAATTTCTAATCTTCTCATTAAGTGCACTGACTCAAAACTTCTATATGACTTTTTTTCCATAATGAAAATACTATACTAAGTCATATACACTAGTATAGCCAACTTGCCAACAATCTCCCCCCTTGTCATTGATGGCAACAAAGGAATATGGCCAAGTTGCTAACTGTTCCTTAATACAAAAAACTTTTGTCTTATATCTCCCTATACATATCTTTCTATCTTATATCTCCTTATATATATATCTATAACCATATTCTATACATACTTCCCCTTTGACATTAATAATAAAGGTGCTTCAAAATTGTATCCATAAATACTTATTGTGATAGAACATCTGAATATGCTATCTGTAGGTTTTGGATCTCCTTCTTCCAAAATGTGATTAATGAATTTACAATCTGGAGATGGGCACATAGTGCATACTGTAGCTTCTCCATCTTCTCCAAATCTATGCTAGGACCTTGATCATAAGTCATCATGGTGGCATCGATCTCCTTGATATTCTGATTAAGTATGTCTAATGAGGGCGCAAGTGCATTCCTTAATTGAGTCTACCTAGCCCTTATCTTGGACATCTCCTTTTCTGCCTTCTCAATCTTATCTATCTGTCCTTCGTAGACATTATTTCACATGTTCACATCAACTGATGGATCTTCCACTAATTTTCTTATGCTTTCTATCATATCTTCAGCCTCTTGTATGTTTTTGTACAGATCACTAGTCAGCATGTCTTGGTTCATACAATCAACAATAATCTTTCTGCCCTTTGCTACAAACTCCTTCAAGGATGCTTGACTAGTCTTTAGTGAGCTTAGGTCAAGTGCATATTTTCTAACCAATTCACTGAGCCTTTTCTTCAAATATTTCTTTTCTACAACTAGGGATGTAGATTCTTCTAGGCTAGAGAAGTTACTCTTGAACTGTGAAATGACTGTATTCACATCATCAACGGAGTGTACCTTAGACACTTTCTTGTCTGCTGGTAACAAGTTGTTCAACATGTTTACTGATTCTACAAGGAGGGGATTTCTCATCACCTATTTCTCCTTGGCTTTCTCCATAGCTAAGACGTTGAACTTGATTAGGTCTTCTTCTCCCCAAGAGTCCAAACCGGTTGTGTCAGGTGTCAAACTTGACAACAATGCTGCTGAGGGAGTGATAGGAGTACTATCCATCACTTCTTGTTTTACCTTGATTATTTCAATTGATGGTTCATCTTTTTGCTCACTTCCTTTTACCTCTTCTTCTCCCTTTTGTTTTTCAGCTTCTTTTTCTTTTTCTTCTTCTTTCTTTTCTTCCATCTTTTCTTTTTCTTTCTTATCTGTTATATCCTCAATCAATACTTCTTCTTGTTGATTGGGAAGAGTGTTACTGTATAAGTTTTCAGCCTTTTGAGTGCTTACAAATGCCTCTTCAAATTTGTGCAGATCCATATTTGTGGCTGCCATAGTAACTTTTACATTGTCAATGAAGATTGAATCATCTTTAGGTGTCTCTGTCATGGGCGCAATCTTATCTTCTTCAGATATTGCTTCAACTACAGGGGCTGAGTCATGGGGACCTATCATAGGTACATTAGTAGTCTCTAACTCTTTTGCAACCATTGTGGGAACTTGAAATTTGGGCACAGTAGCTGGATACATGTGCCCATTCATGAAGACTTTCTTGAATGCCTTCTCTGTTTCCTTAGCAACAAGATCATAGTTCTTGTCCATAATGTGCAGGGTCCTTGACTTTGTTCTTGGATGAGGCTTTACCAGATATAACAATAATGAATTTTTTTCTAAAGAGCATACTAGGAGGGTTTCATCTAGAATCTTTTCTCTTATCCTTAAATCCTCTTCAATGGCCTGTCTCTTTTGGAACTCTAGGATGTTCCACACATTATCAGAGATCATAGTCTTTAGTTCTAAGACTGTCTTCTTAAACTTCAACATGTGTTTGATAATCATTCCATATATCTCTGGTTTGTCAATCTCACTGAATTTTTCATAAAAATTTACTACTTGATCAATTCTTCCTTCATCAACAATCCTTGCACTCAACGCACTGAGACTAGGTTTGAAACTTACTTCAGGAGGTGCTTGAGTGTTCCTTCTGTTTCTTGTTACTCACGAGGATGGATGACCAATGCTAATTTCTTACTTCCTCTTAGGCATTTCCTTATACTTAGGAGGAGCAATAAGGTCAATGGTTTCTTTGGGTGCAAAAGGAGTAACATCATATTTCTCAAATTTTACCTTCTTCAACTTAGGGTTTTCTGATTCAGTCTTTGTTGTTGGTGCGTTCTCAATTTCCAAAGAAATCTTTTCTTCCCTTGCTTTGTCTAGGTCTTCTTGAGACACTCCATGAATTCTCAAGATCTCTAAGGTAACCTTTGAAACCTTCCTTTTTGTTGCTGCACTATTTAACACTGCATCAACTTCTCTTGTTTTCTCCTTATAGGTTCTACTAGTCTCCAAAAGCTTAAGTCCAAAGGTGCATGCTCTAAGAATGAGTATACCAGCCACGCAAGAGTCTAGAGCTAAATTAGCTCCCCCTATGACCCTGAGGGCCATTCATCCAGATGTAGAGGGTGCATCCACTATGGATGCATCCAATACATACTCATCAACCTTGTCCTTCTTTGCTTCTAACCAAATCAAGTTCGCATCTTCTGAAGCTTTCACAAAATTGACTTCTCCTTTAGTATCCAAAATTGGTTCTTCAGGGTTTTTAGGGCTTTCCTGACCTTGCATCCTTGATCTGCAAAACTTTGAGATGTGTCCAGCCTTGTTACAAGAGTGAGAAATGACTGGAGGCCTTATATTCCTCGGTGCATTGATATGAGTCACCATTTTACATTGTCTAGCTGAGTGACCATTATAGTTACATATCTAACATGTAACATTCTGAGAACTTCTTACATTTGACTAATTCACATTTCTTTGATTATACTGCATCTTGTTCTTCTAACTTGTCTTACAATTCATATCTCTGTGACCAAATTTATTGCATGAATAACAGTAACCATTAAAAGGTCTTACCTTTGTATAGTTCCTTGCTATATGTCCATGCTTTTTACATGCATAACAAGTATGGTCTACTGGCTTGCACTCATTCTTAGGTGGTTCACTATTATCTTTGGTTTGATCTTTAGTCTTCTTAGTATCAATAGAGTCTTTTTGTGTATTCATTCTTGCTCACACATTGTCAATCTGATTTTGTGTTTCATTGTATCCAATGCAGCTAGTATCTCCTTTAGCTCTTCTTGCATACAACTGAGATTCTATCAAACCAGAACTAGTGTGTAATTTGTCAATGTGACTCTTTTCTTCTTTCAATTCAGATTCCAAGATTTCTTTGCTATTTCTTAGCTCCAAGATTTCCATGTTTGCTTTCCTTAATTCTTCATTGAGTTGAAGGTTCTCTTTGACCTGTTCTTCATAGACTTCCTGATTGTTAATCAACTTATCATCAAATTCTTCAAGTTGTTCTTTTAAGGATGCATTTTCTTCATTTAGCTTCTTGATCATTATCCCTAAATCACTAGTAGAACATTCTTTCAAATCCTTTCTTAGCCTTTTGATAACTAATTGAGCATCATTGAGTTTTTCTTTTAGTTCTTCAATTTCTTTTTCAGATTTGTCCAGGTCTTCAACAGAAGCTTCTAGATTTCTTTTCAGATGTTTCATGTATGCTTTGTCCATGATCTCCTCAAGTGGTTAAACTTCTTTACTAAGGACTAGAGCTTTGATACCAATTGTTAGGAATGGGAACATTGAGAGGGGGGTGTATCAGTGTTCACTGTATTTGATCTTTTCCCTTAATCTTTAAACTGAACTTAAATATTGAAGTACTAAAATGAACATCCACATAATCATGAAACGTGAAATCAACACATAAAACCAATATGGTTATGGGGAAACCCAAATAGGTTAAAACCCCAATGGGAATCGACACCCACTAATATTTTGTACTAGTGTTTTATGATCCTTGTTAGAAGATCCTTAACCCTATTAGGAGTTGCTTTACAATGTATTAAGTACAGTAGACCTTGTCAAGGGTCATACCTTGTTAGGATTATTTTACACTAAACCCTGTTAGGGGTGTGGATGCACTGTCCTAGAGCTCACTGCTCAAGTGGTGAAGGCTACAACCTTTAGATCTCAGATACACACTATATCTGCTGGATGAACTGTCACTATGACACTACTTGTCTGATCAGTTTCTTTGATGCGCTGATGCTTTGACCTCTTGCAAAGCTCTAATACATCTTATAGACTCTTCGTACACTTCTTCTCTTCTTATCTCAACTCTATTACTACTTACATCCCAATTACAATGGGCGCGTCTCATATTTATATGCGCATACAAAACAAATAATGAGGTCGGCCCTTAAACCTATTACATATAATGCTTCCAATTGAATTGGCTCAAGGGTGTTTGCAAACAAAAATATTTACATTTTGGAAACCTAATTACAATAGGCACATAGCCTTTACAATATTAGAATATAACTGCAAATCAAAATGCTAACAGTCAGCTACTTACTTTGTTCTTCTCTGGCACACACTGGCTGTATAACTTCAACTATCTATAACTTTTTCATACTTGCATATCTGATCATGCACTCATAGAATAAGAATGAATATTGATGCAGGAGCATCCTAGGATCCTTGGCAATCCTATATCAACCAAAAATATGTTTGTCTTCAATAGTAGATTATTGGTTTTGATCTTAGTTTGGTGGAGTTCTTGCTCGGTTTGGGAGACTGGTTGCTTGGTTTTAGTGTTTTCCTGGGTGTTAGGTCTCTGAGGAATGCTTGGTAACTAAAGGCGTCAATTTTTTAAGGTGTCAGTGATAACTGTGTTGCTTAGTCATGCTTGGCATGGTCGGTTGGCTAGTGATTGGTTATCTCTTCTATTGCTCGGTGTTCTTGCCTTACTGACTGGATTATTTGGATGAGTTGGTTTGGCCGACTGGTGCATTTAATTTGGGTCACACTCCTCGAGTTATGGATTGAATTTTGGACATGTGGGGACCTAGATTTGGTGTGTTGTATTCTCCTATGTGGATCTGATCACCATTGGGGCCATCTTTTGAAGTGTTTATTTATTTTGTAAGGCTAAGTGAGAGCCGATGAATGTTTTAGCATTTAATATTTGTTTATAAAGATTATTGTTTCATCAGCCAACCTGTGGCTGGGAATCAATATTTATAGGATTCTTGGGTAGATGTTTAGGGCATCAGATTGTTGGTTGGAAGGTTAGTAGCCTGCGAGCTTAGGAGCAGGAAGATTGCTTGGAAGTTGGAGTACAAGTTTAGATCTTTCCTAGGTGCCTACCAGTGTGCTGCCTATTGTAGATCGGGACTAGCTGGATGCTGAGGTTGGGTAAAAGGGTTTGGATCCTATGAGATCTTGTAGACTATTACTTCCTTTGTAATTGGCCGTAACCGGGAAGGCCTTATAGCCCGACAGATTTCATGTAATCGGTGACTTGAGGAATAAAGACTTCTATTTCATATCAGATCTCTATTTCCTACTGTGTATTTCCACTGCATATTGGTTTGGATGCAAGGTCAGTCAGTCCTTAATTAGATTCACCACCCTTGACTGCATTAGGTGGTATTAGAATGAAGTTTGTTCCTATTTGAGTAAAGTCTGTTCCTGTTGGAGCCGAGTGGATCTTGTGTATCTAGATCTTGATTTGAAGATGCCTCCGAGGAGAAATCGTGAGATCTCCAAAGAAGAAGAAACTACTGGTGAATTCTATCTTGATGATTTTAGGGCTTTGTAGAAAAAAGTGCAAGACCTACAAGAGGAATTGAGAAAGAAGAAGCCTACCTTGAAAGAGGATAGTGATGATGAATCTAAGGAAGATCATTTTGAAGAAGTTGTTGAAGAAGCTAAAGATTCTAAGGAGAATCAAATCCTAAAAGCTATGTCTAAGATTGGAAAGAGACCTAAGATTGAAGTTTATGCATTTGCTAGGAGCCTTAAGCCTAAAGAGTTGATTGATTGGATCAATGAGATTGATGAATACTTTGAATATGAAGAAATAGAAGATCCTGATAGGGTTAGATTTGCAAAGACTAAGTTGAAGGGTCATGCAAATATCTGGTGGAGAGAAGTTCAGTTGGAAAGAGGTAGAAGAGGAAAAGAAAACATCACTAAGTGGAACCAAATGGTTGACAAGTTGAAGAAGCAATTCATTCTGGTGGATTATGAATTGGAAATGTTCAAGAAGATGCAAGCTTTGAAGCAGACTAACAAATCGGTGCAGGAGTATACCTAGGAGTTTTATAGAATCCTGATTAGGACTGGTCATTCGAAAGCTAATAAAGAAAAGGTTGCTAGGTATGTCTATGGTTTGAGACCTAATATTCAAGAAGAGTTACTTACTGTGTGGATGACAACAATTGGTGATGCTTATCAGATGGCATTGAAGATTGAAGAAAAGTTGAATAGGAAGTATGAAGGAAAATAGAACAGTAGGAACCGAGGTGGTAAGACTAGTGAGACGGTTGCTGAAAGTAATGTGACAGAGAATTCTAAGCCTGATGTTGGATCTGGCAGTGGTCAAGTTACTAAGAATGTTGGATAGAGAGGAAGGTGGAAGAATGAGTTCATTGGTACTTATTATAACTTTGGTGAAGCTGGTCATAGATGTCGGTAGTGTAATAAGAAAAGAGTTGCATTGGTTGCTAAAGAAGACATTGAGAATGTTCCATAGAAAGGTGAATGCCTTGTCACTAGAAGATTGGCTGCATGTGTCTCTGAACCGGTGCAGAGGAGGAATTTGTTCAGAACCAGATGCAAGTGCAAAGATAAGGTATGTAATGTTCTAGTTGATGGCGGTAGTTCTGAGAACTTTGTTTCAGAAGAAATGGTTAGTAAATTGAATTTGAAAAAGAGGGAGCATCCTAATCCTTATGAAATTAGTTGGATACAAGATGTTTCTAAGGTTAGAGTGGAGGAGCAATGCCTAGTTAAGTTTCAAATTGGGTCTTACCATGATGAGATATTATGTGATGTGTTGCCTATGGATGTCTATCATTCGTTTCTTGGTAGACCTTGGCAGTTTGACAAAATGTGTTGTTTGATGGTCATGCTAACACTTATGTGGTTAGACATGAAGGAGTTCGGCATAAGCTGATACCTTTATAGGAGATAGGGGTTAAGGGATGTGGAGTTATCAGGTGTTGTCCTTGTGACAAACCTCAGGAGCACAAGGTGGAAGGACCTATCCCTGTTGAGTCTAGTTTAAATGAGAAGGAGAAAGAGATATCAGAAGAGTTTGTTGAGATTAAGAAGAAGATGGTTTTGTTGGCTAAGATGGTTAAGCAAATGATGACATTTATGACACAGAGGGATGCAAATGATACTGAGTTGATTGAGGAGGATGAACCTTACTGAGGCACTGCTGTGGTCGATAGTGGTCAAAGTTGTTTTCTATCAGTTGTCGACTAGAAAGATAAGAGAAGTGGAAAGTAGAAGAATTTACTATAGGGAGAAATGATTGAAGTGAAGACTACTTGGGATGAAGGGAAAGAGGAGATTTGGGTGAAGAATAGATTTGGCATACCTATTCTGATTCCCTTGAGGTGTTCCTGATTTCCTTATGAGAAAATCTTTCTGACCTGGGGTGTCTGATGCAGGAGCATCCTAGGATCCTTGGCAATCCTGTATCAACCAAAAATATGTTTGTCTTTGATAATAGATTATTGGTTTTGATCTCAGTTTGGTGGAGTTCTTGCTTGGTTTGGGAGACTGGTTGCTTGGTTTTAGTGTTTTCTTAGGTGCTCAGTCTTTGAGGAATGCTCGATAACTAAAGTCATCAGTTTCTGAAGGCGTCAGTGATAACTATGTTGCTCGGTGTTCTTGCCTTACCGACTGGATTATTTGGATGAGTTGGCTTGGCCGACTGGTGCATTTAATTTGGGTCATGCTCCTCGAGTTATGGATTGACCATTAGATGTGTGGGGACCTAAATTTGGCATGTTGCATTCTCCTATGTGGATCTAATGACCGTTGGGGCCATCTTTTGAAGAGTTTATTTATTTTGTAAGGCTAAGTGAGAGCTGACAGATGTTTTAGCATTTAATATTTATTTATAGAGATTTATTGTTTCATCAGCTGGCCTGTGGCTTGGAATTAGTATTTATAGGATGCTTGGGTAGATTTTTAGGGCATCAGGTTGTTGGTTGGAAGGTTAGTAGCTTGCGAGCTTAGGAGCAGGAAGATTGCTTGGAAGTTGGAGTACAAGTTTAGATCTTTCCTGGGTGCCTACCAGTGTGCTGCCTGTTGCAGATCGGGACTAGCTGGATGTTGAGGTTGGGTAAAAGGGTTTGGATCCTATGAGATCTTGTAGACTGTTACTTGCTTTGTAATTGGCCATAACCGGGAAGGCCTTATAGCCCAACACATTGCATGTAATTAGTGACTTGAGGAATAAAGACTTCTATTTCATATCAGATCTGTGTTTCCTACTGTGTATTTTCGCTACATATTGGTTTGGCTGCAAGGTCAGTTAGTCCTTAATTGGATTCACCATCCTTGACTGCATTAAATATAGTCTAACCAACTTATCTTTCAAGGCACATACTATAACTTGGTCGTACGCACATGCGCTGATGCTCTGAGCTTCAGATACTTTGTAAACTGTCCAGTCTTCAACACTTAGCTGATTTATGATCTTCTCATTAAGTGTGCCGACTCCAAACTACTATATGACTTTGTTTCCATAATGACAACACTATACTAAGTCATATACACCAGTATAGCCAACTTGCCAACATAAGCACATGACGACAGTCATCTCATATTTAGACAAGGAACTTTAATATTTACATGCTAATTTGAAGTTTTGAAAATAGAATATTCCCCCCAACTAATTAATGGCATGGGTCCCACTAGGCTAGGTCATGCAAGAGTAGAAAATTAAAATGACATGCATTCCTAATAAATAATGAATAAAATAAAATATGTATCGATTTATGTGGCACGAACTTGGAAGTGTTACAAGAAGACTGTTCTGAAAAATGTCACCTACATTGATGGAGTGATGGGATGGTATGGAAAGGTGGTGGAGAGAGAAGGTGAGGTGGAGTTTATTATGGAGAAATAATTTTACATAATGTGAAATGTTTATTCTTGAGTTCTTTGAATGGATTCAAGAATCGACAGAAACTGGGTAGGAGACCCAGATGCTTTGGCTACAAGAACTAATATGTCATCACTATGCTGGAACTGCTGCATGAACTCCTCGTAACTGGCTGGTTTGTTGTAAAGTTTGAGTCTATGCCCATTGACAAGTAACTTGAACCATATAGGGTCAATGGTAGAAAGTTGAACTTCTCCATTATCAAATATTGAGATTATCTCATAGGGCCCGAGCCACCTAGTTTGAAATTTTCCTAGCATGTGCTGGTATCTAGAGTCATACAACAGTGCCTAATCACCCGGAGAAAATTTCTTTTTGCGGGTGAATTTATCATGCCATTTTTTTCTCTGTTGCTAGATCAATTCAATGTTATGGAGTGCAGATTTACTATATTCATCTAACCCATTCAATTGTAGTAACCAATCTTCTTGGGCTCTAGTAAGATCAATGTCTAGGTCCAATGCTGTTATGAGCATCTTATGTTGAAACTCAATAGGCATGGATGCGGATTTCCCATACACCATGTCAAAAGGGGTAAACCCAGTGGTGCTTTTCCATGTTGTTTGGTAAGCCCAAATGGCTTCAAGAAGATGGGTAGCCCAGTCCTTTTTGTGAATAGCCACTATCTTGGTTAGAATGGATTCTATCTCCTGGTTGGTTATCTCCACCTAGGCATTGGCCTTGGGGTGATATTGTGAAGATTTACCATAGCACACCATATATTCATGCATCAATTCTGAGATGAGATTTGAGGTAAAATGTGCTCCCTGATCTGTGACTATCTCCCATGGTAGTCCAAATCTGGTGAATATACATTCATAGAGAAATTCAATGACTTTTTGATCCCTAGCATGCCTCATGGCTTTAGCTTCGACCCACTTTGTGGCATAGTCAGTACATACTAAGATATATAACTTCCCATGAGAAGATGGCTCAATGGGTCTAACAAAATTGATACCCCACTTGTCAAATGGTGTTGCCACTACCTGAGGTTGCAAGGGGATTTCATCTAACTTTGTTGGGCACCCCATGCACTGGCATCCATCATAGCGCCTTGTATATTTTGCTGCATCTTTATGCAAAGTAGGCCAGTAGTATCTAGTGGTCAAAATTTTATAGGTTGTTCTCTTCACTGCAAAATGGCCTCCACACGGCTCATCATGACATGCCCGTAGAATGTCATAACTCTCATCTTCTCGAACACATCTTTTAGAGACGTGGTCTTGACATGTATAGAACATAAATCCTGAGATCCATGAGAAGTTAAAAGTCTTCTCAACTAGAAGTCAGCATTGTTTAGGCGAGAAGTCAGGTGGTGTTCTTCTTGTAGAAAGGTAGTTTGTTGTCTACATACCATGGATCGAAAGAATCAATGGAAAATAGGTTCTCATTAGCGAAGCTATCATCAATTGCTGTAGGATCATCTAGTACTTGTAATCTTGATAAGAAATCAGCCACCACATTAGCCAGCTTGTCTGGTTTATCAATTATATTCACATCAAATTCCTGCATGAGAAGTAACCAGTGTGCTAATCTTCCACTGATGGTAGGCTTGTTCATCAAGTGTTTGATGGATGAATGATCAATGTATACAAATACTTCATAACTTGTAATGTAGTGCCAAAATTTGTTAAGTGCATAGATGACTCCTAATAGCTCTTTTTCGGTGACAATATAATTTAGCTCTGCACCTTGCAAGTTTTTACTAATATAGTAAATAACATGATCAATAATACCTTCCTTTTGTCCTAGGACTACTCTAATGGCATAGTCAGATGCATCAGTGTGGATGTGAAATGGCAGGTTCCAAACAGGTCCTCTGAGAATAGGTGTTTTTGTCAAAACATCTTTCAACCACTAAAATGATGCTTTAGAGTCTTCTGTCCATTCAAAATTGGCTTCCTTTTTCAGCAATTGTAACCAGGTGCTACAAGTTGGCTGGAATCCTTTATGAATCTCCTGTAATAACCATCAAGGCCAAGAAAACTCCCAACATCTTTCTTCTTGACTGGTGTGGGAAGTGTGTTGATGACTACAAATTTTGCAGGGTCCACCTGGATTCCAAAAGATGAAAGGTAGTGTCCCAAGACAACTCCCTCCTCCATCATCATGTAGCACTTCTCACTGTTAAGGGAGAGGTTATATTCCTAACATATCTTGAGAACCTTGTTAGCACTTAAACCTACAGATGGTTGAAATATTCAGAAACTCACTGAACTTATGACTCATGCATTCCCAATAGCTTCATTCAGCACAATTTAAATGCTAAGGTACTAAGGCTTTGAGCCTTCTTCACTTTGAGCGTAAAACTCAGGTGGGTTTACCTTTCAATTGCTTCTACAAAGCATAAAAAAATTGATCTATGTACTTGACATAGCCAATACAGGTCATAAACATATAATTAAAAGTAAATGGAGATAGTTTCTTGATAAAATGATGGTGAACAGATGTAAATCAAACTAAACCAGTGCCTTATTCATTGGGCTAGAGTCAGAACCAAACATATATAGAATCCTATTAACACAAATATACTGAAATTCAAATAAATTGCCTAACAATTCATTCTCCCAATCCCCAACCCTACCATCAAATTCATGTATAGATTTTCAAATCCCAGAGACCTCCTTGAAGGTTTACTCTCTCCTTGAGAGAAACTTGAGTTCAACCCCTATATTCACCTCATGAACATATACATTAAAAAGCCTTACTAATTAATGCATAAGAAATTCAAAGCATCCATACATAAAGACAACCAGAGATAGCAACGAAACTTCAATATATCTATATTAATTTTTAGCTGTATCCATTACAATTTCAACAAAATTTCAAAGAAGTCAGATTCTATATTCAGTCTTTCTTTACAAAAATTTGACCACCCTTTCAAAAAGAGAAAAAATTGCTATATATACCTATAGCCATCTTGGAATCCTCGAAAGGATGCAACAAGCTTCAAATGGCTAGGAAAATGACTTGCATTAAAGACAAAAAGTACAAACCAAAAGATAGTGATTACAGTAACAGAAAGTAGTTCACAACTACTAGCATCTTTACAAGTGGCACCTTAGTCTGAAGATATTTCAGAGTAGTTACTTAATTTGTTACACAAATTATGACCGCCATTACAGGCTAACTTACATCATCCCTTGTTTGAAACATGCTTTCCCTCAAATTTTGGATCAAGTGCGATGTGTACTTTATTCTTCTTCTTCTTCCAACACTAGGACAATTGGCTTTTTCTTTTTCCTCTTTTTCATTTTGTCCCATGTTGCCACATCATCATCAAATGCCCAATTCTAGGCCTGCAATTCCTATAGTGACTTGATCTGTTGGTCCCACATGGAATCAGTTATACCTTTAGCTTCTGCCACAAACCGTATGCAATCAATTTCAACTTTAAATAAACCATCAATTATACTATTGCATCCTTCCAAGTCTAAGGCACTGTCACTATTAAGGAAAGCATCTTGTTTAATTACCAACTAATCCATTGATGTCTTCCATTCATCTATACTGACTACATTTCCATTATCATCATATACAGAAGGCAAGTACTTACTATAGTCCTTATCAAACATAGCCAACTTGGCTTTTATCTAGTTAGATTTTCCTTTAAAAAACTTTGAGATAGCACTTACCACACCAATCTTTTCAAATACTTCTGTCACTATCTCAAAGATATCGGGACTACTTTCTTGCAAAGCATCCAATTTATCAAACAACAAGCTCCTTTCTGACCATACACTGTATAGTGGCTCCAAAGTCATTAGAGACTCATTCATACTTGTAGGAAGAGGGGCAATGTACTTACCCTGCTTGGGCATGTGCTTAACAATTTGACTTTTAATAGACCCAATATTACTAGCATACTTATCTCTCTCTTTTTTTAGGTCAATCTCAGCAAAAGAAGCATAAAAGTTAAAAGCCCTCATGAAGGATCCCCTATCTAAGTTAAGGAAAACAGACTGGTCTTCTCACCTAATAGTTTTTGAAATGAGGTCATAAAGCCTTGCTAACAGAATAACCAGGTCAACATCAAGGAAAACATTAGGCACAATCAACTTGGCCATCCCTAGAACCCAAGCATTAAAATTGGAATTTCTTTATGCCTATTATTATAAAAATATGAGAAGATGGTGTAACCTGATCCTGAAGGTGTGACAGGATCTCTACACATGTCCATAAGGTCTTCAAAGGTTGTGTCAATGGCCTTCTTGTTTTGGTTTTAACCCGGTAGCTTCTTGACAAACTCATCAGAATAATTTAGCTTCCCTTTGTCTTCTCCGCTCTGCTCCTTCATACCTCCATTGCAAGACACAACACTCACTTCTGGATGACTCATTCTATCAAGAAAGAAGATTCCATAGCTCTGCAACTTCACTCCTTCACTTCTACAACTTCAGTGCCAACAATTCTCAATCAACTTTAGAATGAGTTCGAGCACAGAAAGCAATGAGGTCCTAATTATATACTTCAAAAATTACATGCGTATGATTGCCAAATTGTAACAAATCTAGCCTAAGTCACTTTTGCATTCAATTCCCCACATTACCATCCTTCAAATCATAGCTAGTTGTGGCATGGATGTTGAGAGGATGATTTAAAAAATCAAAAATAGGGCGCGAGAGCAATGATCATGGCTTTTTGCATTAAAACCCTTAATGACAAAATTCTTCGCTAAAACCTGATTGGATGACTTTCTACTTTTTTCCAGCTTGGCACAGTATACCTTTCCACATTGCAATGGCTCATAAAACTGATGGCATGAAAACTTAACTAGACACGGTTTGGAGATCCAGTGAACAAAGGAAACTCGTAATCTCCAAAAGAAATGCTAAATCGTAGTTAAGTTTGGAGATCCAGCGACCAAGCCATTCACGGAATCTCAGAATGATTTCTTAACTCATGCCTTTACTTCAAGATTTCACGGCCACCGTTGATCCCAGAGATGATCAAAGGTCTAAGGGAAATCTTTTAAAACTCACACTAAGTCCCACCCAACTCAGAGATTCAGCAACTAAAGAATTCGCCAATTCTCAGAATCATTTTCTTAACTCAACACTCATCTAGAGAACCAGTGAACAAAAGGATCAACAAACCCATAACACTTAACCACATTCACATCTGGAGAATCGACGAATAGTAAAATCTCTTTATTCTCAGAAAGCCAAGCCTAACTCCGGCTTCATCTCGCGATTCAGTGAACAAGCTTACCTTGCATTCTCAAAAAGAAATAGTTAACCACAGTCAAGCTTCGAGAATGAGCGAATAACATCAATCTACAATTTTCTAAATACTTTTCATACCAGAGGTTACTTATTGAGATTACGCACTGACCGTTGATCTTGAACACAATCAGTGATTGTTGCCAAATCACCTAATGACTTTGACCATCACCTTTTATTACGAGAATCAGTGACCATTGAAAACACACTTAACTTTTCTTTACTCGCCAAGTCGCTTAATACTTTAGAGCTTTGCTAACTAATTCTAAGATCTCGCGAACACTTCACTCGCTTAATCACTAGATAACTTAGGGCATTGCCATCCTTTCTTGAGACTAAGCGACAAGAGTAAACTTTTAACCTTTGCCAAATTTCTTTGTTAAAGCCGCCAAACTAAGAGATCATGAGAACAAGACCCAGTCGCCAAATCGCTGGATAATCTTGAACCTAACTACCCGATTTAGAGAACAAGAGATAACTGCCTCGCCAAGTCACCAAATGATTTAAAGAGACTACCAAGAATCAAGCGAATAGGAGACCACATAGTCGTTGAGTCACCGGATGAAAACTTAACTATGATATGAACTGGGAGATTCAGCAACTAAAGAAAACTTAACCAAAGGACTCACCATAGTCGCAAATTCACTGAAAGACCTAAGGATAGGGAAATACATTGCGTGACTCAGCAAAGACTAGGATAAATGACCATGTGTAGAAAGGAAAACTTAAGTGACCCAAAAAGTAACGAGCAAATATAAAGACTAGGGCTCGCTCAAGACTAACCAAGGAATTAACCATTTCCAAGGAAAAATGTCTAAGGTAAGGGTTTTACAACACAATTACAACAAAATTTTAGGAATTCTAAACCCTAAACCAAACATTTTTCTAAGCCAGGACATTAAAACAGGTCCAAAAGCAAAGACCTCAGAAAACCTAAAATATACCCAATAGTGGCTCTATCTGAGGATTCTTGAATGCAAGTTCATAGCAAGAAATGATGAATCTCTTGGAGGCAGACCACAAAACCCTAACCTAACACAGGAAAACAAACACACCTATACATATATACAGAACTACTGTACATGGAAAGATAGAATCAATTGAAGAAATATTTCAAGAATTGTCCATGCACTGGCAATTCTTTTTCCTCTCCATCTAGATTTCTTAGGAAGTATGAATCCTTTCCATGAATTTGATGAATAATGAAGGGCCCTAACCACAAGGATTCAAACTTCTTATGTTTTCCTTTGTCCTCAGCCCTGACATTCTACTGCAAAACCATATCATTTGGCTGGAACTTTCTAGTAGTAGCCCTTTTGTCAAAGAGATATTTCATTTTTTGCTATAATTTTGCATTCTCTTTTCGACCTTCTCTTCTAAGCTCATCCAACTCCACTAGTTGAATCATTCTATCTTGCAATGGATCACTGACTTCCATGTCTTCTTCTCTTATGAACTGGTAAATAGGAAACAAATTGTTCACAAGAATTCTAGATTTTACACCATATACCATTTCAAATGGAGACTTGCCTATTGCTTTCTTTTAATTAATTCTGTCAGCCCACAATGCCAATTTCAATTTCGCATGCCACATCCTTTTATTCTTTTCAAGGGTCTTTTTTAGAATCTGTAGAATGCTCTTGTTACTGGATTCTACTTGCCCATTTGCCTGTGGATGGTATGGGGATGAATATGACATAAATATTCCCATCTCAGTACAAAAATTGGTAAATTTCTAAGACCTAAAGCTCGTAGCATTATCCATTACTAGTTTCATGGGAACACCAAACCTAGTAACTATATTATTCATCAAGAATTCAATAACTATTGTACTGGTTGCCTTTTTAGTTGGGATGGCCTCTATCCACTTAGTAAAATAATCAGTAGCCACCAAAATGTGACTATGTCCTCCATTGGATTTCCCTGGGAATTCCCCAATAAAATCCATGCCCCACATAGCAAAAGGGGCCTCTACAACCACAAGGTTTAATAAAAAAGCACCTGAAAATTTTAGTTTCTTTGAAAACCTCTGGCATGATTCACATTTTCTGACATATGAGTGGGTATCCTTAAATAAAACCAGCCAGTAGTATCTAGCTCTTAGAATTTTGTGAGTTGTAGACCTAGCTGAATGATGCCCTCCACACATCCCAGAGTGCATCTCTTTTAAAACCTTTTCAAACTGATGCTTATCTAAATAGAAAAGCAACATTCCATCATTATCTTTCCAAAATAGATCACCCTATATTAAAACATACCTTTGAGCCTATAACCTCAAACTCCTCCTTTGATTATCCTTCAAATCTTGTGGACAAGCAGCATATTTGAGAAAATGAACAATACTGGTGTACCATGGTTACATTTCTATACTTGTCACATTTTCCTCACCAGTGGTTACATTGTTTACTTGCACTAGGTCCATGTTTTCTTGTGTCATGAGCTTAGCAAGTCCCAGACCTCTCACAAGCTTGATTATGTGGAGTTCAATGTCAAATTCTTGAATCCTATTGATCAATTTACACCTCTTCCCAATAACCTCACTTTGACTAAAAATATCTTTTACTGCTGCATGTGGAACATATGCATTTACTTTAGCACATACCAAATAAGGTCTGAAAGCCTTAACCACCTTTACTAGTGCATATGCCTGCTTCTCCATCAACTCATAATTAAGCTCAGTAGATTGTAGGGATTTACTGAAAAAAACAATAGGATGCTCAAACCCTTCTTCATCATCTGTAACAAAATAGCTGCAATAGTATGAAAAGATGCAAAGGAAAATAGAGAAAATGGTTTTGAATAGTTAGGGGATATTAAAATAGGAACCTCTTGGATTTCTTGTTTAATCTTGTCAAAATCTTGTTGAGTCTCACTGTTCCAATCAAACTTAACATCTTTCTTCAAAAGCTTCACAATAGGTTTGACTAATTCAACAAAATTGGCAATAAATCTCTTGACAAAGTTAATATGTCCTAGAAAAGATTGCACACCTTTGACATTTCTAGGAGGAAGGACCTTTTTGATGGCTTCCACTCTTTCTGGATCAATCCTAACCCCTTCTTTAGACACTATATGACCAAGCAATTTTCCCTCTGTTACAACAAATTGGCATTTTTGGGGATTTAAGGAGATGCCAAATTGCAAAGCCTTAACAATAACTTGTTCCAAATGTCTACAATGATCTTCAACTTTCTTAGAATAGGCAGTCAGATCATCTTGATATACAACCATCAAAACATTGATCAATTCTTTAAATGCAACATCTATTGCTCTCTGAAAGGTTGCTCCAGCATTCTTCAAGCCAAAAGGCATACGAACATAGACATAAGTTCCCCAAGGGATGGTAAATGTTGTTTTGAATTGTTCAGACTCTTTGACCAGAACCTGGTTGTATCCTGAAAACCCATCCATCATGGACAATAATTCACAGCTAGTTACTCTATGCAACATAGCCTCCATGTTAGGCAATCCATAATTGTCCTTAAGTGATGCAACATTTAAATTCTTGAAGTCAACACAAAGTCTAATGTCACCATTCTTTTTTCTTAGTGGTACAAGGTTAGAGACCCAAGAAGAGTGCCTAATAGGCTCAATGATACCAGCATCTCTCAATTTTGTCAATTCAACCTGCATCTTTGTTGCTAATAAAGGGTTGATAGGTCTCTATTTCTGTCTAAATGGCTTGGTTTCTTCCTTTAGAGGGATTTCATGTTGAAATAGATCAGCTCTATATGCTTTAAGATCATCATAGGACCAAGCAAATACATGCGTATATCTCTTCAAGAGTCTTATCAAATTTCCTCTGACCTCTCTACTAAACCTTTTCCCAATGTACACCATCTGAGGGGAAGTTTCAGATCCTAGGTTTATTTCTTCTAAGTCTTCCATTTTAGTGTTAGACTTTTGAGACAAGTAACCATCATTTATCTCAAACATTCCTTCTAACTCCACTAACCCCTTTGGTATGTCATTTGAAGGTAGTTGTACTATCTCATTTCCCATAATACATTCTTTTCCCTCAACACATTGTTGTGTTTCATTAAAATCTATTTGTTGCCCATCATACTGATCTAGACCCTAAAGAAACCTAAGGATTTCAAAATCATCCTCAAAAACTTTCCAATTATATACATTGTTAGGCACTGCAAGCCTACTTTTGATCTCTAACATGGACACACCAATGAGGGTAATATCATCATTTTTAAGGGAAACATTGGCAAGAAAATCTGCCATGATATTATTGGATCTTTCTACCCAAATGAGATTGAAAGCCTCAAAGAATTCTAGTCTATCCTAGACAGCATGTTTGTACAATTTTAATCTCTCATCCTTGGCAGCATACTTAGATCTTACTTGAGCTATAATTAATTGGGAATCACCATGGACCTTTAAACATTTGATACCATGCTTTATAGCAACATCTAATCCCAGTATTAGAGCCTCATATTCAGCAGTATTATTAGTGCATTCAAAAGTCAACAAGAAAGAGTACTTAAATGTAATACCTGATGGGGAAATGAAAACAACAGCAGCCCTTGATCCTTCCTTGGAGCATCCACCATCAAAGAACATTTTCCAAAGTCCATTCTGCTGCCAATATTAATTCATCCACTATTGGATCTGTGTTCTTCATCTGAGGCACTATCTCTTCAATCATGAAATTATTCATGTCAATGTCCACAAAGCAATTCAGTCCTCTGGTGAAACTTTTTCAACCATGACTGAAGAACGGGGTTCCCTATATAGCTTTACTTCAATCCCATTGACTGGGATAGTAGCATATGATAGATCCAGTTGCAACTTTCCACCGACTATTGCAGCCCATTGTCTTGACAATAGCATGCCATAATGAGGCTTTGTATCAACAACAACCACATCCATTTTGTATGTGGCCTCTGGAAATGTAGCAATCTTAACTTCAATTCCAATTAGAGTTCCTACAACAGGCACTACCTTGTTATCCATAGCATAGCATCTACCATTAGATGTATCAACTTGTAGTCCTAGCTCTTTCATTACATGGTAGGGCATTACAGTTGTAGCAGCACCAAAATCAATCATACAATTTTTTAGTAGAAAATTATTCACTATCAGTGTAACATAGAAAGGGTCAATAGAAGAAGGTTCTTGTGTCACAATACATCCAACACATACATCAGAGATGTTATCAATTGAAATGGGCCCTTCTACTAAATTTCCCTTCTCTTGCATGGCAAGAGTTACCCCTTGTTCGCTTATGAGAGCTAGGGTTGCTGCCTTATGTTCTTCAATTTTCAGCATTTCAAGTAAAGGGATGGAAACCTTCATTTGGGACAGGGCATGTCTCATATCAAAGGTAGGGGGATCTACAGAAACATCAAGGTAATCTTTAGGCCTACCAACTTTCTTTTTACCCTTGTCAAAAATAACTTCCTTATTCCTTTTCTTTTCAGTTACAAGCCCTTCCTTCTTATTATTGACAACACTAGGCTTTGGAGAATCCTTATTTTGAAGGTTATCCTTAACAAACACTGATCTAGGGACTCCTTGATCAGTATCCACCCTCCTATTCCTTAAATTGTATGAGGATTTAGCTTGTGTTATAGCAGCCACAGTTAAAGTTCTGATCTCCTCTTCACTGGGCTTTCTCCATTGTTTTTCATCTGACCCTGATCCTACCATATTTTCTTTGTATGTGTCATTATCAGATTCTTCATGATCAAAGTGAGTAAATACTTGTTTTTCATAACTAGAGAGAAAATTCCTTTTATGATCAACATCAAAGCACATCTCTTCATCATCTGAAGACAAGAGATCCCCCATTACTTCAGTAGTAACCATGTTAATAGCAGGCTTTTCAGATTCTTCATAATCTCCTGCATATGAATCATTTGACTCTTCTCCCAAGGCCTGATCCACAACACATTGGAAAGGTGAATGAGGCATATTACAAGCCACACACCAAGGGGCATTTTCCACGTTGTGTGCTATGTTTTTCTTCAAAGGGTTTGGTGTATCTCTTCCTTCTTGGGGTTCATTATTATCAAGGACAAGCCTCCCATCTTTCCAATTTGTCTTATAGGGCATATCTCTTAAATTGGGGAGTCTCTCCTGCCTTTGATAAGGTGGTCTTGTATCTTGAAAATTTATACCACCCTTTTCAAACTTTGTTGGGAAGTCTTTAGTAATACTAGCTCCTTTGTCCATTTTATCATCATCTTTGGATGGCCTTGCAGGTTGTGGCCTTGTTTCCTTCCATAATCTACCCTCATCTCTCTTATAAAATTGACCAAATGCCTTCTGGTTGCTTTCAATATTTATGACTAATTTAAAGGCATCCCTCAAGGTATGAGGATTATTATTCCTCAGAAGATAAGACATTTTACCATCCATAGAATTAAAATAAGTGGTCAGGCAAACTGCATCATCCAACCTCAATACTTGAAACAATTTGTACATGGCCTTTTGAAATCTGCCATTAAACTCTGACATGCTCTCATTGTAATTTTTCTTGATATTGTTAAACTCATTGAGCATGTAACTAGAATTCACATGTTCTGCATATTGTTCCTTGAAACATCTAACAAACTCATCCCATGATGTAACACTGTTCTCAGGCAAACCCCTATACCAATCCCTAGCATCTTCAACTAATGACTGAACAAAGAGCTTCATTATAACATCTTCATGCTCAATTTTATAATCATTAATTTTATCTATGAAAAATTTCAGATGTTCTTAACAAGAAATTACATTATTTCCAGTGAATAATGGGATCTTCTTTCTAATCTCATTAGGGATGGCATTAGGCTGACTAGGGATACCATCAAAGAATAAAGGCCTATACCTATCCAGATGAACTGGTCTCCTTTGGAAATTTGGTTGGACCAGAGGGCTTGCTCCAACAATCTGACGAGATACATTCCCCATTGTACCACCAGTTATAAGGGGAACTTGATTAGTATTCAAATTTGGTCTAGGTACATTTTGTCCAGGATGACAGGCTTGAGGATTTGGAAATGAATTGCAAAGCTGACTTGGTGGGATTATCCCTGAATTACTAGGGACTGAACTACTAGCAGATGTATTTATATTGGCGTGCAAGAAAGCAATCTTCCTCTTCATTTCATTTGTAGCAGCTTCCAATTCTAATTTCTCAAGCTGGAGAGCCAAATCCTCTTTAGCTTTTCTAGCCTTTTCTAAATCTAGGCTTTCTTGGGAGGGTACACTAGAAGTAACAACAATTTTCTTAGGCTCGTTAATATTCACACCAACCATTTTTTGTTTTCCCTTATTAGGGATCTCTTTTGTGGTATTTCTAATATCGTCATTCCTCTGGACTTCAGATGGGTGTAATTTCCTGAGAATGTGGCATGTTCCCTCAAACTCATCTTGTTTAGGTTTACTACCTTCAGCCTGATTCCTTAGAACCTCCATGTCACCAAACAATTCTTTATCTAAACGCTAAACATCTTGGTTTAGATCCTTAGCCTGGATTTCATTTTTCTTGGTTTTTCTGATAAGTTCTTGCCTTTCCATAAGTAGTTCATAAATTTGTTGTTCCCTCGCCTTCCTTCTATTAGCAATCTCTAATAGTTGTTCATGCTCCTTTTTTCTTAAGGCAATCACTTCCTCTCTTAATTTTTTTGAATCATATGAGGCAGTTTCTACAGCAAAAGTTTCTCCTGGTTGCTCTAAGGTTTCTCTCGCAAGGAAGAAACCTACTTCTATGACCTCCTCTTCATGAGTGGGAAAATGAACATTAGGCATGACTTTCTTAACATGTTCTAGTTCATCAGAAGAAGAAGAAGCTTCATGGGGAAGTGGTGTGTGAACTCTCTCTCTAGAAGATCCTTGCAAATTAGCAGTAACGTGACCTCTCCTAAACCACTATTTTCTACTAGGTGTATGGAGCTCATCACCCATATTACTCTCTAGGTGATCCTTGAAATAGGACCTAGTGAATCTCAGCCGACTTATGGCGTATCATAGCAAGATATAACAAAATTTCACAAATACCAACAACTGGTAAACACAAATTTTAGAGTCACCACCCATGAACAAGTGGGAATCAAATTATTATGCTGGTCTACAAAAAACACAATAAATAGTATTGCACAAATCTACTGTACATTTCCATTTAAATCCCTAGCAGAGTTGCCACTTTTGTTAGCACTTAAACCTGTAGATGGTTGAAATATTCAGAAGCTCACTGAACTTATGACTCGTGCATTCCCAACAACTTCATCTAGCACAATTTAAATGCTAAGGTACTAAGGCTTTGAGCCTTCTTCACTTTGAGTGTAAAACTCAGGTGGGTTAACCTTTCAATTGCTTCTATAAAGCCTAACAAAATTGATCTATGTACTTGACATAGCCAATACAACTCATAAACATACAAGTAAAAGTAAATGGAGATAGTTTCTTGATAAAATGATGGTGAACAGATGTAAATCAAACTAAACCAGCGCCTTATTCATTGGGCTAGAGTTAAAACCAAACATCTACAAAATCCTATTAACACAAAGATACTAAAATTCAAATAAATTGCCTAACAATTCATTCTCCCAATTCCCAACCCTACCATCAAATTCATGCATAGATTTTCAAATCCCAGAGACCTCCTTGAAGGTTTACTCTCTCTTTGAGAGAAACTCAAGTTCAACCCCTATATTCACCTCGTGAACATATACATTAAAAAGCCTTACTAATTAATGCATAAGAAATTCAAAGCATCCATACATAAAGACAACCAGAGATAGCAACAAAACTTCAATATATATGTATTAATTTTCAGTTGTATCCATTACAATTTCAACAAAATTTCAAAGAAGTTAGATTCTATATTCAATCTTTCTTTAAAAAAATTTGACCACCCTTTCAAAAAGAGAAAAACTTGCTATATATACCTATAGCCATCTTGGAATCCTTGAAAGGATGCAATAGGCTTCAAATGGCTAGGAAAATGACTTGCACTAAAGACAAAAAGTACAAACCAAAAGACAATGATTACAGTAATAGAAAGTAGTTCACAACTACTAGCATCTTTACAAGTGGCACCTTAGTCTAAAGATATTTTAGAGCAGTTACTTAATTTGTTACATGAATGATGACCACCATTATAGGCTAACTTACATCATCCCTTGTTTGAAACATGCTCTCCCTCAAATTCTGGATCAGGTGCGATGTGTACTTTATTCTTCTTCTTCTTCCAACACTAGGACAGTTGGCTTCTTCTTTTTCCTCTTTGTCATTTTGTCCCATGCTGCCACATCATCATCAGATGGCCAATTGTAGGCCTGCAGTTCCTAAAGTGACTTGATCTGTTGGTCCCACATGGAATCAGTTATACCTTTAGCTTCTACCATAAACCGTATGCAATCACTTTCAACTTTAAATAAACTATCAATTATATTATTGCATCCTTCCAAGTCTAAGGCATTGTCACTATTAAGGAAAGCATCTTGTTTAATTACCAACTGATCCATTGATGTCTTCCATTCATCTATACTGACTACATTTCCATTATCATCATATACAGAAGGCAAGTACTTACTATAGTCCTTATCAAACATAGCCAACTTGGCTTTTATTTGGTTAGATTTTCCTTTAAAAAACTTTGAGATAGCACTTACCAAATCAATCTTTTCAAATACTTCTATCACTATCTCAGGGATATCGGGCCTACTTTCCTGCAAAGCCCAATTTGTCAAACAACAAGCTCCTTCCTAACCATACACTATATAGTGGCTCCAAATTGATTAGTGACTCATTCACTTTATCATTGGCCTTGTGCAATAGACTAATTGATTGATGGACTAACTCCATCTCTCCTTTATTCTGCTTTGCCTATACTGCACAATCTTTGTTATAGTATCCAGGGATGCATCCAACCTTACTTTCTCTAAGTCCTCAGTAGACTTATCAGGAATTTTTGTATCTGTCCAAGGAGGGGCCTCAATTTGAAAAGAAGAGGAAGGAACTACCTTCAAGGCTTCTTCAAGCTTCACCTTTAAATCCTCAACCTCATCCTCCAATTTCTTAACCATCATAAGTTGTAGATCCCTATCCTTTGCTACTTTCATTGAATTTTCAAACAAGTTATCATATCTCTCTGACAGCTGGATAGTTTTAGCTTCATTAAGGTGGGAAAATTGTACAACTACCTTTGACACCTCAAGATCAATAGTATTTTGCACGGTCTAGACTATCCCATCTCCCTCCATCTTGTCTTCTATGCTCACCAAAGATGGCTTTTGAGTTCTTGGAGCTAGAGACCATAAAGCAACTGCCTGAGACTTAGGGTCATAGCCACTTCCCCTAATCATATCATCAATCTGGATCTCATAGGACAAACTACCCTCAGGTTGTTTCCTGATTTGATCTATGATGAAGGCAGATGTCAAGTCCCATCCAGGAGTCAAAAGCATACCACTTGACTTAACCATTTCTCTAGCCTCTTCTACAGTGATTCTTTCAAGATTGGGATCATATGATGTTAAGGCCCTCATTGTTTCTTCACTTGGATGCATACCCTTAGGTAGGGACTTCTTCACTTCCTCATGTTTCCTCCAAATGAGGAAATCTCCAAATTCCTTACTTTTTATGAACTGTTCATCATTAAGAAATTCCTCCTAATAGAGTTCTTTCTCATCCTTTCCTAACAACAAGGGCATATCCCCCTCTTCTTTTTTTACAATCTTCTTGCCATCCTTGATGGCCTTTCTTATGTGATGGTGATAAGCCCTATCGCCAGGCATAAGAGTTGAAGCAATATCAATTACCCTCTTTTTCTTTCTCTCCTTCGAAGGCTCACTAACCTCAAGTTGCTATTTTTTCAAAGGTGGCTCAGAAGTAGCCCCTTCCTCCTTTTGACCTTGAGTCAAATCAATTGTTGGTACATCCTCTCCTTGAGGTGGGCTACTGTCCTCTTGAGACTCATTAGTGTACTCCTCAGGTTCAGAGGCTGAATAATCCCGTGGGACCTCCAACTTTTCTTCAAGCTGATCTTCTAACTGATTAAATAGAGTGCTATGCATTTCTATCATCTTCTCCATTCTTTGCAGAAATGGTAGCTCAGGGAAATAACCACCAAAAGGAATACCAACCTTCTTTAGCCTTTTCTCAATATTAAGCAACTCAAAATATTTGTTGCATCTCTGCTTGGATTCATCAAAATCTAAGGTATTTCTTATCACATCTTCTTCATCTAGTCCCTCATGCTCCTTAATTGACCCAATGTTTGGAATCAGAGTCATCCTAGCTATCCTGATGAAACCCTCAGAGTCCACATACCTGCAAGTGGCTGAACACATCTTGAAATGATTTAACCAAATGCTGACCTTATCCAAATCCCTTATGCCAATTAAGAAATTTCCCATTCTGAACTGCCTTGGTGTAAAAGTCCCCTTTCTATGAGGTGCAAGGTGCTCTTTGTCAATCCACATCAGTTTCCATATAAACTCCATCATGGCAACTCTAGGAGGCACATATCTGGGTAACAAATGTGGGGGTTGAGGGAAACCATAAACCCTAATAATTGTGTGACTATCCCCAAGGTAGAAATCACCCCAATTGTGATTTCCTGTCCACTTATCCTCAAACTGCAATGGCCTTAGCAATATCAAGACCTTAGTTGATAATCTTACAACATTTGTACCCAACATTCCAAGAACCGAATGAACAAAGTAATTCTGAAAAATGGAAAAATTACACTCATTGGAAGTGTAATTCCAAGCCCTCAACTAGTGTTGCAATGGGTTTGGTTGGTCATTAAAATTTCTCCTCAATCTTAACATCCTAGCATCAAGGGAATTAACATGCTGGAATAAGATCAGGTGCATGAGAAGGGAATAATGCAAAAACTTGATAGGTCTTTTATTTTCTTTGACAAATTTCAAACCCTCATGAATCTTATCGATTACTTACTGGATGTAATCATAGTCAGTGTTTGAGAGAGAGTTCTGAACATCTAAAATTATCATTAATAGCTTCGCAGGTATCTTTTCCTCATCCCTATCTATTCCTAAAACCCTACACAACCCATGACACAGGAATTTCATGTAATTACACAAGGATGAAAATAGATAAGGAGCATTCATACTTGTAGGAAGAGGAGCAATGTACTTACCCTGCTTGGGCATGTGCTTAACAATTTGACTTTTAATAAACCCAATATTACTAGTATACTTATCTCTCTCTTTTTTCAAGTCAATCTCAGTGGAAGAAGAAGCATAAGTTAAAAGCCCTCATGAAGGATCCCCTATCTAAGGTAAGGAAAACAAATTGATCTTCTCACCTAATAGTTTTTGAAATGGGTTCATAAAGCCTTGCTAACACAATAACCAGGTCAACATCAAGGAAAACATCAAGCATAATCAACTTGGCCATCCCTAGAGCCCAAGCATTACAGATTAGAATTGCTTTATGCCTATTATTATAAAAATATGAGAAGATGGTGTAACCTGATCCTAAAAGTGTGATAGGATCTCTGCACTTGTCCATAAGGTCTTCAAAGGCTGTGTCAATGGCCTTCTTGTTCTGGTTTGAACCTGGTAGCAGCTTGACAAACTCATCAAAATAATTTGTCTTCCCTTTATCTTCTCCACTCTACTCCTTCATACCTCCACTGGAAGACGCAGCACTCACTTCTAGATGACTCATTCTGTCGAGAAAGAAGTTTCCACAACTCTGCAGCTTCACTCCTTCACTTCTACAACTTTGGCGCCAATAATTCTCAATCAACTTCAGAATGACTTCGAGCACAGAAAGCAATGAGGTCTTGATTATATACTTCAAAAATTGTGTGTGTATGATTTCCAAATTGTAACAAATCCAACCTAAGTCACTTTTGCATTCAATTCTGCACATTACCAACCTTTAAATCATAGCTAGCCATGGCGTGGATGCTGAGAGGATGATTTAAAAAATAAAAAATAGGGTGCGAGAGCAACGATCATGTCTTTTTGCATTAAAGCCCTTAATTAATGATGGAATTCTTCGTTAAAACCTAATTGGACAGCTTTCTACTTTTTTCCATCTTGGCACAGTATCCCTTTCCACGTTGCAATGGCTCATAAAACTAATGGCATGAAAACTTAACCAGACACGGTTTGGAGATCCAGCGAACAAAGGAAACTCGTAATCTCCAAAAGAAATACTAACCTACGGTTAAGTTTGGAGATCCAACGACCAAGCCATTCGTGGAATCTTAGAATGATTTCTTAACTCATGGCTTTACTTTGAGATTTTGCAACCACCGTTGATCCTAGAGATGATCAACGGTCTAAGTGAAATCTTTTAAAACTCACACTAAGCCCCGCCCAACTCAAAGATTCAGCGACTAAAGACTTTGTCAATTCTTGGAATCATTTTCTTAACTCAACACTCATCTAGAGAACCAGCGAACAAAAGGATCAACAAACCCATAACACTTAACCATAGTCACATCTAGAGAATCAATGAACAATGAAATCTCTTTATTCTCAGAAAGCCAAGCTTAACTCTGGCTTCATCTTGTGATTCAGTGAACAAGGTTATCTCACATTCTCGGAAAGAAATACTTAACCACAGTTAGGCTTTGAGAATGAGCGAATAACATCAATCTCCAATTTGCTAAATATTTTTCATACCATAGGTTACTTCTTGAGATTAGGTGCTGACCATTGATCTTGAACACAATCAGCAACTATCGTTGAATCGCCTAAAGACTTTGACCATCACCTTTTATTACGAGAATCAGTGACCATTGAAAACACACTTAACTTTGCTTTGCTCACCAAGTCACTGAATACTTTGGAGCTTCGCTAACTAATTCTGAGATCCTGCGAACACTTCACTCGCTTAATCACTAGATAACTTAGGGCATCGCCATCCTTTCTTGAGATTAAGCGACAAGAGTAAACTTTTAACCTTTGCCAAATTTCTATGTCAAAGCTACCAAATTAAGAGATCATGAGAACAAGACCTAGTCACCAGATCGCTAGATAATCTTGAAGCTAGCCGCTCAATTTAGAGAACAAGAGATAACTACCTCCCCAAGTCGCCAAATGATTTAAAGAGACTGCCAAGAATCAAGAGAATAGGAGACCACACAGTCGTTGAGTCGCCGGATGAAAACTTAACTGTAATATGAACTGGGGATTCAACAACTAAAGAAAACTTAACCAAAGGACTCACCACAGTCACCAATTCACTGAAAGACCTAAGGACAGGGAAATACATTGCGCAACTTAGCGAAGACTAGGAAAAATGACCACGTGCAAAAAGGAAAACTTAAGTGACCCAAAAAGTAACGAGCAAATATGAAGACTAGGGCTCACTCAAGACTAACCAAGGAATTAACCATTTCCAAGGAAAAATGTCTAAGGCAAGGGTTTTACAACACAATTACACCAAAATTTTAGGAATTCTAAACCCTAAACCAGACATTTTTCTAAGCCAGGACATTGAAACAGGTCCAAAAACAAAGACCTCAGAAAACCTAAAATATACCCAACAAACCTTATCCAAGTTAGCTTGTGCCTCCTCAAATGTAGTTCCATGAGTAGTGAAGTCATCCATGTATATTTCAACACAGTCAGCAGAAATGTCAGAGAAAATAGAAAGCACTACTCTTTGGAAAGTAGCAAGTACGTTGCACAATCCAAATGGAAAGACTAAGTAAGCAAATGTTCCCCATGGATAGGTCAACGTTGTCTTATCCTGGTCTTCTAGTGATATTTGGATCTGGTTATATCCACTAAAGCCATCTAGAAATGAAAAATACATTTTACCAACAAGATTATCAAGCACTTGGTCAATGAAGGGTAATAGAAAGTGATCTTTTTAGTGGCTTTGTTAAGCTCCCTATATTCTACACAAACTCTCCATTTTCCCCCCTTCTTTGGGATAATTACTAGAGGAGAAACCCATTGGCTGTCAGAAATAGGATAAATGAAACCGGCACTAAGGAGCTTCTGCAACTTTGTCTTCACTATATCTCTCAAAGTAGGATTAATTCTCCTTTGGGCTTGTCTAACTGGCTTGCACTCATGGCTTATATAGATTCTATGAGTGCAAAGTTTAGGGTCTAACCCCTTCATATCAGTATAGTCCCATGCAAAGTCTTACTGAATTTCTTGCAAAAGTTTAAGAAGACTGGACATCTGAGATGTGGTGAGATTCTTATTAACATTCAACTCTTTCCCTAAGGTAATTTCAACTCTTTTGACCTTATCTAGCATCAAAAATTTTGCAAATGATGGTGACTGAATTTCTTGAGGGAACAAGGTGTGGAGATAATCAAATGCTACAGGAGACTGAGGTGAGATCTAATTGGGGAATATTGTTTGGAGGGAACAATTAGGGACAACACAAGAAGATTCTTCAGAACCATACTGGTTAGTGAGAATTGTTGCGAGTATATCATCTTCTTATTGTGACACCATGAACGGATTTCTGTCAATGACCATGAGCTTTTGCATTGAATTTTCTACAAGGGCAGCATCACCTAAATCTGGCTAGACAACCTGGTCAAGCTCTACATGCGGTTTTGCTGGAGAATACAGAGTTAGATTCTTGGTATTTATCCCATCTGATATGGTCATTTTTCTTGAGTGACATGCAATGCAAGCATCAACTATGGCTAACCAAGGTCATCCTAGGATGAATGGATATCCTCCTAGAGTGGCTTTGGGTGACAAGATTATGAAATTCGAAGGGTAATCTAATGAGTCCAATGTTACAACAATATATTCAACCATGCCATCTAGCTTAACAGTGGAATTATCAGCTAATTGCAGTAGTGTAGGTGTATCTCGTAAACTAATAATGTTAAGCCTCAACAAAACTTCCCTAGTCATGACATTCATTGATGCTCCTAGGTCAATTAGGACATTCTGTATTTGGATACCATTAATATGGATAGTGACTATTGGACTCCTTGGACCAAAGTACTTGGGCATTAAGACTTTTCTTAGCATGAGATCAGAAAGTTGTCTTAGAACATGGACAGTGTCAGGGTCTTTTTTCTTCCTCCTGGGCTACTTAATACAAGCTTCTTTTATGGCCTTGTTATAAACTGGGACTTCTTTAAGGGCATCCAAAAAGAGAATTTGCACTGTCATTTTCTTGAGTTGATCAATTAAATCAGCTGCTATAGGATTTTCTTTTGGAGGAGCTGATTGAGCCAATCTTTGCAGATAAGGGGGATTCTTGAATACTAGTGCAGATTGAGGAATAGGTGGAACATCAGTAGGTTGGTTCACAGGTATGTCCTCTGCATCAACAACTTTAGTTATTATAGGCTCCTTAGGTGTAGACAACACAGTTCCTGATCTAAGATGGATATCATTTACTTGCAGGGAATAAGCTTGCTTCTTGTTGTTAGGATTTGGAGTTGGTTGGGCAGGAAGTTGTGTTGGGTTTGAGGGTTACTATTGGTTGCAGGAGGTGTAGGCATAATAGCTTACTGCTGAGGTGGAGGCATAAGAGCTTGTTGCTAAGGTGGCTAGTTAAGTCCCCACTGAGGTTGTTGCTGCCAGTTACCATGTGGTGGCCATTGGGTATTCTATTATGGCTGCTGATAGGAGTTAAACTGTTGTTCATATGGGTTAATGGCAGCTATTGCTGGTAGGCTTGGTTATAGCGTAGCTGTTGGTTAGACCAGTTATAATTCCAATTCTTTCCTTGAGGGGCAGAATTTTGAGGGTTATGGCTTGGCCATTGACTACTATTATTATTATAACCAAAATTATTCAAAGGGTCTGGAGGCATACCTTGTCTCTGAGCCCATGGACACCTTTGAGAAACATAGAAAACTTCTCCATTCTCCTCATCTATGGCTTTAAAATCAATGGGCATTGAATGAGTGTCCACATAGGCAACTATCTTGCACCTACAATTTCTCTTCTTTTCTCTGCAATGAGAGCATAATTTGACTAGCATGGCATCTGCATCCTCCTTCTTCCTTCTTGCTTGCATACTATCCAGCTGAGTGGCAACATCATTGATGATGTCTTGCTTGAAGTCGGATAGAAGATTGGATAGCTCCACCTTAGATACCCTTGAACCACCATTGGACTTATGTGGTAGGTATCTAAGTCCCCTACCTTTCTTTACAGTAGCCCTCAAATAATTCAGACATATATTCTTTATGTCAGCCCAGTTTTTCTATGTGATGTCACCACCTGACATAAGATCTAAGGCTTCAATGCTACCATCATGTACACCTTTCATAAAAAGATGCTTTTGTGATTCCTCATTTAGCTGGTGCTATGTATTACACTGCAAGTTGAACATGAACCTTGAGACATAATCCTCCAAGGTTTCATCTTCCTTTTGGGACATTTTGAAAATGTCACCCCCCTTCAAATCTCTACCCCTACAATATTCTTTATACTTTGAAAGAAATAGATTGCTCATTGCATTCCAATCTGCTAAAACATTGGCGCCCAACCCTATGAACCATCTTAAGGTAGCCTCTTTTAGAGTGGATGGAAACAACTTCAGCTTTTGGGCATCAGTTGTGTAGTCATAACTCCTGCAAAGGATGTCAAACTCAAAGAGGAAGGTCTCAGGGTCTTTTGTAATTAGGTCGTAAAATTGGGAAGTGTAGCAGTAGGTATGTTCTTCAAATTTTGATTACCTTGCTGAGGAGGGATAGGAAAAGGAAATGTGGGCTAAGCCATTCTTGGAGGAGGACTTGGTGGTGGCGGCTGGTAAATAATAAGAGCAAGTGGGTTGTCTTGATACTCAGGTTCAGCAAACAGGTCATTCAAATGCAGTGATTCTTCAGAGGATGAAGGTGAGGATATTTGTTCTTGAGCATCAACAAATGGATTTTCAAAGGGTTCTTCTTCTTTCTTATTTTGGGGTTCCTTAGGATCTTGATGAAAAATATCAAATGGTTCCTCCTGATTATTCTGAGGAAGAAATCTCTCAAGGTGGTCTCTCCTTCTATGCATAAAATAATTGCTTAAGACTAAGCTCTAGATTATTAGAACTGAAAATGTAAATACTAAGATAAGTTTGAATTAACACCATCCCCGACAATGACGCCAAAAATACTTGGCCAAATAATGGTATCAGAAACCCACAGCAATGGACTGTCTGTTTCAGGATTGGACACCCTAAATGGTTTCTAAATGAATTACTCAATCTCATTTAATTATCGACCAGGGACGTAAACATAGAATGACGTTCACAAAGTATATGCTTCAAACTCTCTTCAACCTTAAGACTAACCTACAAATTTCAAATGCTTAAGCTTCAGGAAAACTATGCTAAAACCTGTAAATAAATTTACTCTAACAAAGCATGTAATCACAGTAGGAGTTACTCTAACCGCCTATGCTGCAAGAACAATCTACCAATTATGTTATCAGTGGCTGCAGGAACAACAGAGTTCTACTTACTTAGCAATGAACAAGAAAATGAATTCTACTCTAACAAAGTAATTCACTCACCAAGTGGGCCCCCTTGGATGAGTGAATAGAAAATACAATCAAGATAAAAGATTTAAACTCGAACTATGCATTCTATTCATTCATGGAAAATGATTATACTTGATTGAAAATAATATCACAATAGTTCTGCTATGAAAATCAACTCATTCAACTAACTCCTAAAGAGTTACAAAAGTCATTTATTTGAAGGAAAACTACAACTATCTCCTAAATCTAAGATCACTCCATAAATGAGGATCGTTACAGATTCATAAAATTTTAGAACAGAAACAACATTAATTTCAAGAATAAATCTCCCAAGAATATAGCATGTTGAGGAAATTAAATCCGCGTGCTGCATGCAACATAAAATAGTAATTAACTTGCCCCGCTTGCGAAGATCTTGCAACAACGGTTGGCTTTGACTATTCCAGCACCACAATGTCGGTCCTTGAATGCCCGCGGTAAACACCTGCAAAATAATCAATGTGCACACAACCTCCCATATACATATATATTCTTATCATTAATATTAGAAAAAAAGTGTAAAGTTCTAATTAACACTCTTGCAAATCCTATAGTTACAAGAGGAAGACTACCCAAAACATAGCATAGGCAAGGAAATATTCATCAGCATGTATAGCTACTGCATTATACCATTCTTATCCATGAATTCAAACAAATATCATGTCTTTAAACTATCCACATTTCTATTTCATGTATTCACACACATATATATATAAAAACCATAAATTCATATCCCTGAAAACCATAAATTCATGTCTGTTGCAAAATAACTGTTTGAAAGGAGGACCAAAAAAACTAAGAAAGATGGCCTTCTAGAGGCCCATCACTCTTCTTATAATTGAATGTGATATTTAAACATATTATTGGCAAGATTGCTAAGAAGAATTATTAAATGATGTTATATGATAAGCAAGATTGCTTCTACTGCTCAAGGCTAAGTAGATCTAAGCAAACTTTGTGATCAACATTCACTGTGGAATAACAGATTTAAAGAAGAAGTTTCAAATTGTTTAAAGTTCTAAAACTTTATTCTGGAGTGCCTGCTATTCTAAAACATTATTCAAATCTTCCTTTCATTCATTAATTAGCACAGATAGAAGAAAAAGTGATAATAGCATCAAGAAAGTAGGGGTCTAACATCTGTGAACAATGTTAGATTATATCATATTAACTAAATGTTTTGATTGTGTGTTTAAGATGGACAGAAAACTCGAAGTGCCCCAACCTCTGATGCTGAAAAAGATTCAGGTACCTGCATTTTCAAAAAAAATATTCGTTTGTTGTGTGTTTTATACAGGGATATTGTTTCAGTTTAGAAATACTGTATATTATATTAGATATTGCTTTTTATGTTGTTTGCTCACTGGTACAAACAGCTGACAAGATTAGGGAGATGCTTGGCCCCGAGGAAAATGAACGTGCAGTTGCAGTTTTCATATGTGGTCCCTGGACAACAGGGAAATCCAAAGTTGCTACCAAAGTCTGCTCAAGGCTACAAGGTCAACTCAATAAGGAAAATTGGAAGCAAATCAAAATAAATATCACTGAAATCGAGGCGGCCAAAGAAGGATCCGCATCCGATTTAGACTTGGTACCTGGTGTGCGCTCCAAAATTTTAGCAGAATTAAAACTAGCAGGAAATCAGAAGGTCACAGAAAAGGAAATAGAAAGTGATAATGACTGGCAGAAAGTGATCTCACACAATTTACTTGGTAAGGTATTTATTTACATTGATAATGTCCCAAGTGCTGAATTCCTCAAAAGGATTTTGCCCAAGAAGATAACAGAAGGAAATAAGATGAGACTACTCCTTACCATTGTGGATAAAAATGTGGCATCTGCTATAGAGGGCCCTGTGTTTAGTAAAAAAGTGCATGTTATTAGATCTCTAAGTTATAACCAAGCACTGGATTTCTTCAAAAAAAGGTTGACGGATGAGTCGAAGACTCATACATTTGTACTGAGGAGCATTATAAAGATATGTGGGGGGTATAAGACGCAATTGAGAACAGTCAGGGACTATTTGATGAAGTACTTTATGGATGATGAGGCTTTCAGGAGATTAACAGAATGGATTAAAACTGAGAAACCCAATTTTCCTAAACTCGTGGACTATCTGAGATGTGAAGAACAGTTCATCTATCAATCGGCAATCATAAAGGATGCTCTTTTAGACATTTGTTCATTCTTCAGTGGGTGGGAATGGAATCAAACAGCCTGCATACTAGACAAGGACGTACTGGAACAGCTCAAGGAGTTGGAGCTGGTGAAGAGAGAGTCAAACAAAGTATGTTTGCCAGATAAAGTGATGACCTATTGTCTTTCTCGGGGAAAAGGAACTCGAATAACTAACGCCACTGATCTGCATGCTGTGCTAGCAGAAGACAAGGTAAGTAATTCTTGTATCCTATGTAAAAAAAACAGGTGGGTATAACGCACGAAGGCATTTGTCCAAACTTTTGGGTTCTGGCTAAGTTCTAGACAGAATGTATCAAAAGACAAAAAAAAGTCAAACTTCTTTTTTAGATTTGTTGATTTTTTTGCAATTTTTTTGTAGTTTTTGACCACAAAATATGCAGATCATGAAGAACAGATGCTGAAAATTTCATAAAAATCTGTTGTATTTTCCAATTTTTGAAATTTAGTCAACAATACATTCTGTCTGAAACTTAGCTGCATCCAAACTTTTGTAGATTATTTAATTAGAAATTTTTAATCATCCAGAAAACTTTATTTGTTAAAGAATCAAAGACTGATATTAGGTAGCATTGATTTTATATGGGCTGTACATAATGGTGGTCTGTACTTTCCTATAAAATCAGATTTCCCTGGCTATATGTGAGTTGAGTCAGAAACAACCGCCATTACCTTCCATTAGAAAAAGTTTGGCATGTATGTTGTGATTTCACCGTTATATACATTCTGATTCACTCACTCGATTGTTTGTGTTGCTTTAATTTAGCCCCTGAAGCTTCATACAATAAAAGGAATCTGGATGGCACAAAACAACTGCCCAGTCCCTATATCTTCACAACAGCTGGATAAAATGCCAAATTTAAGAGTCCTTGCATTAGGGGACTGGACAATAGTGGAAGGTGACTGCAAAAAGAAATTTACCGATCTCAGATATTTTCAAGCGGGAAGAGTTGAGCACCTACCCTTCGATATCAGGCACTTGGACAACATAAGGTTCTTGGACAACAACTCTGAGCAGAACATGGGTATCGGCACGCTACAGGTCTGTATTTATTTGTTTGTTTCTTTAAATGCTAGGGATGTTTTTACTTCGTGAAAAAACTATCCTGTAACAGTGAGTGGCCAAAAATTAAATGGAGAGTATGCTAAGTCGACCTGACTTCAAGTTCATCTTTGCTTTCTAAACCTAAATAGACAAATTCTTATTTTAGTAATAGCCGAAACTTTCAATTACAGAGATAAAACAAAAGGCGATATCAGTTTACCATTTTTTCTGCCTGCAGGTTCCCCCAACACTCAGAATGGTGAGATCTAAGGGATCAGATTTTGAACACAATTTTAAATTGGACAATCTGCCCAAGCAGTGCAAAATCATAGAGTTGGATATAGGAGGCAATAATAAGAACACGGTCGACACATTACCAGACACTCTCTGTGAATTGGATGCTTTAGAGAAGATGATTTTGAATAAATGCAAGAAACTGCGTAGTTTGCCAAGATCCTTCGGGAAGCTCCGATCTTTGAAGATGTTGGATCTAGGCCACTGTTCAAATTTGAATAACTTGCCTTCAGATTTTGGCTGGTTGAGCAATCTCGAGAAGGTTAACCTTTCCTACTGTAGAAACTTAAAGAATCTCCCTGAAAGTATAGGTTTGCTGAGCTCTGTGAAGGAAATTGATTTGTCATATTGCAAGCGCCTCAAAAAACTTCCCAAAAGCTTGGTAAAACTAACCACATTGCATTCGTTGAATCTGAAAGCCTGTACTCATCTGATGGAATTGCCAGAAGGATTTGAAGACTTGGCTCTCAAGGGACTCTGTCTGGAGTCATGCAAGAGACTGAAAGCTCTTCCTGGAAAAAATGGAGAAATAATGTTGCTGCAGAAGAGAGTGTCCCTGAGTTGGTGTTCAAGTGTACAAGATTTATCAAAAGGATTCATCACTTTTATCAAGGCTCATGTGGAAGAACTCATTTTAGTGGATTGCATCAGTTTGAAGTCACTTCCAGAGGATTTTCCAATGGAACTGAGAGGTCTAAAAAGCCTCAACTTGAGCGGTTGTAGAAGCCTTACGTGCCTCCCACAACGTTTCCACAAGCTTGAACATCTGGAAAAATTGAATTTAAGCTCATGTGAAAATTTAGAGGAGCCCTCTACTAAACTGAGCCGTCTGTCATCATTGATAGAGGTGAATCTGTCTAATTGTGAAGGATTCAAGGGACACTGGATGACAAGTTTGAGTAAGATACAAAGCTTGACTTTTGTAGACATTCATGACAGCCCACAACTAGTGGATACATGGAATCAGATGATGAAAGAGAATAGAATTTACCACTTCACAGTGGCCACAACCCGAGCTCCTGTGGGAGCTTGCCTTTTACCCCATTCCTTTTCATCGGTAAGTTCTCTTACTCAAGATACAAGGCAATGTACTATGCATTTTCTCATTATTTTTTTTATCTCAATACTCTTCAAGGAAAGAAGACCATTCTATCTCAACCTTATTGTCTTTTGAGACCTACAATCTATCTGTTCATTCACTTATTATTCCTCAAACTTCGTTGTACTTGTTTGATGTTGACTAATATCATGCTTTAATTTAGTCAATCAAGACCTTCAAAAAAATGTCCACGCTGAATTTTAGGGCAGATCTGCAAACTCTTGTCAACCTTCAACACAAACAAATATGTATTTAGGTATAAGAAAAACTTGAGAAGAGTCTTCAAACAGCAATTTATTTAGAGTTAAAAACAAGACACATATAATCTGTTAAAAAAATGCAGCCAAAGTTATTTATATTTAACAGAATTCCTTTAGGAATCTACAATTTGTTTCTATTTTTGTTTTTAGATTTGTAGACAACTATATGATCCAGGTAGCAATTTTGGGAGATCCTCCTTAAGACGGGAGGATACCTGGCTTGAGTTGGAATTTATTTACTTCTGGTCCAAAGTCAAGCCTGTAAATTAGCAGAACCCTTAGGGGATTGAGTTACAGGGAGTTGGGTTTAGTTGATCTATCATTTTTTATTTTATTTTTTTGGCTGAATGTATGTTTGGAAAACAGTGAAGTATCATCTTTGATTTTGGTATTATTTTGTTTGTTTTAAATTTTTAGAAGAAATGATTTAGTAATTGATCATATTTTAATAGTTATGATAACATTTGTTGATTTAATGTTTATTATTTTTAATAATATTTTACTAATAATTGTAACTTTAGAATTGTTTGAATTAATCATGAGTGTTCATAATTGAATGAAATGATTTATTTAGATCTAAAATTACAAATCAATTGATGCCACATTAACACACCAAAAAACATGACTTAATCTACAATTATGGTCTATTTTTTTCTAGGTCTTTTTAAGACACTTCAAATTTTTTTTGTTAATGTGACCCTGAAACTTTAATTATAAAAAAAAAAGTTTTTTTTAAAAAAGTAAATTGTATGTTTCACATCAGTTGCATTCAATGTGATTTCATGCTGCAAAAATAAAGTTGTCATTAGCTTCAACTTCAATCCTTCACCGCATCAGCCTCTAATAAGACTAAGTCCCATTGTTTTATGCTGTCCCTAACTAGTCTCTTTTATTGTCTTCCCCTAGCCTTTCGGACTAATTAGAATAGAGAGAGACTCCGCATCAACTAGAAACAATGTAATGCAGAACCAAAAGTTCTTTCAATTGTTGATCATGCTTGCTACCATATTGCAGGACTCGCACATTAATAAGAAGTTGCAACAAGGATCATTCAATTTCTTCGATGGCAAATGGGTTTTTGTGGATGTGAACGGAAGGCCATTTTATTTCTCTACTAGTCTTGAGGAAGGCATGACCATAGCTGTTATTTTCTATCATAGCTATCAGAAAGAAGAGCTACAAGCGCTGGGAAGAATACTTGATGATCTTCGAGCCAGTTATAAGGATATACAGGTACTACTAGTGAGTAGATTTGTGAGTTCATTGGCAAGAGAGCTGGCTGGCAAGCATCATGTTTTCACTTGTGATAACTATGAAGCTCAAGTATTCTTTGAAAAAGCTTTGTCCACTGTCGAATCCTTTGATCACAAGATGGATTATGCTATGATCATTAGTGATGTAGAAGGCGGATCAAAGCATAAAACCGTTTCTACCGAGATGGATATTCCAAGCCATAAAACCTTTTCTACCTGGATGGGTATAACAAAGAATAGCTTAGGCGCCATGACAGTGGAAGTTCCAAGAACCGAATACCTGCGCTTGAAGGAACTTGCAGATACCCCTCAGCAGAGCAATATCAAATTGCTTCAAACATTGTTACTCACAAAAGAAATAGATTTCCTTGTTACCGGGACAAGTCAGGTATAATTTTTGTTTTAAATTTATTTGAATGTACTATCAGAAAAGTCTCGTGATTTTCAAACCCCTTATTGACCTGTTTTCCATTTTCATTTCCATTTGATCTTTTTCAATATGTTATGAATAAATTTTCTGTTGATTGCTTATTTGCTCAGATGGGTATCAAACAACTTGAAGGGAAATTTGTTTTCCTCTTAGTGTCCTGGCTTCATGACATTGAAGACGAAAGCAAACATTTCAAAAGTGTTTACAAGGAGCTCAAAGAGAGGTGGGAAAAGAAGGTAGAGTTTGAGGCAGTATGGATTCCAAGAGTCATCCAAGGCAGAGAGACAAGAAGTCTTCATGCAAGAGGTGTTAAAGAAATAGGTTTCCCATCAATTGCAGACCCCTGGTCGATCAACCCCGTAGTTATGCATCTGTTAAAGAGGCACTCCACCTTCAATGTGTTGCCCTTGTTACTTGCAGTGGATCCCGAGGGAGTATTATCTTTGGATAATTTGATACCCGAAACTGGAAGCACTACCGAAGACGTAGCCACGGCATTAGACGACTTTCTTAGAACAAGTAAACAAACCCCGCTTAACAAATTCAAAGTGGACGCTGAGTACTGATCTCCAGACATCCATAAAGATTGAAGTATTGCCTGTAGCAATATTTACGAGGGTTATATGAAATGCTTTGAGAAGTCAAACCACTTTAATGGAGAAGATATATATTTATTATATTCTGAAAGTTAGTTTTTAATATTGTAAATTTTAAACCTATTAAATCTTCACAAATTTGAGTTATGAATGCATAAACATGTATTGTCTGATAATGATAATTTGTATTATTGTTAAAAAAAATCATTTACTGATGTGTTTATTTTTAAGAGTGTCTTGATACATTTACAAATGAGATAATCTCTTACCTTACGATATCTACCCATCCATTATATAAATTCACGCACACTCATCACACTCATCTCTTATCCTATCCTTGTGATAATCTCTTACCTTATGATATCTACCCATCCATTATATAAATTCAAGCACACTCATTTCTTACCCTATTCTTGTGATCACACATTTGGATAAATTTTCCCTATCCATACATGGACACATTACCCATTAACTCCTTAATTATGAGGCTGACCTTGGCCCTTCCAAAACTCATAATTTTAGATTACCACCACCAATTCTTTTCTCTCCAAAGGCTATTTGATGCAGAAACAGAGTACTCCTCTACCTCCAAACACAATACTCAACCACAAACAATAATCGCAGAGTCTTTCTACTAATTAAACAATATTCAGATTGCAACAAGATTCTTATAAAATCTGCAAACATTAGCTAAAAACTACTCCTCTGAAACTAAATTACAAAATTGGGCCATTTCATTGGCCTCCCTCTCACTCTCACTGCCCATAGGCTTCTTTTCATGCAACCAATCAATTCACTTCTCATCGCAGCCCCCTTTGGCCGATTCTTCTCTTCACTACGTAACACCCTTGTTCCATTGCAAATCACCTCCCAATAAAAGAGTATTTCCAGCTAAATGTCATATGTTTAAATAAATAAATAGATAGAGGACGTTCAAATTTGTTGTGGCATGAGAGGAATCGTTGCGGTTGGCAGGAAAGAAAGGGGGGAGTAGAGAAAATTAATGCAAGGGCATGGGTACCATGTAAACGGTATGGGTAGCCTTTGTTTCATTGAAGACCGTGTCTTCTGGAGTAGAATTACAGTTGCAGGACATTAAAAAAACAGGAAAAAATGAAGAAAAGGGATAGGGGAGAGAAACGTGAGTAGCAAGGAGGATTAAGTTTGGTGTGTAACGTCAAATGTTTTGGCTGCAACTACTTTAGTAGACAAGTATGCATATTGTGGAAGCATAGAAAAGTGTGGGAACGTTTTAACAGAACGTCTGGAAGAAATGTGGTCACATGGAGTGCAATGATCGTAGGTTATGCACAAATCAGTCTCATGGATTGCAAGGACCGCAGCAATGGATGCACAAATCAATCTCATAAAATGCAATGATCGCTGATCATGCACAAATCAGTCTCGGTAAATGCAATGATCGCTGGTCATGCACAAATTGGATTTGTTCAAAAGGCTGTTGAAACTATCAAGCAAATGCAATTGGTAGGTGTGAAGAAAAATTTAAAAACATCCCCAACTACTATTAACATTCTCCATACCTGCAATGAAATGGAAGCTTTTTCCTTGGGAGAAAACCGAGGGAATGAAAAAAAAAGAATACCATGATAAAGCAAGAAACAAAGGAGGAGAGTAAGAGGATAGGTGAGAGGAAAGAGAGATCAGAGGATAAAAGGGGTTTTAACTTTTAAGAGCTGAGTCTGGAAGTGTTTGAAGGTATTTAGGGTGTGTGGAGTTGTAACGAGTTTGGGGAAGGTATTGGGAAGACTGGGCATGGTGTTAAGCGATACACCAACAAGGTGCAAGGTTTATTTTGATAGTTAGTTATATAAAATATTATATAATGTAGGGATAGTGAGTTATATAGAACATTATATAATGTAGGGATAGTGAGTTATATAAAATATTATGTAATGTATGGAAAAAATAAACAGTAGAAATCATCTTGTGAAAATATATCAATATTAGTTATCATACAATTTCATGAAAATCATTTAACATAAATATTTTAAGAAGTGCTTAACATACAATTTTTTTGGGCATCCTTACTATTTGTTTCCATCAATAGAAATACAGTTAGTGAGCTATAACATTACAATTGTTCGGTTAGTTGTTCAATCGTACACAGTCAAATAAGTAAAAAGTATTTCACATCTCATATGCACCATAAAGCAATAAACATTTATCATGCTTCCATATGGAGACTTGCAAAATGTGGAAGCAGAAGCAAGACATGTGAATTGTTTGATGGAATGTATCAAAGATATAAAGATTTCTGAGAATTCAACAAGAAAAAGTGCAAAATGGCTTGTAAGTCTTAAAATGTTCTCTTGAAATCAGATTTATTTCCAATTCAAGCATGTAAGGAATGGTGGAAAACATCGTTGACATAGAACTTGAATTACCCACTAGAAAGCAATAAACATTTATCATGCTTCCACATGGATATTTGCAAAATGTGGAAGCAGAAACATGGCATGTAAACTATTTGATAAAATGCATCAAAGATATAAATTTTTTTGACATTTCAAAAAGAAAAAAGTGTAAAGTGGTTTTTAAGTCTTAAAATGTACTTTTAAAATCAGATTTATTTCCAATTCAAGCATGTAAGGAACGGTGGAAATTGAATAGCTCTCCTATGATCTTTAAATCACAATATGCAACTGCATAATGTAGTGCATAAGCATCATCGAGAGTAATTGGGCCCCCAATCAACAACATTCTCATCAACTCAACATCATTAGAGTCAAGTGCTCTCTATATTCTCCTGACATTTTTGTAATGTACAGAGATTGTATCTCTTATTTTAAAACCCAATTGTCACTATAGCTCACCAAGTTGAACAACTACCTATGTAGGGAGTGTTGGAAAAAATCAAAACTGAATCATCAAGTATGTGGCAAAGTGATGCAGTCATGTGGTCAGAGTTTCCCCGATGGAGATGGTCCAACCATGCAGCAAGAGTCAACATAGTGAAAACAACCAACTCATAAACTCAAAAACAAGAATAGATAGTCAACATGCTATAACAGATCTTCGCATTATCTCAAAATTAAGAATTTACATCAGATTATCCAGCCACATGCCGACTTACACTTAAGGCATAAATGCATGATTACATACAAAAATACAAATCCATGGTGGATACTAACCTCTCAAAGACCAACTATTGAAAAACTACCTCAACAAAGAACAAAGGCTATAATATATACAAGTTCACAAGCCACAACTCAGCCAAGGAGATCACATTCTCCAAAGATGAAGAAAACATATTGCAACAAATAGGAAAGGACGCAAATCATAAGGAACACCTCCAAATAGATATGAAATGAAGTATGATCACATAAGGAGGTCGACCACAAGCATAAGATCATTGAAAAACACACCAATTAGATTTATTAGCTATGGGAAATTCTTGCAAGATTCAACAACTTAGATTAAGTCATTAGCGTGAAGAACAGATAGATCCGACCCAAAACTAAAGAAATCAACATCAAGTCGCAAACCTAGACCAAGATTCCACATGGTGTCCAGAACATGCCATAAGGTTTGCATGAGCCAAGGAGCCAATTGGAAGGACGCCAACCAAAACACTAAAATTGAATAACAGGAACAAACTACAAGCAAATTGAAAGGAAAATCTTTTTGGTTGATGCAAGATTGCCAAGAACCCAAGATGCTCTTGCATCACAAAGAGTTTGAGTTGCAAACAATGACTAAGACAGATTTTTCCTCCATCTCTTAGTTAGTTGTCATTCCTCTATAGTTTGTGATCATTTAGTTTAGCAGATTTATAGGAAAGTGGTATGTCTCCATGATTGTATAAATAAGTATCATTTGATCATTAAATATAGTAGATGGTTTTGTCTATTTTCTCTTCTTTATTTATCTTGTTTTGAATCTCTAATTTGGTATCAGAGCTAGGAGAATGTCAATAGTTATAGAGGAACCATCTAATGAAGATAGTGATTATAACATCATTAAAGATGAAGAAGTTGTTTGATTTTAAAGAGATCAATGCTTTGAAGAAAATTAGGGATGCAGTAGAGGCTAGATAGATGCTCAATAGTTTGAGGTGCTAACAGATCAAAGAAACTATACCTCATTGGGGATACGAGACACACATATGAGGATTGGTGTCCAATAGTTCAAGGAGATCTGAAAATTTGGAAGCTTAGCATCATACCTTTATAAGGGTTATGAGGCATTTGATGTGCAAATGGTGTCCAATGGCGTTGGAAGCTTGGGTGATAGCTGCCTGACTATACCATCATTTGAGAGCAACTTGAAGAAGTCTTACTGATTTGTGAGCTATTTTCAAAGAATAGCTTCTATATAAATGTATTGTTTTGTTTTATGTTTCTAGTTAGTTTAATTTCTAGTTTGTAGTATGCACATATGGTAGTAGTCCATCTTGATTCAGTTATTGCTTAAGGGGGAGTGTTGGAATAAGTCAAAACTAAATCGACAAGTATGTGGCAAAGAGTTTAAGTTGCAAACAATGACTAAAATAGATCTATCCTCCATCTCTCAGTTAATTGTCATTCCTCTATAGTTTGTTGTCAGATAGTTTAGCAGATTTATAGGTGTTAGTTAACAAAATTGCCTTTATAAAATAACTTCAGAAATTAATCCTAAATACCCTAAATTAAAAAGAAAAAACCGAAACTAAAAGTTGAGTCACTTGTAATGGCAATTGCAAGTGCTCTTTGAATTTTGATATGAAGGTGCAGCGCCCTTCATTGGATAAAATGTGTATTTTTTGGATATTCTTTTAACTAGAAAGTAACAAAGGCAACTAACATCTTCTCATAGCCATGACATAGATGTGAACAACATATTTATAAATTGAAGAAAATAGAAAATGACACAAAGATCATTCTCGGAATACTTCCAATAAGTAATTCAAGGAGAAGATTTAAAAAACTCAAACAACTTAGAGCTCAAATTATTTGTAATATCCGCATGCATGATCAAAGATAAAAGTGGAGAACATTAGAGAATGACTACATTCATTCAAAGACAAATTTGCAGCCAAGAGACACACATATAAACACATAGATTTAAAATTCATTCTCTCTTCATCTCTAATGTAAAAGAAATGGTACACATACCATTACCGCCCTATCAAACAACCAGTCATATGTTCTTCCCCTTTACAATCATAAAATCATAAAATTTATCCCCCTCTTTCTAGCATAAGCTTCCAACCAAAGAAAGAATCCCCCTCCTTTCCTCTTTGATGAGAATTAACATTAGAAGGCCTCTCCGAAAACTATTCAATTTCTTGTAACTATTTCTTGAAAATAATTTCTTTTGGATACAAAATTATCTCCACTTTTGTCCTTTTACCTTCTTGTGAAATTGTTGCTTTCCAATCAATTTAAAACATCTTTATAATATTTTAAATTGCTACTCTCAAACTAATTTAAAATATTTTAAATTTTTTTTAAATTGTTGTTCTCAAACAGAGTGAGAAATTTTTTAACAACTCACCAAACCAAGGTACTTCCTTTATAAATTGGTACTGTTAACCATATTGTTGCATTGAGAAAGTATTAAAATAATATATCGTATGAGCTCGTATGGTCATAAAATTAAATCTGGGAATATTTAAGACCAAATATTAGGTGGGTTATCTTCAGATTTAAATAATCTGTAACTTTTTTTTGGATGTATTTTTGGACCGATGGATATGTATGCATAATTTGACTGTTGTAGAATGAACCATTGAACCTTGAACTTTTGAACTATGGGGTTCAATCAAAAAGTTCAAATTATAGAATATGGTTCCTTTCAATCAGTCTCCTTCATTAATCACTTTTCCTTACATTGTCATGCACAATGAACCTTGAACTTTGAACCAAAAATAAGTACAATGGTTCAAGTTCAACCCCCACCAATCTTCTTTGCACTTTCCAAATTTACATTCAACAGAGGTTCAAGTTCAATTAACCTTGATCCTTGAACCTTTGAACTCCCGCATGAGGTTCAATTAAATTTGATCAAGAAATTTAAAAGATGAACATTTTGGCTTCAACACACATAAATCTAATTGATTAATTTATTTTATGACCATTAAATTTTCAATCTTCCTTTAAGCTTCATCACCAAAAATGAAAACTCCCATTTCTTGATTACAATCCAAAGATTCTTTTTCAAACCTCTCAAAAATGTCATTTTATTGATCAGTTTTATCCATATAAAAAATAAAAGTCTCCTTTTTTAAAGAAAAAGAAGGCACAAATGTAACAACATTCATACCTTTATTTGTATTGCCCAGTTGCAAATGAATTCCTCTACTCTCACTTCAGTCATATGACCATCTGGCAATACCTTTTCTTCAAGAGGGATACACATTTTTCCTTCATGTTGATTTCTTAGGCTTGCCTTGTTTAAGTTGTTTGCTGAAATCACATCAAAAATTTCAAATATGAAAGGTTCAAGACCTGAAAAAGAAGAGACTTCTAGAAAATTCTTATTTAATTCTTCATCACACACGTTGTTAGAGGTTACAACTGGGTAATTCACCAATTCCTCTGTTTGGGTGGAATGGTCATATGCATCTCTAGAAGAATTAGTTTCATCATCATGTAAATAATAGGCCATAGAAACATTAGATGAGGCATTCTCAATCACTAAAGATGCTCAAAAAGTGTGCTTCATCAAATACTGTTAGATTTTGACAAGTAGAAATAGATGACACTAGCTTTGCTCTTTTTGTAAAAAGACTTCTTTGCAAATGTTTCTTTTTTGAAAAAATGTCTTGATTATGGAAGCGAATTTTAGATTTTGGGACTTTTATAGTACTTTTATTTATGCATTTCATTCCATTCATAATCATATCATCCTCTATCTCAATAGATTCTTTTTGTGCATCTTTTAAATTTTGCATCTTCTTATGTTTCAATAAAAAATTAATTTCAGAATACAATATAGCAATAAATATACACAATTGGTTATTTTCATTCAATTGACACCCATGAGGAATCCTTCCAAAACATCGGTTAAATATTTCAACAAAACCTCTCATAAATGGGTACATGCACAAAGATGGGGGACCAAAAAGGTGTCACTTTGCTTTTTGGTCCCCCATCAAGCATAGTGCGTACACACTAAAGGGCGCACACCCTATAGGGCGCATGCCCTATGGCTTGGGTTGTCCAACCCTTAGGCTTGGGCAATCCAAAGCATACCATGTGCGCCCTATAGCACACATGTGCTTTGAAAAGCATATTTAGTGTTTGTTGCAAGTTGGAAAGCTCATTTTGCTTTCCTCAAATCCGTGTTTGCAGCAAAAGGAGCCTTCCCAAGCATGTACCCAGTCTTGTTTGGGCTTGTGAATCCATTGTTTTCATTCATTCATCCATCAAATGGCTCCACGACATCATCAAGTTCGATCCGGAAGAAGAGGTAAGTGTTTTTATAGCCCATGCCTCTTATTTATTTTAAAATTTTAGTTTTGTAGCAATTTGTTTTGTTAAAATTTGTGTGTAATGAAGATTTTAAAATCTAGTTTTTTTAATTGCCAAGAAGAAATAATCTCCCTCAACCAAACCCTCTGCCAAACCCTCCATCTCCTCACGAAGAAATGAATGAAGAAACAAATGAAGAAAAGGAACCTCAATTGCCTCCACCAATCGAGAAACCTCCTCCTGTAACTCAAGAAAATTTGATGAACCAAATTGGAAGAGGGAAAAAAGAATTAGAATCTTTAATTACGAGGCTAAAAGATTCTAGTGGTACAAATCATGGAAGGGAAAGACTTGCGAAATCATTGGAAGCAATATTGACCCACATAAGCTTGATTAGTGGGCAAATTAATTTATGGCAGGATAAAAGAGAAGAACAAAAATAATATTATGCAAATAAATTATCTTATGCAGACATAAAAAAGAAAAAAATCACAAAAGATGTCATTTGCAACCTATTTAAAAAACCAGGGGACACGGATACTCTTAGAACTACAACAAGGAGGTTCCCAATTCATTGGTGCTTAAATGAAGACATTAAAAACAATTTTTGGGAGAGATGGTGGATGGTCTTTGATTCACCTCCCTGTAACAATCATGAGTTTCCTATATATTTCTTGAGGAAACTCTATTGCAAGTTTGTACTCAAGGAGGTGCCAAACTATTTTGACTATCTAGATTCTTAGGGTAGAGGAGGGGGTCATCATTTGATAGAGTAGGGGAAAATTGTGACCCTAACGCACTCAGGGTTCCTATTGGCAAGCCATAGGTGGATCATGTTACTATTCCTTTCATCGTGAAGGAACATGTAGAGATGGACACACTAGGCATGATTAGTGCTCTGACATAGACTCTCATTTAGTGTGTCACTCCTTTAGTTGAGGGTGACCATGGTCAATCTTTGAGGGGGCATATTTGTCGGTCATGTGGATGCTTGTGCACATTTTTTACTGGTGAGAGAGAGGAAGAGGATCTTGGAATGATGACTGATAGTTTTCTAAATATGACATTTGGCATTAACACACACACAAATATTTCCAAGTTCATTAAATTTCTTTGATCATATTTCATTTATAAAAGAATAACTAATTAATTTAGTATCTATTGATTATGATGAAAATTCAGGGAAAGAGTGTCAGTGGTGGTGGCAGTGGTAGTGGCAATGATTCTCATGTCCCCTTCTACACATCGTCATCAATTCCACAAGTATGTATCGAATAAAATATTTTAATTAATATATTTGATTATTATGTAATTATATGAATAATTTTATCATAACTTATTGTGCATGTGCATTAGACATTCACTAGTGGACCATCGATGTTCACAATAGACAGTGAAGGGTATCATGCCACTTTCCTTGAGGTGTCTTTATTTGCATGTTAATTTGATTTACTTGATTATATTTAATTAATAAATGAATGAATAACTAAATTACTAGACAAATTGTGATCAAAATCCAAAGGCACAATGATCACATTCTTTCACCTGGCTTTGTGACATCACCATTGACTCCATAGGTATATATATAATAATGCATTATAATTAACATGTCAGTAGTACATTCTTATATGAATGGTTATCTTATAATTTTTCATGTACATGTGCACTAGTTGAATGTTGGAGCTTCAACATCGACACTGCACACCGAAGGACGTGGTGGAATCTTTACGGAGGTATCATTTACTCATTAGTAGGGTTGTAAAAAATATATGTAATCTTGATAACTACATAATACTTTTTTTGTTTCATTTTTAGTTATTGACATCAGAGACTCCTCCTCTTCATAATACTTTGGATCGTGGAGTAGCTGCAACAGTAGCTAGTTCTGAAGCACTGACTGAGGTATGAAAGAGATCACTTAATTTTAATTGTTATTTTAATAGTTTGTATTGAATTTTATAATGATATTCATGTATATATTTTAATTATTATTTTGATCATTTTTGTAGGGACTTATTACTCCAGATCACCAGCATGTGCCTTCGGTGGATGAACATAGTGACTATTTGCTAGCTATAAGTGAATATTCAATTTTATGTTATTGTATAATTTAATTTTGATGTATATTAGTTATTGATGCTTAAATTTTTTTTATCAGCTCGAGCTATAGAAGAGTCTAGATAGGAGGACGAGTGAGGGCACTCGAAAGACTACAACATCCATTGCATCTCCATCGACACGACGATCAAAGACAACTCAGGATTTGTTTTCTTCCCCTGGCGGGAAAGGACTAGATTAGGGATATGGACTGTATGCCTATATGGAATTAGTGGACATATTTTTTGTATATTGTATAGGTAATATGTTTTACATCCATTTGGCTTTGAGGAAGCCAGTTTAACTATATTGAATATATTCAATGTATGACATTAGTGGACATATATATTTGGCTTCATGCCCTATGGATATTTTTTTTTATGTTTTAGGTATGCAATTCATGTGTTTGGTGTATTGATGTATACTAATTTATGTTTATGTGGATGTCTTATGCTTTGTAAATTTCCCATGCCTTATAGTTATGCTTGTATGTTTATCGATGTATGTTTAACTTGCTGACTATGCTACAAATGCTAGTCACTGTCCTCAATAATAGTCAATTCCTTGACTGTAATAATAACAAAAGTAATGAAATGATTGAAGAAATGTATAAATATAATATAAGGAAATATTTCTATGTCACAACCTATCCAAGATCACATGGAATCAAACATTTATATTCATTGGTGTGTTCCCTGTTCCACGGGATAGTCACAATATCAAGACATGACCTTGAATAGGTGAGGAAACATATGGCAAGGTTGTCGTCTCTTGACCCCAATACTAAGCCTATTTTGATCTGTGGGTACCCTAATGTTGGCTTGAGTTCTTTTATTAATAAGATTACTAGGGCGGATGTGGATGTGCAACCTTATGCTTTTACAAACTAACTTCTAATTATCCCCTAACTGACTGATTGTTAATGACAAACACTAGAATTAGTTGTCAAGTTGACAACAAAAGTTGTGAACTCGACAACCCAACACCATTTTCCCACTCTAACTACTTATAAAAGGTTTATAGACAACCTTTACAAACCAAACTAACTTATACTTCCTACTAACCCCTACTAACTCCAATTAAGCCCTATTTGGCTTATATTGCCAATATAGGCAATTTACAAGATTGTTCACATTTAGTATTTTTAACACTATGTAAAGGCTCTAATGGACTTAGTACATATTTATAGACCCTTATAGGTTATTTCCATCAACCCCTAACATAGGATCAATACATAACCATTCATAGTGACCCCTAGGTACCTTTTAGGCTTCTCAATGCCATTAAGGCTTACATTTAAGATTGGGTTACAATATGATCAATATATGATCCAAATACATGATCAAATTTCAAAGTGGACCATAAGCCCTTTTGCATCTAAATACATATTTGCACTCATCCTACTGCTTGCCCCGGAGTGGTCGGCGGCGTTCAAATGACTGTGTGTGCCAAAAAAGGTTGTCAGTAGCATTTATTCGACCATTCAAAGTTGTTGGAATAGACGGTTCGATGCTACAAGTGACGGTTGGAAAGATATGCAATGTTGGTCATTTGAACTAAGGAATACAGTGAGTTTTGACATCGACCGAGAATGTGTTTCCAAATTTAAATGAACTTGAATCTCTGAAAACTAAGATAGGCTATTGTAGGCCTTGGCAACACAGTCTTGTAGCACCTGACGGATCGAGGCTACCTTGAACGATCTAGGAGATATGACCCCATAAAGATCATTGATTTCATGCTGAAGGGACCTTGAGGGACACTTTGGCCCAGATTCATCGGTGGGGTTCGAACAACTATGTGTGGCGAATGAGGTTTCCCCTAGCATTTACCCGACCATTCGGAGCTATTGGAATAGACGGTTCGATGCTATGATTGATGGTTGGAAAGATACACAATGTTGGCCATTTGAACTGAGGAACATTGTGAGTTCTAACATCGACCGAGAATGTGTTGCCAAATTTAAACAAACTTGATTCTCTAAAAATTGAGAGAGGCTATTGTAGGCCTCGGCAACATGGTCTCGTAGCACTTGATGAATTGATGCTACCTCACATGAGCTTCGAGATATGACCCCATAAAGATCATTGATTTCATGCTAAAGGGACCTTAAGGGACACTTCAACCCGGAGTCATCGGTGGTGTTCGAATGACTATGTGTGCTGAACAAGGTTGCTCCTAGTGTTTACCTGACCATTCAGAGTTGTTGGAATAGATGATTTGATGCTATGACTGACAGTTTGAAAGATACACAACGTTGGCCGTTTGAACTAAGAAATACTGTGAGTTCTAACATTGACCGAGAATATGTTGCCAAATTTAAATGAACTCGAATCTCTAAAAATTGAGACATGCTATTGTAGGCCCTGGCAACACAATCATGTAGCACCTGATGGATCGATGCTACCTCGCATGAGCTCCAAGATATGACCCCGTAAAGATCACTAATTTCATGTTGAAGGGACCTTGAGGGACACTTCGGCCCAGAGTCGTCAGTGAGGTTCGAACAACCATGTGTGCTAAATGAGGTTTCCCCTAGTGTTTACTCGACCATTCAAAGCTGTTGGAATAGATGGTTCGATGCTACGACCAATGGTTGGAAAGATATGCAACATTGGTCATTTGAACTAGTGAACACTATGAGTTCTGACATCAACCAAGAATGTGTTGCCAAATTTAAATGAACTTAAATCTTTGAAAACCAAGACAAGCTATTATAGGCCTCAAAAACATGGTCCCACTGATGGATTGATGCTACCCTACATGAGCTCTGAGATATGACCCCATAAAGATCCTTGATTTCATGTTGAAGGGACCTTAAGGGACACTTAGGCCCAAAGTCATCGATGGGGTTTGAATGACTATGTGTGCCGAATAAGGTTGCCCCTAGCATTTACCTAACCATTTAGAGCTTTTGGAACAAATGGTTCACTGCTAGGACCGATGGTTTGAAAGATACACAACGTTGGCTGTTTGAATTGAGGAACACTGTGAGTTTTGACATTGACCGAGAATGTGTTGCAAAATTTAAATGAACATGAATCTCTAAAAACTGAGATAGGCTATTGTAGGCCCCGGTAACACGGTCTCATAGCACTTGATGGATCAATTCTACCTTGCACGAGCTCTGAGATATGACCTCGTAAAGATTACCAATTTCACGTTGAAGGGACCTTGACGGACACTTCAGCCTAGAGTCATCGGTGGTGTTTGAATGACTGTGTGTGGAAAATGAGGTTGCCACTAGAATTTACTCAACCATTTAGAGCTGTTGAAATAGACGATTCGATGCTACGATCGATGGTTGGAAAGATACGCAACATTGGTTGTTTGAACTAAGGAACACTTTGAGTTCTGACATTGACCAAGAATGTGTTGCCAAATTTAAATGAACTTGAATCTCTAAAAATTGATCCCGTACCGCCTGACGGATCGATGCTACCTCACATGAGCTTCAAGATATGACCCCGTAAAGATTGTCAATTTCATGTTGAAGGAACCTTGAGGGACACTTCAGCTTGGAGTCATTGACAATGTTTGAATGACTATGTGTGGTGAACAAGGTTTCCACTAGCGTTTACCTAGTCATTCAGAGCTTTTGGAATAAACGGTTCGATGCTACGACCGATAGTTGGAAAGATACACAACGTTGGTCGTTTGAACTGAGGAACACTTTGAATTCTGACATCGATTGAGAATGTGTTGCCAAATTTAAATGAACTTGAATCTTTGAAAACTAAGACATGCTATTGTAGGCCCCGGCAACACGGTCTCATAGCACCTAAAGAATCGATGCTACCTTGGACAAGCTCTGAGATATGACCCCATAAAGATCATTGATTTCATCCTGAAGGGACCTTGAGGGACACTTCAGCCTAGAGTCATCAATGGCATTCGAACAACTCTGTGTGGAAAATGAGGTTGCACCTAGAATTTACCCGACCATTCAGAGTTGTTGGAATAGACAGTTCGATGCTACGACCGATGGTTGGAAAGATACACAACATTGGTCATTTGAACTAAGGAACATTGTGAGTTCTGACATCGACCGAGAATGTGTTGCCAAATTTAAATGAAATTGAATCTCTAAAAACTGACATAGGTTATTGTAGGACCCGAAAACATGGTCCCATAGCACCTGACAGATCGATACTACCTCATATGAGCTCTGAGATATGACCCCATAAAGATCATTGATTTCATGTTAAAGGGACCTTGAGGGACACTTCAGCTTGGAGTTGTCGGTGGCATTTGAATGACTGCATGTGATGAATGAGGTTTCCCCTAGTGTTTACTCGGCCATTCGAATCTGTTGGAATAGATGGTTTGATGCTACGACCAATGGTTGGAAAGATATGAAATGTTGGTCGTTTGAACTTAGGAACACTGTGAGTTTTGACATTGACCACGAATGTGATGCCAAATTTAAATGAACTTGAATCTCTGAAAATCAAGATAGGCTATTGGAGGCCCTGGTAACACAGTCCCATAGCACCTAACAGATCGATGCTACCTTGCATGAGCTCCGAGATATGACTTAGTAAAAAATTTTGATTTCATGCTGAAGGGACCTTGAGGGACACTTTGGTCTAGAGTCATCAGCGACATTTGAAGGACTCTGTGTGGTGAACGAGGCTACCCCTAGTGTTTACTTGGTAATTCAAAGCTATTGGAATAGATAGTTCGATGCTATGACCGATGGTTGGAAAGATATGCAATGTTGGCCATTTGAACTAAGGAACACTATGAGTTCTAACATCGAACGAGAATGTGTTGCCAAATTTAAATGAAATTGAATATTTGAAAACTGAGATAGGCTATTGGAGGCCCTGACAACATGGTCCTGTAACATCTGATAGATCGATGCTACCTCACATGATCTCTAAGATATGACCTCGTAAAGATCAATGATTTCATGTTGAAGGGACCTTGAGGGACACTTCGACCCAGAGTCATCGGTGTTGTTCAAATGACTATGTGCGGCAAATGAGGTTTCCCCTAGTGTTTACCCAGCCATTTGGAGCTGTTGGAATAGATGGTTGGATTCTACGATCGACGGTTGGAAAGATATGCAATGTTGGCCATTTCAACTAAGGAATACTATGAGTTCTGACATTGAGCAAGAATGTTTTTCCAAATTTAAATGAAATTGAATCTCTGAAAATTGACACATGTTATTGTAGGACCTGGCAACACGGTCCCATAGCACCTAACAGATCAATGCTACCTCACACAAGCTCAGAGATATGCCCCCATAAAGATTGTTGATTTCATGCTAAAGGGACCTTTAGGGACACTTCAGCTCGGCTCAAAGTGTAGTCTAAGACCAGTGAATTAAAATATTTGCATAAAATGGGATTTGGATTAGTCTATGATGTAAGGAATTTTCCTTGGTTGTTATTTATCTTTTTAGAGGAAATTACTGGTGTTCTTGACAATGACTAGATTTGGGGTCACAGTCAATGATTGGGAGAGCCCTATTTTGGCACTAGTCATGTAGTACAAGCACTAGAATTGAGTTTTTTGGCACGACTGGGAAATTTTTGTATATCAACATGCGATAGAGTTTAGGGATTTTTTAGTATTTAAATACATTTGTGGGATGTATTTTAGAGTTTGGATATATGGGAAGAATGGCTGTGAAAAAGATATTTCTTTTTTTCATTTTGAGAAGATCCAGAGTGATTTTGAGTCACAGAGGAAATGCCCTAATCCTTCCACAAGTGCTGTTCCGATGAGTTCTGATCACTTGAGGGACAGAAAATTATCTATTGAGTTGAAAAAAAAAATCAACAGAAGACGCTGAGAATGAAGTGAAAATTATCTCTATTATATTACAGTCTCCTATACTCTGCAAATCTATTTGACAGGGGTTCAAGAAGCCAATCTATTATTGTCTAAAGAATATTTTGGGTTTCTATGTTTTGTTACGTGTTTTTTAATTACAGTGTTTAGATGGTTCTTAAGGTAATGTTGCTTATTTTATGTGAAAATTTTTTTTGTAGACAACATGTAACACATTTGTAGATAAACTCAAATTACCAAGAGAAAGAGCAATGGTGACTCTTGTGGATCCTAATAGAAGGGAATGGCCTATACGATTCCTCAGAGATCTCCCTGAAGCTTCCTTGATTAATGGATGGAGATATTTTTCAATTGCCAATAATCTTGAGGATGGAGATGCCTGCATTTTTGAGTGGGTAGATGATAGTCCATATTTTCCCCATTGTCAAATAATGTAGTCCTTACAAGTATTTTAAAGGAGGACAAGTGCATAATAGCCTTCCATCATGTATGAATAAGAAAATATAAGTCTTATGCAATGATTTTGTCACAAATTTTCTAGCAAAGGCATCTGGACTTGAAAAGGGAAAATGTGTGAAACAAGGAATAGAACAGCTACAAGGGAAGAAGGTAGAACCTAGTAATGGAAGCAAATGTATTAATTTGGATAAAACAAAATGTAAAGCTTCTATTTCAGAGAGGGAGAAGTTGGAATTCATGTCCTAAACAAATTTAACATATGACTTAATCAATGAAAACTCCATCAAATAAATAAATAACACAAATACTAATTAATTAAATAATTTCAAATATATCACTATTTACAATACATGTCAACTAAAATCATCAACCCAACTTGCTCATAAATACACCTAGCCATTTCAAATCTAAAAAAATTACTGATTTGATATCTCACAAACAAAACTATCTACCCAAAAATTCTCTTGCATTAAATGACATCCCTCCCAACACAGCAACATAGGACCAAAATCCATAAAAGGTATAGAACATTCAATTCCACACAAGCCCATAATCTGTGGTTGTAGTGTGTAGTTCTCTGCAAAGTCCACAACTCAAACAATGGTATCAAGTGGGAATGTGTCCTTGTACAACTTGAATTGCATATCCAACCATCGTGCTCTATGTGTATGCCTTACATACTCATAAATAAATTTTTTACAAAAAATGTCCATGAACTGATACATTGGAATTTTTTCAATTACTAAATCACATCTTTTAGCCTCTTTTCCATCTTTTAGATTGTATGTCATGGTCTTATAATTTCCAAATTCCACTATTTCATTACAATTATATCAAATTATGTATTGAACAAGTCTATATCATACCAATTATAAACCAAAACACTCTTTATTCACATTTGACATGCAAAAAAATAAAAAAATTACCTCAATCGATACATTTTGGTGATAATGATTGACTTTCACAATTCAATGTTAATTTTTAAACAAAAAGATGGTGCAAATTGATAGAATATGCTTCTTTGTCACTATCAACACCATGAAAAATGAATACTTGTCAGATAACACACCGAACTCAGCCAACATACAAAAAAAGTGGGCCTCTTTCACAAGATCCTTGGAAAAGAAGACCATTTATTTTAGTTTTGCATAGCGCGAATGTGCTATATCACATGTGCCATATGCAAAACTAAAAATTGTTATGCATACTCTTGAATAGGGCATGTGCGCTATAGGGTGTGCACCCTATACAAAATAAGAAAAAGGGAGGGAGGGAGAGAGAGAGAGAGAGAGAGAGAGAGAGAGAGAGAGAGAGAGAGAGAGAGAGAGAGAGAGGAGAAGGGGAAGGAGAGAGAGAGAGAGAGAAGGGGAGAGGGAGAGAGAATGGAGAGAGTAGGAGAGAAGGGGAAGGAGAGAGAGAGAGAGAGAGAGAATTGATGTAGGAGCATCTTGGGTCCTTGGAAATCCCGTGTCACCAAAAAATATTGAGTTTGTTTGTGTTGCTCAGTTCCTACTTTGACCGAGTTGGTTTGGTGTTGCTCAGTTTCCTTTGTTCACTGGTGTTGGTCGGTTATTTTTCTAGTGCTCAGTTGGCTCTACTTACCAATGGGTTTCTTTTGAGTTTCTATTGAGGCTGACTTATGCACTTAATTTGGGTCATAGATTTAATGTTGGTATCCATTATTGCGAAGTGTGTGGACCTAGATTTGGTCATCCCTTCCATTGATTGTGGATCTGAAGGCTGACTTAGTTCGGTAGCCTCTTGTATAAGTATAGTTTTTTGGTTAGAGTTTTAGGGAGTCAGTTTTTGGATAAAAGTAGGAAGATAGAAGATTAGAGATTGTTCGCAGATCCTTGCATGTTTGAGGACTTCTGTAATTCATTGTAATATCTAGCCATAATTGGGAAGGCCTTATAGCCCAGTATGTATGAATTAATGTGAAGATAATATAAGAAAGATCTTGCATTATCTCTCTCACTGTTGTGTATTATTGCTTCCACGAGTTGTTCTGCAAGGTGGACCTGGTAGGGTGTGCCATTATTTGGCCCCTCCTTGTCCCTATTTGCATCAGGTGGTATCAGAGTGAGGTGAGATCTAGATCTAGGTTTGCGAATCTAGATTTTAAGGTTCCTTCTTGTGAAGCTCTAGTTGATTTGTTATGGGGTAGAAGATTGTGATCTAACTAGCACTTGTAGAGGGTTTTCAAGATTGTTCATGCGAGGCAAGATGCGGATCCAGGATTGGTAGACATGTTGAGACAACTTGCTGCTAGATTAGAAGTTGTTGAAATAGCCCAAAGAAGAGGAAGACATCTTGAAGATCTTAGTGATGATGAAATTGAGGTGGAACAAGGTGATGTAGAACCTACACCTGTGATGGATCAAGGTGAAGAAAGATTTTTGAAGGCTTTGACAATGTTGAAGTCTACACCACATTTTAATCCTCCTGAGTATGGTGGAAAAATGGATTCTAATGAATTAGTTGATTGGATCATTGAGATGGAAAAGTATTTTGAGTATGAAAATGTACCTAAGGAAAAGAAGGTGAAAATTACAAGCACAAAGTTGAAAAGTCATGCATCCTTATGGTGGGAACATCTACAGCTAGACTAAAAGAGGAAAAGCAAAGATAAAATCAAGGTATGGAGTAAAATGGTGAATAAATTGAAAGGAAAGTTCTTACCTTGTGATTATTAGATTAACCTAGTTAGGCAAATGCAAAGTCTAAGGAAGAAAGATAGCTCGATAAAGGAGTATACTAATGAATTCTATAGATTAGATATCAAATCTGGACATAATGAAGATGATGTGGAAAGAATTGCTAGATACTTGAATGGTTTGAGAGTTTCCATACAAGAAGAAATCAGTTTGATCAAATTGGTGAACATTGAAGAGGCTTATCAATTTGTATTGAAAGCTAAGGAGAAATTGAATAAGAAACATGAGCAAAGACAAAGAGGTAGAGGTGGTAGATTCCCTAGAGGAAGAGGTAGATCTCATGGTGAAACTGGTAGATCTGAACCTAAAAAGACAAATCTGGATAAAGGCAAGACCAAGTGGAAAGGTGAAAGTTCATCTAGAGGTAGAGGCAGTAACTACCGAGGTGGTTTTAACAGAGCAATTTTTAGAAGAACTTGTTACAATTGTGGACAAGAAGGACATAGATCTTTTGAGTGTACACATGTAATGTAAGAAGGCTGGTAACAATAGAAATGCTTTGGTGCAAGAAGAGTCACTGAATGAACCTGAGAAGGAAAATAACTTGATGGTCAGGAGAGCACTATGGAATGAAGGTAAAAAGGAAGATCTAGTAAGGAAAATTTTGTTCAAGACCAGATGTAGAGTTTTTGACAAAGTTTGGAAGGTAATCATTGACAGTGGTAGCTCGAAGAATCTGGCATCTTAGGAAATGGTCACAAAATTGTAGTTGAAAAGGTTGGAACATCTGAAGCCCTATCAGATTTCATGGATCAAGGATGAGCATACACTCTTGGTAAGTGAACAATGTTATGTAAATTTGAAAATTGGAAAGTACTATGATAAGGTGTTATGTGATATCATGCCTATGGATTGTTGTCATATTTTGTTGTGTAGACCTTGGCAATATGATAGACATGCTATATATGATGGGAGATTGTATAAGTATACTATTTTGGCTGATGGAAAGAGACAAATCTTGTTACCTTTGCCGAAAGAACCTATTAGTAATGTTTGCACATTTGTGAAATTTTGTTTGATGGAAGGAAGAAAGTTTGTTAAGGATTTAAAGAAGAGTGATGTATGTTTTGTTGTGATTCCTAAAAAATTGAGTAAGAAAATAGAGGATAGTGTTCCTGGGGAGATTTATAAGTTACTCACCGAGTATAGTGAAATCATTTCTTATAATGTACCTAATGGTTTTCCACTAAAGAGAAACATTGATCATTGTATGGATCTAATCCTTAGAGCTAGTTTACCAAATAAAGCACCTCATCAGTTGACACCTACCAAGAATAAAGAATTGAACTGATAGATTCAAGAGTTGTTGGAGAAAGGTTTGATCAGAGAAAGTTTGAGTCCTTGTGCAGTACCTACAATATTGGCACCGAAGAAGAATGGAGAGTGATGAATGTGTACTGATTGTAGAGAAATCAATAAGAAAACAATGAAAAGTATTTCACCAAAATTGATTTGAAAAGTAGGTATCATCATATCAGAATCAAGAAGGTGATTAATGGAAGACTACTTTCAAGACAAAATAAGGTTTGTATGAGTGGTTGGTTATGCCTTTTGGTTTAACTAATGCACCGAGTACTTTTACAAGGTTGATGAATGAAGTTTTGAAGAAATTTTTGGGTAATTTTGTGATTGTATACCTTGATGATATTTTGTTATCTAGTAAGACCAAAGAAGAACATTTGTTGTGTGCTAGAAAAGTTTTGCAAAGATTGAAAGAAGAAAAGTTGCTGATAAATCAGAAAAAGTGTTCATTCATGAAAGAAGAGATTGTGTACTTGGGATTTGTGATCTCAACAGATGGTTTGAAAATGGATCTTGAAAAGTTTGAAGCTATTTTGAATTGGCCTACACCTGTGAGTGCTACTGAGATAAGATCATTTCATGGTTTGGCAAGTTTTTACCGAAATTTCATAAGGAATTTTAGTTCAATTTGTAATGCTATGACTGAGACTATGAGAGGAAAAAAAAGAGAATTAAAGTGGACACATGGAGCTGATAAAAGTTTTGAGACTATGAAGTAGAAGGTTGTTGAATTGTCTATTTTGGCATTGCCTGATTTCAATAAGGTATTTCAAGTGGAATGTGATGCAAGTGGAAGTGAAATTGGAGCTGTGTTGAGTCAAGAAGGTAAACCTGTTGCTTTCTTTAGTGAAATTTTGAATGATGCTATAAGGAAATATTCTATGTATCATCAAGATTTCTATACTATTGTTCAAGCACTGAAGAAATGGAGACTTTATTTGATGCTGAATGAATTTGTATTGTATACCGATCATAAGGATTTACAGTATTTGGGTAGTCAAAATAAGTTTAATTAGAGACATATGAAATGGGTTGAGTATTTGTAGAGTTATAAATTTGTGATAAAGCATAAGAATGGAGTCACTAACCAAGTTGTTGATGCATTGAGTAGAAGAAGATATTTGATGACCGAGATAAAAATTGGAATTTTAGGCTTTGATGACATGAGGGATTCTTATGAGTTTGATCTTGATTTTTCTGAGCCATGAAGAAAGTGCAGAGCACCTATTCAAGACCAACAAAGTACTAAATGGGATGAATATTTTATGCAAGGAGGTATGTTTTTTAAAGGTATTCAATTGTGGATACCGAGAGGAGCAATGAGAACTAATTTGATAAAGGAGAAACATAGTGGTGGTTTGGCTGGACATTTTTGTGTCGATAAGACATTGAGTTTTCTTAAGGAGAAATACTTTTTGCCACAATTGTATAAAGATGTTCAAAAATTTGTGAAATGTTGTGGAGTTTGTCAAGTTGCAAAAGGAGTTAGTCAGATTACTGGATTATATACACTGATTGTTGTACCTGAGAAACCTTGGATTGCCATCGGTATGGATTTTGTTCTTGGCTTACCAAAGATAGTAAGAGGTAATGATTCTATATTTGTTGTTGAGGATAGATTTTCTAAAATGACACATTTTATACCTTGTAGAAAAACATTAGATCCAGTACATATAGCAGATCTTTTCTTTAAGGAAATTTTTAGATTGCATGGATTACTGAGGAGTATTATCTCTAACCAAGACAGTAAATTTGTTGGATACTTTTGGAAGACTCTTTGGAGAAAGTTGGGTACTGAGTTGAAATATAGTTCTACATTTCACCCACAAACTGATGGACAGACAAAAGTTGTGAACAACAGTTTGGGAAATCTTTTGAGATGTTTAGTTAGAGACACACCAAGTAATTGGAATTTTGTGTTGGCACAAGCAGAGTTTGCATACAATAATTCAGTGAATAGGAGTACTGGGAAAATACCATTTGAGATTGTGAATGGCATACAACTGTGAGGTATATCTAATTTGAGAGATATTGATGATGAAAGAAAGAGAAGTGCTAAAAGAGTAAAATTTGTTGAATACATGAAGACATTGCATGAAGATGTGAAGCCGAAGTTGGAAGAGAGTAATCAAAAATACAAAGACATAGTGATAGATCAAGGAGACATAAGACTTTTGATGTTGGTGATGAAGTGATAGTCCATTTGAGAAAAGGAAGATTTCCTATTGGAACCTATGGGAAGCTGAAGATGAAGAAGTTTGGACCTTGCAAGATTTGAGAAAATTTGACAGTGAAAATAAATATAAGGTTGAGTTACCTGATGACATGGATATATCACCTATTTTCAACATTGCTAATTTGTATGAGTTTCATGAACCTGAAGAAGACATGGCAGTATCGATAGATTACCCTAAGAAGCAGAATGAAGAAGTTGAGCATATTTTGGAATAGAGAATTGGTAAAAGTATAAGAGGAAAACAATATATGGAATATGTAGTAAAGTGGAAGAACAGATCGATTGAAGATAGTTCATGGATTTTGTAGTTTGAGTTGGATGCAGCTTGGATCATACCTGCTAAATGATTCAGAGAATCATTTCAAAATAACCCCAGGTGTTTGATGCATGAGCATCTCGGGTCCTTAGCAATCCTGTGTCACTAAAAACATATTTGAGTTTGTTTGTGTTGCTTGGTTCCTACTTTGACTGAGTTGGTTCGGTGTTGCTCAATTTCCTTTGTTCATCAGTGATGCAGGAGCATCCTGGGTGTAAGAGCAATCTTGCATCACCCAAAAATATTTTTGTTTTTGTATTCAATAAGGGCTATCTTATGCAGAGCTGCTATTTATGGAAACTTGTTGTTTTTAGTAAGTTGGTCATAAATCTCAGAATGTTCTGATTTTACATGTGGAGGTTCATCTCAGTCATATCAGCCTACCATTAAAGTTTCATGGCTAGATCAGGTCTAGTTTTGAAGATATTGAAGATTTTTGGTATTGGTAGCAGGGTACAGAAACTTTGAACTCAGTGTTGAAGGCTTTAGAGGCCCCAGATGAGGTCAAAAATTTGGGTGACAGGTGCTTGCACGAGTCAAGCCCGTAGAGCACTTTGTGGCCTTTCTGAAATGGGGTTATAATAGTCAATCAGGTCAACTGGTGATGACTTATGGTCTCCAGAAGTCGGGTCACCTGAAATGGCAGAAAATAATTTTCCTTCAAAATTTTTGTTTGGGTTTCAAAAGTTATTTTGAGCCAACTTTCATGTAATAAATTGAAAAATAAAATAATTCTAAGTTTGGTCAGCCCTAAGGGCTAAATTTCTAGAACCTTCTTGGGTGGTGGAAAATGCCTATATAAAGAAGGCCCGTAGTGTTGTCTAGGGCAGTTCTGGGTAGAGATCTAGGTATTGATTCGAGGCTTTGTCCTACAAAATATTGTAAGGGAATTCCCATGTGGCTTTGCATATTGTAATTCTGAAAGTTTGTAATTCCACATTTGTGGAGATAATAAGAAGCCAATTTTTTGTTCTTGCATATTATTGTTGTTTCTCTATTTTTGTTATGTGTTTTTGGTATTAAGGGGAGCACCCTTCATCAAGTGGTATCAAAGTAGGAGTTCCTGAGTGTGTAAATAGATCACCAACTATGAGGCCGTTTGCACCAAGACCATGGTTAAGGTTTCAGCGCGCATCGCGAAAATGCCTCCATGGAGGGAACGTGGTGGAAGAGCTGGTGTTGTAACACCTGAGGTTAGAGTGCTCCAGAGACAAGTGCAAGCATTGCAAGAAGAGATTGGAAGAGGAATGAATCTTAATGTCAAAGATGAAAGCGAAGATGAAGCCGAAGAAGAAGATCAAGAAGGGGAAGTCCAAGTTGTGAACTAGGAGGAAGAAAGACTTTTTTAGGCCATTTTCAAGATCGGAAAAAGACCTAAGATCAAGGTTCTGACATTTTCTGGAAATCTTAACCTAGAAGAATTGATCGACTGGATCAATGAGTGTGAAGAATATTTTGAGTATGAAGATATTCAAGATCCTGATAGGGTCAAATTCATGAAGGACAGACAGAAAGGTCATGCGAAGATCTGGTGGCAAGAGATTCAATTGGAGTGAAATAGAAGAGGAAAGGATAAAATCACAAGATGGGATCAGATGGTGGATAAATTGAAGCAACAGTTCATCCCTGTTGATTGTGAACTTGACCTATTGAAGAAAATGCAAAGTTTGAAGCAAGCGGGATGATCTGTTTAGGAGTATACAAAGGAGTTCTATCGAATCCTCATCAGAACAAGTCATGCGGAAGCTGATAAGGAGAAAGTTGCTCATTACCTTAATGGGTTGAGGCTAAGCATTCAGGAGGAGCTGAATCTGGTTTGAATGAATAGTATTGAAGAGGCATACCAGTTTTCCCTAAAAGTAGAGGAAAAGTTGAACAAGAAGTTCGAGAGCAGACAGAATGGAAGAGGTCACAGTGGATGATCTAGTGGACGGTCATATGGAGGCCGAAATGAAGATCTGAAAAAGAAGGATGAGGCCTGTAGTAGTCAAAATCAGAGAGGAAATAATTCCAACCATTTCCAAGATTAGAACAATAGAGATCAGAAAGGAAGAGGAAGAGGATAAGGTTCAAGAAGAGGAGGCTTCTATGGAACATGTTTTCACTATGGAGAAGGTCATAGGGCATTTGAATGTCCTCAATGCCAAGGAAGGATAGATAGGAGGAATGAAGGCCAGGCCAGAGTTGCACATGTAGATAAAGATGCCAGATCATCAAATTTTGAAGATGCTGAAAGAGGAGAAACACTGATTAACAGAAGAGTCCTGTTGAGTGGTGAGAATGAACCTAATCAAAGGAGGAGCCTGTTTCACACTCAATGCAAGTGTGAGGGTAAATGTTGTGATGTGATTATTGATAGTGGAAGCACTGATAATTTGGTGTCAAAAGAGATGGTGACAAAGTTGAAGCTCAAGAGATAGAAACACCCACATCCATATCAAATTTCCTAGGTGCAGGATGACCACAAGGTCATGGTCAGTGAACAGTGCCTAGTAAAGTTTAAGATTGACAGGTACCAAGATGAGGTACTATGTGATATCATATCTATGGATGCATGTCATATGTTGTTGGGTAGACCATGGTAGTTTGATAGGTGTGTTGTACACGATGGTCATGCAAATACCTATTCCCTGACAAAGGATGGAGTGCGACATAAGCTAAAGCCATTGAAAGAGACCGAGGAAAAGGTATGTGGTAATGCGAGAATAACTTTTGTTGATGGAAGAAAATTCCTAGATGGTATGAGGAAGTAGAGGATGTATTGGCAGAGGTTGTAGATTTGTTGAATGAGTTTTAGGATATTGTATCTGATAATGTACTTGATGGATTACCACCCATAAGGAAGATCAGTCATCAGATGGATTTGATTCCAAGAGCCAGTTTTCCAAACAAGACAGCACATAGAATGACACCAGCAAAAAGTGAAGAGTTGAATAGACAAGTACATGAGTTGTTACAGAAGGGATTGATTCGAGAGAGCCTGATTCCATGTGCTATACCAGCAGTATTAGCACCAAAGAAGAATGGAGAATGGAGGATGTGTATATATTCTAGAGCAATAAACAAGATCACAATCAAGTACCGATTTTCATTGCCATGAATGGATGATATTATGGACTATTTGAGTGGGGCTGTGTATTTCTCAAAGATAGATCTAAAGAGTAGATATCACTAGATTTAGATCAGAGGAGATGAATGGAAGACTACCTTCAAGACAAAGGAAGGACTGTATGAGTGGTTAGTCATGCCTTTTGGGCTAACCAATGTACCGAGTACTTTCATGCGGCTCATAAATGAGGTTCTGAAAGAATTTCTGGGTAAGTTTGTCATTGTTTACCTGGATGATATTTTGATCTTTAGCAAGACATTGGAGGAACATATGATGCATATTCGTATGGTGTTTGAGAAGCTGAGAGATGACAAATTGTTGATTAATTTGAAGAAGTGCAATTTTTTGAAGGAGTTAGTGTATTTGGGATTTGTAGTTTCAGCAGAAGGTCTGAAAATGGACCCAAAGAAAGTACAAGCTATCCTTGAATGGCCTACTCCAAGAAGTGCTACTGAGGTAATATCTTTTCATGGTTTGGCTATTTTTTATAGAAAGTTTATCAAAAATTTTAGCAGCATTTGTGGACCCTTGATTGAAACAATGAGAGGGGATAGAAAAGAGTTTAAGTGGACTAATGGGGCAGAAAAGAGTTTTTAATTGTTGAAATAAAAAGTTACAGAACAACCTATTTTAGCACTTCTAAATTTTAATAAGGTGTTTCAAGTAGACTGTGATGCTAGTGGTACTGTAATAGGAGCTGTTATGAGCCAAGAAGGTAAACCTATTGCTTATTTCAATGAGAAGTTAAATAATGCCAAGAGAAAATATTCTGTTTATGATCAGGAATTTTATGCTATAGTTCAGGCATTGAAGAAGTGGAGACACTATCTACTTCCTAAGGAGTTTGTTTTGTATACTGATCATCAAGCTTTGCAATATTTGAATAGTCAAGGAAAGTTGAATCAAAGGCATTTGAAATGGGTTGAGTTTTTGTAGAGTTATACATTTGTTTTGAAACACAGAAGTGGAAAGTCTAACAAGGTTGTAGATGCACTTAGCAGAAGGAAACTATTGCTGACAGAGATGCAGATTGAGGTGGTTGGGTTCAAGGAACTCAAGAGTTTGTATCCAGAGGATCCTAATTTTGGTGAAGCTTGGAAAGCTTGTAAAGAGCCTGTTACTCTAGATATAACTAAGTGGCTGGATTTCATCATTCAGGATGATATGCTATTCAGAGGGAGTCATTTGTGCATTCCAAGGAGTTCTATGAGGGAGAATATCATCAAGGAGAAGCATAGCAAAGGATTGGCTAGACATTTTGGTCATGATAAAACCCTTGCTTTGGTCAGTGAGAATTATTATTGGCCATAGTTGCAGCAAGATGTCAAGAAGTTTGTACAGAGTTGCAGAGTATGTCAGATGGTGAAAGGAGTGAAGCAGAATATAGGGTTTTATTAGCCATTACCTATACTAGAGAAGCCTTGGGAGGATATCAGTATGGACTTTGTTCTTGGTTTACCAAGGACACAGTGGGGACATGATTAAATTTTTGTGGTAGTTGACAGATTTTCAAAGATGGCACATTTTATTCCCTACAAGAAGACTAATGATGCTATTCATGTAGCAAAAAAATTTTTCAGAGAAGTAGTGAGAGTACATGGTTTGCCAAAAAGTATAGTTTCAGATAGGGACACTAAGTTCATTGGATATTTCTGGTGTACATTGTAGAAGAAGTTGAAGATGGATTTGAAGTTTAGTTCATCACATCATCCACAAATTGATGGACAAACAAAGGTGGTGAATAGGAGTTTGGAAAATTTGTTGAGATGTTTGGTTGGAGATAAGCCAACAAGATGGGATTTGATTTTACCATAGGTAGAATTTGCATACAATAATTCTATCAACAGGAGCACTGGTAAATCACCATTCCAGATTGTATATGGGAGTAGTCCCAGAAAGACATCTAAGTTGAGAAAGATAGATAAAGGAGAAATAAGTAGTGCTGAAGCTGAGGATTTTGTAGAACATTTGAAGAACATCCATGAGGAGGTGAGGAAGCATATTACCAAGATGAATGCATAGTATAAGGCTAAGGCAGATGAGAAAAGGAGGCATAAGGAATTTTAGGTTGGAGATGAAGTCATGGTTCATTTGTGAAAGGAACAATTTTCGGTTGGTAAATATAACAAGTTGAAAATGAAGAAGTTTGGGCCATGTAAGATACTGAAGAAGCATGATTCAGGAAATGCATATGAGGTAGAATTGCCTACTGAGCTGAATATTTCACCAGTGTTTAACATTTCTGATTTGACATAGTATCATGAAGGAGGTTTTGAAGATGAGGTTATAGCAGCATAGTGGAGTATTCCAGCAACCAGTTCAGATATCAAGGAGATTGAAGACATACTAGGTAGTCGTCTTGGTAGAAGCATAAGGAACAAGACATATGAAGAGTATTTGGTCAAATGGAAAGGATGACTTGTTGAAGATTCATCATGGCTAACGAAGGAGGAGGTTAATCATCTTGGTTTTCTTATGCACACCTGAGTTGTGACAAGATCACTTCTCAAATTACCTTGGGTGTCTGATGCAGGAGCATCCTGGGTGTAAGAGCAATCTTGCATCACCCAAAAATATTTTTGTTTTTGTATCCAATAAGGGCTATCTTATGCAAAGCTGCTATTTATGGAAACTTGTTGTTTTTAGTAAGTTGGTCATAAATCTTAGAATGTTCTAATTTTACATGTGGAGGTTCATCTCAGTCATATCAGCCTACCAGTAAAGTTGCATGGCTTGATCAGGTCTAGTTTTGAAGATATTGAAGATTTTCGGTATTGGCAGCAGGGTACAGAAACTCTGAACTTAGTTTTGAAGGCTTTAGAGGCCCTGGATGAGGTCAAAAATTTGGGTGACAGGTGCTTGCATGAGTCAAGCCTGTAGAGCGCTTTGTGGCCTTTCTAAAATGGGGTTATAATAGTCAATTGGGTCAACTAGTGATGACTTATGGTCTCCGAAAGTTGGGTCACCTGAAATGGCAAAAAATAATTTTCCTTCAAAATTTTTGTTCGGGTTTCAAAAGTTATTTTGAGCCGAATTTGATGTAATAAATTGAAAAATAAAATAATTCTAAGTTTGGTCAGCCCTAAGGGCTAAATTTCTGGAACCTTCTCAGGCAGTGGAAAATGCCTATGTAAAGAAGACCCATAGTGTTGTCTAGGGAAGTTCTGGGTAGAGATCTGGGTATTGATTCGAGGCTTTTTCCTATAGAATATTGTAAGGGAATGCCCATGTGGCTTTGCATATTGTAATTCTGAAAGTTTGTAATTCCACATTTGTGGAGATAATAAGAAGCCAATTTTTTGTTTTTGCGTATTATTGTTGTTTCTCTATTTCTGTTATGTGTTTGTGGTATTAAGGGGAGCACCCTTCATCAATTGGTGTTGATCGGTTATCTCTCTAGTGCTCGATGTATTTCCTGGTGCTTAGTGATGCTTGTCTAGCACTCAATTGGCTCTTCTTACTGACAAGTTTCTTTTGAGTTTCTGTTGAGGCTGACTTATGCACTTAATTTGGGTCATGGATTTAATGTTGGTATCCATTATTGGGAAGCGTGTAGACTTAGATCTAGTCATCTGTTCCATTGATTATGGATTTGAAGGCTGACTCAGTTCAATAGCCTCTTGTATAAGTATAGTTGTTTGGTTAGAGTTTTAGTGAGTCATTTTTTGGATAAAAGTAGGAAGATAGAAGATTAGAGATTGTTCACAGATCCTTGCATGTTTGAGGACTTCTGTAATTCATTTTAATATTTGGCCTGGGAAGCCCTTACAACCTGACATTTATGAATCAATTTGAAGATAATATAAGAAAGATCTTACATTCTCTCTCTCTCTCTCTCTCTCTCTCTCTCTCTCTCTCTCTCTCACTGTTGTGTATTGTTGCTTTTGCATGTTGTTCTGCAAGGTGGACCTGGTATGGTGTGCCATTATTTGGCCCCTCCTTGTCCCTGTTTGCGTCAGGAATATAGAGGATAGGAAGGTGGGAGAGAGCATATGTGTGTGTGAGAGAGAGAGGGGGTAAAAGATGGTAAGAAGGGAAAATATAGAGGATAGGAAGGTGTAGAGAGAGAGAGAGAGAGCTCTCCCTCTATCTCTCTCTCTCTTCATCTCACTCTGACTATTTCTCATCACTATTTAAATTTATGACTTAAATAGGGCGCACGCCCTATAGGGTGAGTGCACTATTGAAATCTATGACTTTAATAGGGAGCATGCCCTATGGAAGTCATAGATTTGAGTAGTGTGCTTGTCCTATAGGGCGCACACCCTATAGGGCACACACACTTTGTAAGGCATTGGGATTTATGAATCCTAAGGCTTGGATTTTCCTTAGAGATCCAACCCAAAGGCTTGGACGATTCAAATAGGCCTGAGACGTGTTTTCCAGCAGACATACAAAAAAATGACATCTTTTTTTTGTGTGCTCCTCGTCAGGTTTACTTGTGGCTCAAGAACATAAAAATTAGACAATGTGATATTGTAGAGCTCTCTATTAGCTATCTAAGTATATAATTTATTTTGAATTCTGATTATGTTAAGTTTTTCAACTCCAATTTCTTTTGTGTGTATGTCTATTTTTTGTAAAAAACCAACATGTAGTATTTTGGGCATAGATTTTGGCTCGTTCATCAAATTTAGCAACAAGTTACATTTTTAGAAACTTGACTCCATTCTACACACTTTAAAAAAAAAAGAAAATTTGATTTTCGATTAGTTTTAAATGATTTCTAGGGGGAGCACATGGAAATTTCATGTTTTCAAGATGTGTGCACTTCGTAAATTCAGAAAAAATTATAAATTCATTAAAAAATTACCAAAAAATTCTAGGATAAACTACGTGGTGTTACCTAACTTCTCACTATCCAGTGATTAACAAAATTAAAAAAAAAAGTTAACATTTCAAGGGGAGCACACCAAACACTATGTTATGTTTTTTCACCAAAAACATGACCACTTTTTGTGCTCCCCCTTTTTGAGGGCCTTAATTTGCACTATTTTCAAAATAAGTTAGTAGTTTAGGAACTAGATTCAGAGTATTACAACTCTTGTTTTTGTCGCATCTTGAAATTTTGAGTGTAACTATCTTCAATTTCTTGTTGAAGTTTAGAGTTTGTTGATTTCAGGAAAAAAGTTGCATCTTATACCCCCTTTTTGGTCCCCCATCTTTGTGCCCTTACCTAAATTCATCTTCTTTCTTTTTTATTTAAAAGAAATTAAGTAGTAGTTCATATGTATCAACCACTTTTTTGAATCTTTCTAAAAATTTTACCTTAAAATCATCCAGCTGATAATGCATCCATACTCCAGATTTTGAATTCATTATATTGCGCTTCCAATGAGGCTTCCAACAAACAACTGCACAACTACACCTTCTTCTTATATTCCAAGGATTCCACAAGAAATTGTGAATGTTAGGATATGGTCTTTAGCATCTTGATGATTTTCTCCACTAAATCTTGGGAAGTTCTTTCTTGATCCTTTAGGTAATGGTGAATATTGTGGCAAAGAAAGGGGTCCAAAGTGATTTTCCCATGGCTGGGAAGAAACTAGTTCCATAGTGCAATTTTAAAAAAATAAACTAGACATAAGTCTTTTCTAGAATGTAATGTTTCTGCATATATTTCACTTCATAGAGCCACCAGCTTCCATCCTTAGAAAGACACCTTTACATTTTTGAGAAAAGAAGACACCAACACTTCGATTTCTTTCCCCAGTAGAGTCGCCAAAAATTTGTTAGTTAACAAATTTTCCTTTATAAAATAACTTCAGAAATGATTCCTAAATGCCCCAAATTGAAAAGAAAAAATTGAAACCAATATTTAAGTCACTTGTACTGGCAATTGCAAGTGCTTTCTGAATTTTGATATAAATATACAACTCCCTTTGTTGGATAAAATGTGTATTTCCTAAATATACTTTTAACCAAAAAGCATCAAAGGCAACTAACATCTTCTTGTAGCCATAACATAGATGTGAACAACAAACTTATAAATAGAGGAAAATATAAAATGACACAAAGATCATTCTCTGAATACTTCCGATAAGTAATTTAAGGAGAAGATTTAAAAAACTCAAACAACTTAGAGCTTAAAGTCTCTATAATATTCGCATGCATGATCAAAGATAATAGTGGAGAACATTAGAGAATAAGTGCATTCATTCAAAGACAAATTTTCAGCCAAGAGACACATATATAAACACATGTATTTAAAATGCATTCTCTCTTTATCTCTAATGTAAACAAAGTGGTGCACAAACCATTATTACCCTGTCAAACAACTAGTCACATGTTCTTCCCCTTTACAATCATAAAATCAAAAAAATTCTTCCCACTTCCTAGCATAAGCTTCCAGCCAGAGAAAGAATCCCTCTCCTTTCCTCTTTGATGAAAATTACCATAAGAAGGCCTCTCCAAAAACTCTTCAGTTTCTTGTAACTATTTCTCGAAAATATTGTCTTTTGATTACAAAATTATCTCCACTTTTTTACTTTTACCTTCCCGTGAAATTTCTACTTTCCAATTGATTTAAAACATCTTTATAATGTTTTAAATTGTTTCTCTCAAACTAATTTAAAATATTTTTAAAATGTTTTAAATTGTTGCTCCCAAATTGAGTGAGAAAATTTTTAATTTCTCCTACAACCACTTTTTATTAAATTCACCACTGATTAAGCGGATATCTTGGGGCTAGAAACATTTGTGAGGAATTGTGATAATTAAAATAATAGATGGGTTTTTAACCATTTTCTAACAACTCACCAAATCAGGGTACTTCCTTTGTAAACTGGCCCTTCTAACCATATTGTTGCATTGAGAAAGTATTAAAATAATATATCGTATGAGCTTGTATGGTCATAAAATTACATCTGAGAACATTTAAGACCAAAATATTAAGTGGGATGTCTTTGGATTTAAATAATCTACAATTTTTTTTGGACACATTTTTGGATTGGTGGATATGTATGTAGAATTTGAGTGTCGCAGAACAAGCTCCATTGAATCTTGAACTTTTGAAATGCATGGTTTAATCAGAAAGTTCAAAATTATAGACTTTTCCTAGAATATGCTTCCTTTCTATCATTCTCCTTCATTAATCACTTTGCCTTTCCATTCTTGGGTGCAATGAACCTTGAACTTTGAACCAAAAATAAGTACATTGGTTCAAGTTCAACACCCGCCTATCTGATTTACACTTTCCAAATTTACATTTAGCATAGGTTCCAATTAAATGAACCTTGAACTGTTGAACCTTTGAACTTTGATTTCAAGGTTCTACTGATATGTTTAAAATTACAAACTTTGGCATCCATGAAGAACAAAAGAAAAAGACTTTGCAATAATAGAACAAACGACTTAGGGAAATGAGATGTAAAACAAAGGAAAACATATATGGTCTATTCTTTCTTGAACTTTGAACCTTGAACCTTGAACTCCCACATGAGTTTTGATTAAAAGGTTCACAATTCTTTTTTGTTTGGGAAGGAACTATGAAAAGTTTGACAAAAACAAAAATGGGGGGTAACAATAGGAAAGTGGTATGTCTCCATGATTGTATAAATATGTATCATTTGATCAATAAAATATAGTAGATGGTTTTCTCTATTCTATCTTCTTTATTTCTGTTATCTTAAATTTCTAATTGGAAGCTCCTTCTCAAAAGTTGTATGATCAATATCAGATCTCACAACTATCTCAAGTCACTTTGTCAATAATGGATTGTTTCTAGTGTGACATTTATTTTCTACTTCTACTATTGGGATGACATCCTTTGGGTAAGCATTGTACACAATCTCTAGGAGATAGGTGCTGCACCAAGTAAAGGCAATGTCAGATTGTCCAAATCAATAATACATGTACAAACGATATATATCTCTTGTGCAACACCAAAAAAAAGATAAGAAAAATAGGTATCTTATGTGATTCTATGTCATCACATCAAAGGATTCTATTTCAAGACTCAACTACTTCAAAAATATCATAAGATGGAGAGCTGAAAAATCTCACTAAAAAATGAACTCTAAGTTAGATACACTACTCCCTTAATCTTTCATATATGATCCTTTGTGCATATATAGAAAACAATAAGAAACTGGAGCTCCATAAAGACAATGGCGATGTTCTAATTATAAAGAAGGCACTCAAAAGTATAAAATTAAGGCCAACAAATACAAAAAGAAATCAAATAGAAAATACAGCCTCTCAAAAAATAATATATAGTTGGGCAATGCTAGTTGGTTCACAAGAGGGTTAGACATGGTGGTTTTACAAAAAGAAAGAGACATTAAATCATTTTGAGATGCAAAACTAAATATTTATCAAGTATACGAATAATAAATTCTTAATATTTTAAAATTATTAACTTTTGGATATGCTAAGATTAAAATACATACATTTATGCATCTTGTATGGAAACACAATAGAGTGCCATGTATACCCATCAAAGTAAGAATAAAAAATGGCCTTTTCTTTCACTTCTATATGTAATGAAAATAGATCCCGATGAACTAAATCAATCACTTGAATGAGATCTCGCTTCACTCCATGATTTAACATGTTGAAAAATCCTTGATTCTCATATGCCTCTCTGATTTTTGTTGTGAGTTTGGAATACCCCTATTCTGAATTTAGAAGAGTCGGATCTACTAGGGGATGCTCAATTTCAGTCTAACCCATATTTATGGCAGCTATGGTTGAATAAATGACAGTTTTTCCTTCAAATAAGTTGTAGGTTGTACTTCAGTGGCCAAATGAGAAACCCAACATTTAGTGAGAGGGTTAGTTTAGCTGGGGAAGAGCATCTTGTAGCCAACTACCATCTCAGTAATTAAATCAATACTTACTATTTTTGTATTATTTTTAAGAGTAAATCATCTAAATCAATATTACACTTCATACTATTTTTAAAACCAACTCATCATTGGTTTTCAGTTGAATAGAATTAGTCAGCCTTGTGTTTCTATATCTGATTGTCAATTGATCTCAACTTGATTTTAAATAGAAAGTATAAAGAGATAACAAAGTTAAGGGTTGAATATTTTAATACTAAAACAATGAATTTCATTGTTATAATATTGAAATGAAAAAATAATAAAAGGTGTTTAGTTATATGAATAATGAAGATATATGAGTTGTTCAAATCTACCTATCTAGGGATTGAAACTAGTTTCTTTCTATTTATAATTTGTCTCAAGATCATAATAAAATTTGTAGCTCTAAGGAATGAAATTTGTAGCTCTAGGTCTTTTCTATAGGCACAAATTCAAATCTCAATCTGTCTTATCACCAATACATGCAAAAATTTGATAGATGAAACCAACAATAGATTTATCTCAACTTGGACCTTAAATACATCTTGAGGTCACTATTATAGATAGATTATACTTCAATGCAAAAGACATATTTATAATTGAGGAATACCCAAAAAAGAAATGCGATTAAAAAAATATAATAATTTAATCAAAGTGTGTCAATTCAAAAAGTTGTTAACTAGACTATCAATTCTTAAAATCACAATTCTCTACAGGGGTCAAAACCCTTTCCTCATTTAGTTCTTTAGGCATTTGATTTAAGGAGTTCAATACAATTATACAAACAAATGATGCATTCTTTTGTAAAATTGACCTTGTTTTTTAATTTATTAGTCTTCTTTCCTTAAATATTATTTCCATATAGTTTATATTATGCTTATCTTTAAGCTATAACCATTCATTACATCAATTCTTATGCGGGCTTTCAAGGAATGTAGTAACTTCAAGAGTTTACCCAAACTAAGGTTTTTAAATGTGTGTGAAGTGTACTATCAAAAATAGGAAAGTAACCATTTTGAAATATACTTCTTATTGACTTTTTTAATGTCTCCTACTCTGCATCTCTCTTTGATGTAAGTGAAATAAGAGATTAGCTACTTCAGGAGATGACAAATGAAAAGAAGCATTAAAATTCTTAAAATTCCAAAACTACCAGGTGAGTATTCAATAATTAAATAGTTATGACTACTACACTACCATATCTCCATTAATTTCATGAAACATACAAACATAAGATTGGTTTTTGAAATAAAGATATTTTGTAACCTAACAAAGTGGGAAAATATGTAACTATGAAATGTATTGTAGTATAGGTGATTCAATACCTACTACAAATTATCTCTGCCAAAGCTTCCAGATAGCCTTCCTCTATAAGTTACAACTTGGAGGAGAAAAAGATCGCACAATTTAATTTTACAATGCTCATTAGGGTTTCAAACAGTTTCTTAGAGGGGAGAAATTTTCACAATGATTTCAACCACACTTGTTTGAGGGATTTGAAACTAGGAGTATATGTCTTTGATGTGATGAATTACTGGCTTGGTGATGACCCATACTAGTTTAATAGCCCACATAGGTGACATATGGTGAGGTGACATATGGTGAGGTAGTGTATGGTGAGGCGGTGTATGGAGAGGCTTTTCCAAGCCCATGACTTCTGTGACCCGATAGAGGTGATCCTAGCTTTCGTGTGTATGTCATGGCATTCTCGAAGGAGTAGAGGAGAGGAGAAAAAAGGTTCAAACCCTAAATTTGGGGTCCATGTAGATCACCACATGGACCCCCAAACCTTTATTTTTTTATTTTTTATTTCCTTTTCTTAGTTGGCAATCCAAAATCAAAATTTATGGAGCTGAGTCATTCGTCTTCCACATCAACAAGATGATTAATGCCAACATGTAAAAAATGACATATTTCAGGTCGAATGGGACGTGCACAAGCCCAATAGCATGTATAGTTATCCTTTCCATCAGTACTAGACATGGTGGCTTCATTTCCACTAGCCACATTGCCACCAAATCCACTTGTATGTACCACATTAGCTTACCGCCAACACCTTACACTCGAATGTCCCAATGTATTTAATATACATCACCTCCCCTTCATTCCACTACCCTAGTTTCGTTAAACGATGCACAAAATATTTACTATGTCTACCTACTCAAGGATTGTGCTATCTTTCATCCCTTTCTATCCCACCTTTTGTGGAGATTTCTATATATTTGGCACCAAAACGTAACTAGAAAAACACCCTGTAACTTTTTCATGTAACCATTAGTTGCTATCTTCGTCACCACTATCTTTTGGTTTTCTGAAGGTCAAATCTTCACTTTCTTTTGCATTTGTTTGTTTCATCTAGTTTTTTAGTTGCGTGGAGGTATATGAATGGGTTCCTTTCACATTTTTCAATTTCATTTGCAATATAAATCAAATATTTCACATTTTCCATTCATTCATTCATAGAAGCAAGCCATTCTTTCACATTCATAGCTTTATTTGCAAGTAAAGTGATGATATTTATAGAGTGTGAGCATGGGGACTATAGAGGAGGCTTCAAACACACATTGTTTAATCTAGGTGAGGAATATTTTATCACTAAGGCCACCTATTAACAAGAAGTGTAGACTATAAAATTTGGGTTTCTCCACGGCTTTTGTAATGGGTCTTTGTGTTTATGAACACATTCTAGATTCTTCATAAACACTTTAATGTGAAAAAGGGAAATGTACTCTACTTGCTTGTTATAGTCATATAGAGTTTTCCTATTTTACAAGTTTTTTGCATGGAATTTTGATAAAATACTTTTGTAAAGAGGGTTTTGGGTTACTGGTAATTTGGTGTTATGTAAACAATGAAATTTGAAAATGAACTTGTTGCAATGAGAGTTTTGGATGACTGCTAATTTGGTGTTTCTTTTGGGAATGGTTTCATTCCATTTTTTCAAAACTAAAAGTTTTTTAATATTTTATTTCAAAAAAACTCTATTCAAGTTCTTGCTTCTGTTAATAAGTTTTTATGATTTTGTAAACCCATGTTCTTTTATTAGGTAAATAATAGTTAAATATAATTGTTTTGGATTAGTAAACCCTAGTTTGGGTATTATGTAAATAACAGTTTCTTAAAGCTATATTTCAGTTATGGATCTATCAAAAAGATGTATTTTACTCTAAAAAAATTGTATTGTGTAAACTGTCTCTTCTGTGGTTGACTTTATATTATCAAAATTCTTGTGGGTCTACAAAGTGTTTGTTAAGGATTTGAATACAATACCCCTTGTCTGGATTGGTATTATGTTAGGGTATGGAAATTTTGGGTCTGCAAATTGTTTGTTAAGGATTTGTTTACAATAACTCTAATGAATTTTAATTATATGTTTTGATATACAAGTCCAATTGAAAAAGGTACCATTAAATTTTAACATATTTCAATTTTGGGTATATGAATAAAATGTATTTTGTAAATTCTATGTTCTATGCTTGAGTTTGCATTATTAAAATCCTTTTGGGTCTGCAAATTGTGTGTGTAAGGATTTGATTACAATAACCCTGGTTTGGGTTGCTATTTTGTTAAGGGTATGGAAATTGTAGGTCTGCAAATTGTGTGTTAAGAATTTGATTGCAATAACCCTGATGTATTTTATTTCTATGTTTGGATACACAAGTCCAATTGAAAAAGGTACCATTGAATTTTAACATATTTAATCTTTGTTTAATAGTATGGAAATGACTTCTGTAGTATGAACCATGTGACTATCAATAGTATGACATAAATTCATTTTATTCCTTGTAGCTAAAAAGAAATGAAGTATGCAAAATATGATCAAAGTTTGAACTCTCATAGGTATAGGATAAATGTTGTTCACTCATTATCCATGCATGCTATGAATTATTATTGTTTCAAGAACTTTTTTGTGTCTTATATCTTGTTGAAATGATTTTTTGAATTCATTATCAAATCTTAATAAGTAGATAGGTGATGGATATGCATAAACCAATGTACTTAGTTTTTTTGTGTGCTTGTATGCACTCAAGTATGACTTTGCAAGATTTGTATGCATTCTTGTGGTTTCAATTTGTGTATTTCAATTTATGAATAAGAGAGATATGATACTACAACAAAAAGAGATATCATTCCTAAAGTTAGTGTTATTATATCATAAGAGATTTTTTTTGCACTTATTGAAAGTCTACCATGGCCACCACATTTTGAAATTGAATAGTACATCTTGGAACATCCTTCAAATTAGGATAATTGACTCTTGTACAATTCTTTCATAACCATAAAATCAATCCTTAAGTAATGGTGATTCATATTTCAAACTCATAATTTTTCCTTCTAGGTTGATGCAATCGTATAGACATTTGATTTAGGATTGTAATGGACTTTGTATAATTGAATCCCTATAACAAAATCACCCCATGCTTTCCTGTACTATTTTATCTGAGTGTAGCTATGGATAATCCTAATCACAAATTGATGTGGTAATAGTAGTCATATTCTTTCCCATTTTTTGGTTATGGTGTTTTCAATCCTACTCTTACCAAAGTTATTTGTGATTTTTGGTTCTCTATATCTACAAAAAACCTTTAATTTAGCACAGGTTTCTTATTTTAATGTCTATCAAATTCAATATGCATGACTCCTCATAGACCAAAGGCCATAAAATGATTCACCCCATGAATGATTTTACTATTTTTCCAGAGCGTAGAGGAGAAGAATCCAATGTCACAACCCGATTTGGTAAGTGTATGTCATTTTCCTTCCTAGATATTTTCCAACACCCTTAATTACAAGGTGGCTTTCAATGCTTTTCTTGGACTACAATGCACATTTGATTTAGGATTGCAATTCCCTCTGTATACTTGTGCACACTTTTAGGTTTAATTAAATTATGCTTAGGCCTATGAATATTGTGTGTAGGTTTCAAATTATTTCACAATTGTATAGAATTGTTTCAAGTTCTCAACTTCAATTTGACATAGTTTGCATGCGGGTGAACTCACAATAGTGGGTTACACTTTTTTGCCTGAACGGACACTGAACACTACATTTTGAAAAAATAAATCATATTCTGATGCATATTGTCGTTAAACTGTTTGAAATCAAAAGATGAAGTAAATTAGAGTCTTTTAAGGTTTTTTGTCTAGATTCTAAATATATTTTTTATTTTTATTTTTGAATTGATTTGAATGGTTTTTTCTTTCTGTCATGAAAAATGGTATGTTGTTGAAAATGTAATTTTCAAAGAGTTACATTATTTTCATAGAGCATAACTTTTTTTCAAAAATAGCTATCAATGTGATTCTTTCAAATATAGTTTTTTAACATCCATACGAAGGGCATGCAATTGGTTTGATGAAATTATTATGGTTATTTCATATTTTATTAATATTTGAAGTTGACTAAACCTTAATTTTGACATACCTTAACTACATAGCTTATAACTTGTCGTATATTTGTTCAATTTCATTTTTATTTTTTTTTATAGAAAGATAACTTCAATACCGAGGGCATAGATATTTTTTAGAATTTTTTTTCTCTCATTTACTATTTTTCCATAAGCATCAAACATAGAGGTAGACATACGGTGAAATATCTATGTTTAGTAAAACTAAAAATACAAAGTCATAATAAAATTAATATATATTAACATTATAGTCATTGGAAAGATTTTTCTCAGTAGTACCTTACTACATAGATAGTTTTTTCAAATGGATTCATTTGATTTTCCAAAAGATAAATTCGAAGTGATTTTTTGTCAGCATTTTAATAGGTGCGAAGGAGACTCCATTATAGCTATGAATGAGGAGTACAGATGTTATATCTATGTTTTTTTTATCTAAGAGGCTTTGAGCTATCCATTTGCAATTAAATCTTGCAAATAGAACCTCTCAAGGCTTAAATCATCATATTTTATCAAAAATTTGTTATTTCAGCAAAAATTAGTATCTCTAAAAAAGTGTAACCCACTATTGTGGGGTCACCCATGCATTATGTAGATCAATACAAATCTGTTATATGCAAAATAACTATTAATGGTCAACTTCCAATTTCATATAATTTCATTATAGTAGATGTGTTTATGGCTCAATTACAATCATAGGAGAAATAATTGATTGTTGGTTAGGGTTAAAATATGGTAAGCTATATGTGAAGTTACTCTTTTTCATCTATGTACATAAATTAGTGTTTGGATTAGATTATTCATTAACACCTTATACTTTCACTATTTTAGTTTTTACAATTTCAATTCTTATAGTTTTACTTCACTTGAACATAAGCATCACCTTGATGCAAGGGCAAGGTGATACAAGTAGAATCAAGCAGAATTGAATCCACTTGAATCAACAACAAGCCCTGCTCAGAGTTACACACAGAAGCAATATACATACCACATGAAATCAGTGAAAACACAATGGATATTATTGGAATTAGGAGAGATAGGGTACTGAGAGGGGAGGGGTGAATCAGTGCCCACAAAAAAGTTCACTTATAAACCTTCAGATTTGAACTAGTAAACAATGTAACCTTCCAAGATAACTTGCAACAAATGCATATATCATTCATTCATTTAACTTGTAAAAGTAAATAACATGAAATCAACAATAAGACATTCCCATAACACAAGTATTTTGGTAATGCAGAAACCCTTGTTAGAAGGTAAAAACTACGATGGGGATGACACCCACAAATTCTTAACTACTGCAGATAGAAAAGGTTTTCCTATTAGGGATACAAGTTTTGATCACTTCTGGTGATCTTACCCTATTAGGAGTAATATATTAGATCAGCTAGATCTACCTAGTGGTAGGATTTTAGCAACACTACTTGAGTGTGCACTCGGTTAAGATATTTACAAAAGACTATCAAGTCTACTCTGTTAAGAGATTTAACCAAAACTCTATTACAATTGTTAGAAAGCAATAGGTAACTATCTGTTAAATGACAACTTGATTGTCTGATATAGATCAATAAAATACTGATAAAATATCACCTCTACTGTGATGAATCTCTACTCTGAACTTCTCGGTAAGCCTATTCTGATTCTGCTTAATCTGATTAAATTCTAAATTTTGTTCTGCTCTGTCAACTGATAATCTGGAAGGTTGGCTAGAACTTCAAGTGCTTCTCTATTCATATATAAGTTCACACCAAAAATGATGCAAACATACAATTATATAGCATACTGCTTTATGCCGCTTACAAAATTAGGTTTACAAATCTTAGACAAAATCCTAAGATCTATGGTGTACAAAAATGACCTAGATCAAACTATTACATACGATATTCATTACATTTAATTTAAATCTCAATAATAAATTGTTCTCAATCTTGGTAAAATGTTTTTTGATCTATTGTAACCATTTGCATAGAAGAATGTGCTATTCCTGATTACTATGTCATTTCCTATGATCCTCGGTAAACACTATATAAACTACTCAATGTTTATTTTGATGCTCAGTGTTTACTGTCGCTTGGTATTAGTGTCTGCTGATGCTCAGTAAATTGAATAATGCTTAGTGTATACACTTTAAATGACTGGCCTATTTTTCTTGTAGTTACTGACTGGCTTAATATAAGTAATCGACCAATATCTTTGATAACCTTTGATACTAATGACAACCTTTAATGCTCAATAGAGATAACAATCTCCCCCTTTGGCATTAGTATCAAAACTTGAATGTATATAGACCTTATGTCTCAAAACTTATATCTCTGCCATATACATATACTTATCAAAAAAAAATTCTATATACTCCCCCTCAGTGCATGCTCTGGTAATGTGTAGTATACTTAGCAAAAAGTTACATATTTGGCATATGCATTGATTTCCTCCTTTCTAATATTAATGCCAAATGCAAAAACTGTATACTTACAACTTGTCAAAAATGTGTTGTTGGGTTTTCTTCAGTGACTCCAAGAGGTTTTCGCATTCCTCTTTCAAGTTGGTGAGAGCAATGTGCTCAAAACCAACTTGTGCATGCATGTCAAAGATGTTCTCCAACATAGAAATATCTGGTGTTGCAACAAGTTGTTCCACTTTGACAATATGTTTCTCAAAAAATTTCAAGTATGGAAGGAGTTATGTTTGCAACTTAGTAACCTGATCATTTATCCTCTCTTCTTGTTTCTTAAGATCTACTATCAACCACCTGAGTCCTTGAACTCTGAGTATATGCTTTGAGAAAGCTTGTGGCTTAGTTGTAGCTACATTTGCACTGACTATGATTTCATTTTCAAGTGATTTTATCTTTTCACTAATATCAATAGTGAATTTTCTGACAGTGCATAGCTTTAACAAGATCTGACATATGGAATGAGTAATAGACTGAATCTTAGTTATTACCTCTGAAAGCTTTACCTTGTTAATTTCCACTTCTTGGCTGATTCTCTTAGTGAGTTTGTTTTGAATCTTGGATTTTTCCCTTTCTTCAATTCTCTTATCAACATCAATGTTTGGGGCATTTATCTTCTCAATAAGTATAGAAAATTGATCTATAATAGGGGTATATTCATCAATGTTCACTTCAGGTACTACCTATTGTAAGATATCCCTTACATCCATTAATATTTCTTTATGCTTAGTCTCTTGCTTCAACTTCTCTTGTACTGCTTTTCTTGTACATAATTCCCCATATTTTCTCAATTCCTTGGGGCTAAGGGTCATTGGGTCACACTCTAGTATTATAATCACTTCATCTAGAGTGACTGGCCCTTTTCCTTTACCCTTCTTCTTTTTCTTCTCAGGATCTTTTGCTATAACAACAATATCCTTTTCATCTGTTGCCCTTGGTGTATTCCATCAGGTAGAGACATTATCATCATTTCTCTGCTCATCAGTAACCTATGTCGGTAGACTGAGTTAGAGCCTCTAAAGTTGTGTTTGGAGGCGTTGCCTTTGTAGCTTTTGGCTCTTCCTTATTCTCTATTTCTGATCTATTGGCCTCTGTCTCTTCAGGCTTGTTTGTCTCAATAGGAGGTTCTTTGCTTGGTTCCCTAGTTGTGTCTTGTGGTTTCTCGGGGATAGAGCCTTCGGGTTGTTCCTTTAATATAATTTCAACAGCTTCAGCTAAAACTGGAAGCTCACCCAGTAAAGATATGATTGCACACTCGATAAGTGGTGCCTCATCTCGTAAATGTGCAGGTTCAACATTCACATCCTCATCATTATCCCTATCATTAGGATCACCATTGGTGATGTCCTCAATGAGTACATCATTGTCATTTTTATCTTGGATCTGGATCTCTACAAGATCTGGTGCATCCTATGAACTATCATGAATCTCTTGCACAACTGTAGTATCAATTACCTCGGTAATTGATATAACTGCTTCCTGAGTCTTTTGTCTAGTATCATCTCCAATAAAAATTCCTTTTTCTTTGGACTTGTGTCTCTTCTTAGACAAATTCTGAAAAGAAATTTTTTCTGATTGTTCCTTCACAGCAAGAACAGATGTCTAGATAAGTTGACCTAATTTGTCAAGATCTACAAGATTCTCATCCAGTACTTGCATAGCTCAGTTTTTGATTGGAAATCTTTGCACTGATGATTCCATAAGTTCTTTCATCTCCTCCATAGATAAATTTGGTGCTACCAAAGCTAGGATTTGTTCTCTCATCTTCTTCTCAACTTTTTTTTGGTGGCTTAGCTACAACCTTCTGACCTCTTTTAGCATATGTTTTTGTTGGTGTAGCTACCTTTGGTTTTACTATCTTTTGAGCTTCCTTCTTCTATGGTGGTGAAGTTGTAGTGGATGACCTTGTGCGTGCACCTATCTACACTAGTAACTGCCTCTTCTTTGGAGCTTTAGTAGGAGGAACGGGTGTAGCTTCTTGTTCTTCTTCAGATTTGGTCTCCTCATTGTCATAAGCCTTGTCAGCCAACATTAACTGACCGTTAGTTTCTTATTCAACTGGTGACTCCTCAGATGAGTCTACATCCTTCTCAAATCTCTCAGATAAAAACTTTTTCATCTTCTTAGACTTGTTATTTTACTAATGACCAAACCTGTCTTGATTCTAGACTTAGCTTCTTCATAGGTTCCAAACCTAGTGGCCTTGGGGTCTTTTGGTAATGCTAGCAGTGCCTATATTGATTTCAATTCAAAATCATGTTCCATTTCATAGCCCATAGGTGCTAGCCATTTGATTCTTGGTTCAAATGCTTTTATCATAGTATGGTCGGTGTCTAGTAGAAAACAAATGTCCATCTCAAATGTCTCGACCAATGAACTCAGTATTCTACTTCTCTTGTTCATTTTAACTTCAAATTCTTCAAAATATTTATTCAAAATATTCTCAGCATTATCTCCCAGACCATTCATAATATCAAATATTCATAGAGTAATCAATTTCTCATCTACCCATTTAGTGTGACCGACAGAGGGAAATAATTTCTAGAGATAGAAAAATAGACATACAGGTAGTGAACCAAACTTACAAGTGTTGGTCTTTTGTGACCTGATGGTTTTCATATTTTCTTCAACCTATCTTAGTAGTAGCTTGGCGAGGTCTATCTAATGACCCTTTTGTACACTAGGGAAAGTTCCTTCATAGAATTAAGGTTAATCAATAATTGAAAATAATAACTAAATACAACCACAAAGCAATAGAGAAACTATTTAGCAAAATAATGACTAATTGAGCATCCTATGGCTCTCTAACTAAGATTGTTAATGAATAGCTCTCAGCAAGCTTCCATTAATGGCAGTCCTAGAATGAGAATGATAAAGATAACAATGCTATTGCTAAGAATTAGATCAAAGTAAATGCTAAAATGCTTCTCAAATGCCTTTCTAAGCTCAAATTACAAGAGGTTCAATGCAATTCTCAGATGTGTGGATGATAATTATGAAGGAATTAGGCCTTCCTTTTATAGATTTTCCAATGGTAGGGGGTGTAGTTTTATTTGATCATGGTTAAACCTTGGTTGAGTCCTTGGTTCCACCCTTTGAAGACAAAGAAAAGTTTGTGTCCTCAAATCTTGGGACAAGTAGACAAGATCAATGGTCAAGATTCCTTTTCACTTTGAGTGAATGAGATTGAATTTGGCTTGATCCATGTGAATGCCTTTCCTTTATTCTCATTGGTTGATTGATTTTCCTCTCTTTGTGGTTGTTGAGAGTAATTGAGATTTATTAATTGACTTAAATGAATTTGTTTAGCCATGTACCCCTTGAATGGGTTGAATTTAATTTAATCCAAGACTATACAATTAATTGAATTAATTGTATTTTGATTTTATTGCATTTGATTAAAATGTTCTCAATTTTGATTGATCTCGAATTAAGACTTGATTTTCATTTTGATTGGCTAATTATGCATTTTGATTCAATTATGTCCTTGATTTTCTTTGATTTGACTTGATTTTCTTTGATTTGATCTTTGTCCATTTTCAGGTGATTACAAATGCCCCTCTTTGAGTTGACGTGCAAAGCATGTCGATTCAAAGAATACTCTGATTTTGCTTGATAATAGGTCCTGATTCATAGATGGTCGATCTCTGATGTTCATTTGATGTCTTTCAATGGTCGATCCTTGATTTATGATACAAGATTGATATAGATATGATCGATATGAAACTCTCTTGATATGGTTTTGATGATCATTCTAATATGATGGTCATTCTGATGATGAATCTTGATATGATGTTTGATTTGATATGATGATTCTAATATGATACTTGCTATGATAATTGATTTCGATGTGATTCCCCATTTTTTTTATGATGAAATTTTTTTTGATAAAAGCTTTTGCTTTGATTTGATGATTTGATGATGTTTGATATGATTGCATAAAGGTATGCTCAAAGATGTTGATAGGGTGATGGAAATGTGATATGGTGGATAAGGCAAAGGGTGGCTAAAGATTTATGAAATGGATTGGATAATGGAGATGGAAGGATAATGAATGAGAGGATAATAAATCTTTCCATGTGTGGGCGTGGAAAAGGGAATGGAAGAATAATGAATAGGAGAATAAGAAGTATTATCAAGATCAACATCGATACACATGATGATATGTTTGATCTGATATGGTGGGTGCCATTTTGTACACTAGGGAAAGTGCCTTCATAGAATTAAGGTTAATCAATAATTGAAAATAGTAAATAAATACAACCACAAAGCAATAGAGAAACTATTTAGCAAAATAATGACTAATTGAGCATCCTATGGCTCTCTAACTAAGATTGTTAATGAATAGCTCTCAGCAAGCTTCCATTAATAACAGTCCTAGAATGAGAATGATAAAGATAACAATGCTATTGCTAACAATTAGATCAAAGTAAATGCTAAAATGCTTCTCAAATGCCTTTCTAAGCTCAAATTGCAAGAGGTTCAATGCAATTCTCAGATGTGTGGATGATAATTATGAAGGAATTAGGCCTTCCTTTTATAGATTTTCCAATGGTAGGGGGTGTAGTTGTATTTGATCATGGTTAAACCTTGGTTGAGTCCTTGGTTCCACCCTTTGAAGACAAAGAAAAGTTTGTGTCCTCAAAGCTTGGGACAAGTAGACAAGACCAATGGTCAAGATTCCTTTTCACTTTGAGTGAATGAGATTGAATTTGGCTTGATCCATGTGAATGCCTTTCCTTTATTCTCATTGGTTGATTGATTTTCCTCTCTTTGTGGTTGTTGAGAGTAATTGAGATTTATTAATTGACTTAAATGAATTTGTTTAGCCATGTACCCCTTGAATGGGTTGAATTTAATTTAATCCAAGACTATACAATTAATTGAATTAATTATATTTTGATTTTATTGCATTTGATTAAAATGTTCTCAATTTTGATTGATCTCGAATTAAGACTTGATTTTCATTTTGATTGGCTAATTATACATTGTGATTCAATTGATTCAATTATGTCCTTGATTTTCTTTCATTTGACTTGATTTTCTTTGATTTGATCTTTGTCCATTTTCAGGTGATTACACCTTCTTTATCAATTTGTAAGCCATATCTACTGCACTACATGGTACACTATTTGGCCTGCTTGACTGAAAGATTTTTTAACCAATAACATGTGCTGTGAAATTCACTTTGGGATCCACAATGGATGAAATCTTTAATGCTCTACCATCCCATGTTGCGCTAGTATTCTTCTCAACTTCAGCTCGTGCAATGCTTTGAAATGCTTTGACCTTGTCAGTAGTTGGGTAACCAGTAACCCTACTAATCATCCTCTTAATTACTTGGATTAGTTTCTCTATCCAAAATGTACCTTCATGATATCTACTTAACACAACCCTAATTCACTCATTCTTGAAATTCTTTAGGAAATTTAGGGCATTGGTGAGTCCAAGTGTTTCAACAATTTTGTGCTCTAGTTTCAGTTTCATTTCTCCATCACAAAGTGCCTGAAATGCGACATACAAATAGAAGTCTCCAATTTCACCAATTTTATAGTGAATATATGATCTTATGTCTTTCATCAACAAAACCCTAGGTGGGATGCTAGAAAAAGCTCCCACTGAATTCATTTTGATTGCAACTTCTGGGTGTAACTTATAGTGAGGTCTTTGTAGCTTGTTGAAACAATTAAATTAACTTCTTCTTCCAAAACCTTAGAAGAACTCATAGTAGATGCCATTTCAACAAACTAGGTTTTTGGTAAGTTACGAGAAATATACTCAGTGGGGTTTCAACTTACACGGAATGTATCGAAGAATTGGCTTGGTTTGATATGTAGTAGCTTTGAATCATCTTGAGAAATTTTGCTCGAACACACTCTATGAAATCTTTAGCTCTTCAAAATCGCAATGTGAATATGAACTCATTTCTCTGTGTATTTATAGAATTTTTGATATCCCCGCTGAAAACTTTATGCAATAAATGCCTGACCTACTTTCTAGTTTATGACAACTATTAGCTTGGTGACAACTGTAGACTTGTATTCACTCGGTTAACACAAGATTTCCTTGCTCAGTTCATACTAATATTAGGTTAACCTTGAATAGTGATTACTGATGGGTAACCAATGCTTGGTCTCACTTTTACTGACTGTATAACTTTGTTAGCTCAAAACATATAAACCACAATGCATCTCTTTTCATGCAGATTTGGTATGTGCTCATCATATATATGGAACTGTATGTAAAATGTGATCATTTTGAAGTGTCAGTCCCATACATACCTATATCACCTTAGGTGGAGGAACTAATGTCATCCAATCCAGTGGATGAGGTTTCACTGACAGCATTACTTGACTCAGCATTCTCATTAGATGCCTTTCTCCACATAGTGTTCCTTATCTTCATGATATTTGCAACAGTGTTTCCACTCTCAAATACACAATTTTCCTCTGGTGCTCAATCTCTACAATCCTTTCTTAAATGAAAGACTTTATGGCAATGCAAACATTCCATTCCAATGCTTGTCCAGCTTCTTGATTATCTAACCCATCTTTTCCTGTTACAGTTTGATGCAGTGTTCCCATATCTACCACATGCAATATAGTTAGCCCATGTGTTATAATCCCAAACATAAGAGTTACCTTGTCTCTTCAGTTGATAAGGTTTGCGCTATGTTTTCTACTTAGGAATCCATACTTGTTTCATCTTAGCCTTACACTCTCGTGCAGTTTGTCCATGTTTATTACAAGTATAGCATAACTTCTCAAAAATAGTATTGTTAGCATTATTGTTTAGTTTAGCTCTACATTCATAAGCTTGATGACCATACTTTCCACAGTAGTAACAATATCCATTGAATTTAGGAGTGACAGGAGGTTTACCTTGTGCTCTACTTATACAAACATTAGAAGTGTGTCCAAGTTTGCCACAGTGATAACATGTCAGCACTTTAGGTCTTTGATTTTGATTGTTGTTGACCTGTTCTACTTATTGTGGTGATTCTCCTTCGTCGGTATAGCCTAGACCAACTTTACTCCCAAATCTTCTTTGATTAATCAGAAAGTCATCAATCTTCTTAGAACTGTCCTCAGCCAATTTCTTCATTTCATTGTGTTGCTATTGATTTTTCACTTCATTTCTCAGCTTCTCATTCTCCTCTCAGAGTCTTGCAACTTCTTCAAGTTTTCTTGACAATTCTCCATTCACTCAGTTGACTTCTTGATTCACAACCATCATCTGACTGCATGTTTGAAAATGGCGATCGATGAGTCTCTATATTTCACTTTCTTTTACTTGAAGTTGTTCAATTATTTTTCTTTGATCGTCAATAGCTATATTTATTTCTTGTTTATCCTATCTAGCATTGTTCATTATCTCTACCATTC
>BSBK01001788.1:912500-1205000 GCA_027943335.1 Chamaecyparis obtusa
CTTATTTCTTTGTCTCCTTGTTTATGTCTCCTTATCATTCCATGCAACCCTTATTTCTCCATCAACCTATCACTCCAAACCTCTTTATGCTTCCCAAAATATTATTATGACTCCCCTAATTATCTCTCCAAAACAACCCTTATCACTCCATTAACTAATTATCTCTCCGAAAAACTCTCCTTACCTCTCCTCCTTTTTCTTACCACTCCTTAGAGCCTTTATCTTTCCAATGCATTGCTTCTCCAAGTTTCCTTTTATCTCCTAATATCTTCTTTTCTAATCATTCCAAAATTTTCTTATGTCTCTTCTCCTCCATTCTGCATTTATTTTTTCACTACAACATAGCCTCACATTCTCTTAAATTCCTTCACCCTTATTTTTACTACTCAAAAAGGCATTCAATGCCATATTTGAGTAATCACAACAAATAGTACTTCAAAACAATCCAAAGTTCTCCAAACCTCCATAGCCAAAATCTAGTTCCATAGGAAAGGTTGTCACCTCAATGAGACAAAGAAGAGAGGAAAACAAATGAAGAATGAACCACAACCACATTTAAACCACACAGGTGCCCCACCTCAATAGAGGAAGGTTCCACCTCAATAGGAACCATATGAGATTTAAAACATCCACATTAACAACCCATTGAAGAAAATATAATTGAATCTCCTAGGAAAAAAGCTTCCACCACCCCAATCACCACCTCATACCCCCCTCTAACAAACATTCATTCTCCCACCACTTTCACCCCAACCACCATCTAGAATCTCCTACCAACAACTTTGATTGGCTCCACCCAAATCATCATCACTTCCTCCCTCCAACAAACATCCTTGTTTACCCTACCTAATCCTCCACCACTCCCCCATCCATATTCAAGCCCTTATCACTATAGCACCCTATTGCACTGAGTCTTCTTATATCTCTTGATATATCCTTATATCTCCCTTTCTTGTCTCTCTAAAAACTTCTTATGCCTCCCCTCATCCATTATACATCTACCTTTTCAGTCCATCACAACCCTTATCTTTTCACCCTTATCTCTCCACCATCCATCCCTTATGTCTCCCATAGCTGACACCTTGTTGTCACACCCTACCACCTTATATCTCCATCATATGCATCCTCCTCACAATTTCTTAGTCACCAAGAACTTCACCTCCATAGAAGTTCCCTTCACCTCAATAGGAGAAGTAGCTAAGAAAGGAAAGACCAGGAGGGAAGGATCCCATAAACACCTAGCCCCTTAAAAAATCACATCCAATATCTCCCACAAGGATTACAACCAAAAACTAACCATATCCATGTTTATAAAGGATCGACAAGGAAAAGAGAAATAAGAACCCCATCTTTCCATAGCTAGCATCTTGAGAGATAAAAGTGAAGCACCCTCTCTTAAGACACCCATTACCAACCACCAAAAATAGCATTGAAAATAAGAAGCACCATACCCTGACTCCAAAAACCCTAACAAAAAAGGTATAGGAAACCCAAGACAAGGATAGGGATACCAATGAGATGAGATCATCATCAAAGTTCATTCTCTTCAAAAAATCAAACCAAAGATATCACACCACATGTACATCCAAGAATTCAAATACCCATACAACCTTCACTAAAAAAAATCTCACATCCACCATAAAACCAAAATAACTCAAAGGATCACAAACAACATCACCAAGCCAAGCAAGGAGAATCATTCCACCATAAACAATAGAAATAAACACCAAGTGTGTGGAGGTCCCTGACTATGGAACCCAAATTGTAGCCATATCAAGACCAAAATCTTTTCCTCCAAGCACTACACCCAAACTCCATAATAACCCCTTAGCGCAAGAAGCAAGCCAATGGTGGAGAAAATTCACCAAAGAATAACAAATCTCCTAAAATGAATACCCAAATAGGGCACGTGACATTCCTCCACCAAGCACACCAAATCCCCTATCCTTAACAAAAGGAACCAATAAAAAAGATTAACAAGAAATGAATAGACCATACCAAGTCAAACAACACTGGACCACCAAAGAAAATAATCATCCAAGAGAAGCCTCACATGCATTTGCATCTGTCCAATGAAACATAGAAAAAGTTCCCATACTCTGAGACCAACGACACCTTGAAACTCAAAAGAAGGGAAGATAGAGACATAGGATCAACAAAGTCTCCAATGCAAGGAACCCCAAGAAACATAAAATTATCTTAATCTTGAACAAATTGAACAAAGGCGTATATCTAAAAAAGCCCTCTACACAATAAGACATTTGCAACACCCATACCAGGAAAAGGCTTCCCCCTAGAAAACAAAAACTAGATCTCCCTTGGGCCACAATGGAGCCTTCAAACACACACCCAAAATCCCCAAGGCCATCTCCAAGATAGGAACAAAGATGATGGAGGGAGTTAAGAGAAAAGAAGACCATACCATCCTTGGAGCACACAAAGAGAACATTTCATTTTGTTCCACAACTGCACCAAGGCCCTCAAACCACCAAAACTCATCCACCAAAGATCATTTGTGTCAGGCAGAGGAAACCCACTCTTCATCCTTGTCATCATCTTTAGATTCTCGCTCCTCTGCACTCATGCAATTTGAACTCCTACCCCCACTCCTCTTCCTGCCCTTTGCCATTTATTTTGTATAGAATTTAACTTTTGTATGATTTTATTTTTGATAGAATGCCTAATTTCTTTTAGTGAAGTTATTTTTTATTGTAAGATCAAAATATTGCATAATCTTTCCATTTTAAATGTATTTGTAAATTAATAAACTATAGGGAAGATTGATTTAATCTATATTATATTACAATAGTTTGATAAAATAATAAGAATAAAACTTATTAAATCTAATATAGATAATAAAATTACATATAAATATTTTAATTAGTGTATGATGACTATATGAACTTCACTTATGAATCTTCAAAATAAAATCACTAAATGAACATTAATTCAAATTTAGATTAAGGTACTCTGCAAGTTCATGTCAGTGTCCATCTGCTAGGTTTTCCTTAGGGTTTTCATACTGCTTAGCTTCTATTCTTTTCATACCACATTTATTGTGGTAGCTTATTGGCTATTTTTAATGGATGTGGCCAATTTTGGCCCAACATTTGTTGTTGGTGCTAGAGTTTTGGCTTTAAGCAACAATGGATCCTCTAAGAAAATGACCAAGAAAGTTTGTCCCCAAGGTATTTCATGAGGTAAGGTCTCAGTCACACCTAATTTTGTTCTGCCATTGCTAGATTTTGATAAAGATTTTGAGTGGCTAGAAAAATTTACTTTAATTGGGTATTTCGTTGGTCATGTTCCTTCTGAAAGTGTGTTGAGATATTGGGTTTCCAAGGTGTGGCTCCCACATGGGGTTCGCCTAGATGGAGTTCAAAATTTAACCAAAGTTTTTTTCTTGTTCTGATTTGGGAACCCCTCTCATGTGGAGGGTGTTCTCAAAAATGCCTCTTGGTTTGTCCATTACTCTCTTCTTGTTTTTCAACCTTGGTCTCAAGACTTTACTATCTATAATGACAAGAAGCTTAAAGTTCCTGTCTAGATTGAGTTTCTTGGTTTTGCCTTTCCTTTCTGGCCTTTCTTGTAAAATATTTCCCAAACTTTAGGTCGCATGGTTTGTGTTGAGCTTGAACGTTTCTTTCATGCTTTCCCTTAGAAGAGGGTTTGTGTTGAGATTGATCTTGCAAAGGAGCTTGGCGAAATAACTGATATATAGATTGGTGGGAAGTATTTCTCTCAACATGTCATGTATTTGAATTTTCCCAATACATGTTTCTGCTATTAATCTGGAGAGCATAAAATTAAGGATTGTCATTTGGCCGCTCCTAGGAAAACTCTTTCCCCCAAGGAGTCTATTGCTTCTCGTGGACCAGAAACTAGCAAAGGCAATGCTACTTGGACAATTGTTCTTCAAAAGGAAAAGAAACCTTTGGCTTCTTAGCCTAAACAGGACTTGCCTGCTATGGCCTCATTTCCTAAGAAGTCTTCACCTTCCAAGGCTTCCAAGAATGTTTCCCCACCGTGGGATATTTCAAACCCTGTTTCTCAGGGGAAGTCACAGCCAAATTCCTCCACTGTTTCAAGTGACCTTCTTTTGAGATCTCACACTCCTCTGCCAGCCTCCTTAGCTTCAAATACTCTAGTCTCCTTGCATCATCATTCTTGGAGTCCTCCTAGGTAAGAGGACATTGATGATGAAAGACAAAGTAAGAGGAAAGTGATTCCAAGTGATCTTTACCCTGATTTTCATTCCAATTTTGAATTCTTGTATAACATATTATCCTCTCTTGGGATGAGGATAGCATGAATTATGGTTTTCAATTAATTTTTTTTCCTAGAATGGTAGGGGTCTTACTAACCTCTCTAGAATATATTTAGTAGAGATGTTCATCATAGGTTTCCAAAACCCAATGTTCTCTGCCTTCAGGAGACTAAGATAGCTATCTTTTTTCTTGCTTTTGCATGTAGTGTTATTTGGCCCAACAATTTGGTTTTCTCATCCAATCATGATGCTGGCAAAGGAGGGGTGGATACCCTTTTGGTTCTATGCTAGAAAAATGCATTTTTTAATCATGGAGAGGATCCCATGTACATAATGGTTTGGATTCTCGTGCAGATAGAAAATCATTCCTTTGGTATAATTAATGTCTATTCACCTAATGATGTGGTGGAAATATTGTACCTTTGGTGTTGGATTGTTGATTCACTACCCCGAACCACTTGGGTTATGTGTGGTGATTTTAATATGGTTGAGGTGACCTCTAATAAGGATGACATTTCACCATTCCACTAGATAACATGTGAGCATGAGGCCTTGTTCTACATGCGTAATAAATTAGACTTTTTTTTATCCCAATACCAACTGTCACCTCCCACATACAGTTTGGCATACTTGGAGTAATTTTAGGGTTAGTTCTGAAAGATTCTTTAAATTCCTTGATTGTGCCATGATCTCTTCCCAATATTTTTTTTCCTTTTGGGCTAAATTAATCTTTTTTAGTATTACCTTTGTTTGATGTCACCTTGTCAAATCATTTCCCTATTAAATTTTCTATTAAGTGGTGTGTTTCCTTTCCAAGTTCCTCTCACTCTCAGTTCTTTTTAACACATCACTTCTAAATCATCAGCTTACTCTGGCTCACATTCAAAAAGTATGGAATTTATAGCCCAGGCCCACTCAACCTTCAGGTCATATTTTGTGATGGAATGATGCAATTCATTGTACAACTACATTCCTATATTTTTATGGGAAATAGCTAGCTCATTTCCACTACCAGTATTATGATCAAACCACCAAGGATTTTTGTGTAGCAACCCTGGGCTTGGAAGCTCATCCCTTCTCCATTGAATTGCAATTTAAAGTTGCTTCATTTAATCACCATAAGTAGGTTGATGGCAGCTATGTAGCTAGAGGTGCTCAGATCAAAGCACATTTTCATTGGTTAAAAGTGAGAGATTGGGCTAGTAAGGAATTATTTTCCTACCTACAGCCTACACATTCATCTCTAGGTATAAAAAGGATCAAAGAGGGTGATTCAAATCTAACCAAACTTCCAGATATTCTTTGTGCTTTTGTTAATCATTATCAATAATTTTTCACCACTCAGGCTCCTACTATTGCTAGTCAATGAGCTCTTGAGGATTGTCTTATAACAATTCGTAATTGCCTATCAGACTCACAAAGGGCCTTTTGTGATCAGACTTTGTCCATTCAAGACCTTAAGGACACTACTTTTTCAATGGCTAATGATAAACCCCTTGGTTGTGATGGCTTCCCTTCTTAATTATATAAAGCACTTTGGGATTGTGTATGGTTAGAGCTTTACCATGTTTATCTTGAAGCATTTCAAAATTGTTCTTTAGGTGTAGAAATAAATAAAGGCAATATAAAATTCATACCTAAGTCTAGTGATCCCAAGGATATATGCAACTGGTGTCCAATTACCTTGCTAAATGTTTCCTACAAAATAATTGTCATGGTCCTTGCTCTTAAAATTCATCATCTCCTGAACCTTAGATTGTGCGTCCTGAGAAGACTAGTTTCATCCAATCTAAATTCATATTAAATAATATCATTGTTGTCTTGGAGGGTATGGCCTATGAATACATTTAGTGGCATTTTATTTTGGCTATGTTAAAAGCCCTTGGTTTTGGCCAACATTTTTTTGTTTCATTTCAAATGCTTTTTGTGAATGCCAACACTTGCATTACAATTAATTGTTGTCAGTCCACCACCTTTCATTTTCTTAGGTTTATTTGTCAAGGTTGTCCTTTGGATCTTTCACTATATGTGCTTGCAGTTGAAGGATTTGGCTATTTATTTTCCTCTACTATCTTTGCGCATAGGGTTCAAGGCATTTCACTTCCTAATTCTGATGCTCAACTTGTTAATGGCCATTTTGTAGATGACTCCTTCCTCACTCTCATTCAAGAAGAGAAGAATGTTCACAATGCTTTGCACAATGCCTCAAGACCTTTTATTTGGCTTCTAGTTCCTCTATCCAATGGCATAAAACCCTATGTTTATGTCAATCATTCCTTCTAGCTCCCCAATGGTTTCTCCACTACAACTGGAAATGGGTTCACTATGGCCAAGTCTCCCATTTTCTTCAAATCCATTTTGCCTTTCATGGATCTGCCACTGAACTTTGGAATTTTGTGCTTTCCAAAATAGAAAACAAATTGGCTTTTTGGTTGACTAGGCCTCTTTCCTTGGATAGTAAATTTTAAAATTCCTCCAAACTCCTTGCACCCACTCACATTTATTATTCTTATTGTTGGTTTCCATCCAAAGTAGCTTATGGAAAACTAGAGAGGTTGCTATGAGATTATCTATGAGCTTTAGACGTAGAGAAATAGGGTCTCCACAAAGTGTCTTGGGAATATTTTTGCTTGCCCAAGCAATCTGATGGTCTTGGTCGTATTTCCACCCACAAGCAAGGCCAAACATTATGTGTCAAATGGATTGTTCATTGTGTTTTAGGAAATGAAGCCTTGAAGGTTCTTCTACACCATTGTATCTCTTCTAGGTTTCCTTTACATTGCCTAGCATGGAAAGAGATTGGCTTCTAGACCATTTTGATTATGAGAGAACCTATTCAAATCCAGGGCTCCTTTGTGGTAAAAAGCATCTAGTGTGCATGGGAAGATGCCAAACCTTGGCTCCGATGGAGTGGAGGCGGATTTCAAGATGGGTATCAAATGCAAATGCAAGGCCTCCCACTTGCATGAATTATAGGTATCCATGCTCTGCACTTTCACAAGTGTCGTATTATGCCCCAAAGGACCTCTTTTGTAGGTCTATTATGTCTCTTCGCAATTGGGAGGATATGTAAGCTCAATTTCACCTTACACATCAGGATCGTGAGACTTTTGAATTGCTTCTCTCTCTTTTACCAGTTGAATTGCTACATAAAATTAGTATCACTAGTCATACTTCCTAGCAGAAGGATTGGCATTGGTATCCAAAGACTTCTTTCTAGAGATACAAACTTCGATAGGGTTCTTGTTGGCTTTCACGTCATTTACCTATGGTTGACATTCTCAACCACCATTGGCATTTACAATCTTCGCATTCCACCCGGAGGTTGTGTTTTATTATAGTCTGGTCTGTAATTAAAGAACCCAAAATAGTCCACTTTGCCTAGTGTATTCTTTCCCAAGGCTTTCCATTAGGCCTCAACTTCATCTTTTGGGTATCCCAAATCCTCATTGCCCTTTCTATGGCTAGTTCGAGTCCTTTATTCACTTGTTTTGTCTTTGTCATAGGGCTCAAAATTATTGGGCTTGTGTTCATGATTTTTTCCCACCTTTTCGACCACATATGTGTTCATGGCATATGGTTCTTCTAGTAGATAACCCTAGACTGTATTTTTCCTATTTGTAAATTTGACATAGTTTCAGACTAAAAATTCTATTTTCTATTTCAAAAGATAGAAATGTGGTGCTTTTCTCACATGCATTAATAGATTCTCATGTATCTATTTTTGCTAAAGCTTGCATATGCAATAATGTGATGTTAGAGATATAGGTACAAGTTGATGAAGGGTGCTCCCCTTAATACCACAAACACATAACAGATATAGAGAAACAACAACAATATGCAAGAACAGAAAATTGGCTTCTTATTATCTCCACGAATGTGGAATTACAAACTTTCAGAATTACAATATGCAAAGCCACATGGGCATTCCCTTACAATATTCTGTAGGACAAAGCCTTGAATTATTGCCCAGATCTACTACCTAGAACTATTCTGAACTGCCTAAGACAATAATACAGCCTTCCTTATATAGGCAATTTTCCACCGCCTGGGAAGGTTCCAAAATTTTAGCCAATAAGGCCGACCAAACTTAGAACTATTTTATTTTACATTTTATTACATCATAGTCGGCTCAAGATAACCTTTGAAACCCGAACAGAAATTTTGAAGAAAATTATTTTTCGCCATTTCAGGTGGCCCAACTTTTGAAGACCATAAGTCATCACCAGTTCACCCGATCGGCTATTATAACCCCATTTCGGAAATGCCACGAAATTCTCTATAGGTTTGACTTGTGCAAGCGCTCGTCACCCAAATTTTTGACCTCATTCGGGGCTTCTAAAGCCTTCAAAACTGAGTTCAAAGTTTTCGTACCCTGCTACCAATACCGAAAATCTTCAATATCTTCCAATATACACTTGATCTGGCAATGAAACTTTACTGGCACACTTATATGACCAAAATGAACCTCCAAGAAAGAAATCAGATCATTCTGAGCACATACAAAAATTATCAAAAATAGTAACTTTTCATAAATAGCAGCTCTGCACAAAATAGCCCTTATTGAATATAAAAACAAAATATTTTTGGGTGATGCAAGATTGCTCTTACACCCAGGATGCTCCTGCATCAGACACCCGGGGTAATTTGAGAAGTGACCCTGTCACGACTAAGGTGTGTAGAGGAAAACCAAGACGGTTAACCTCCTCCTTTGTTAGCCATGATGAATCTTCAACAGGTCGTCCTTTCCATTTGACCAAATACTCTTCATATGTCCTATTCCTTGTGCTTCTGCCAACACGACTATCTAGTATGTCTTCAATCTCTTTGGTATCTGAACTACTTACTGGAATACTCCACTGTGCTGTTGCAACCTCATCTTCAAGACCTCATTCATGATACTCTATCAAATCTAAAATGTTAAATACTGGTGAAATATTCAGCTCACTAGGTAATTCTACCTCATATGCATTTCCTGAATTATGCTTCTTCAATATCTTACATGGTCCAAACTTTTTCATTTTCAGCTTGTTATATGTACCAACCAGAAATTGCTCCTTCCGCAAATGAACCATGACTTCATCTCCAACCTAAAATTTCTTATGCCTCCTTTTCTCATCTGCCTTAGCCTTATACTGGGCGTTCATCTTGGTAATATGATTCCTCACCTCCTCATGGATGTTCTTCAAGTGTTCTGCAAAATCCTCAGCTTCAACACTACTTATTTCTCCTTTATCTATCTTTCTCAATTCAGATGCATTTCTTGGACTACTTCCATATACAATCTGGAATGGTGATTTACCAGTGCTCCTGTTGACAGAATTATTGTATGCAAATTCTGCCTGTGGTAAAATCAAATCCCATCTTGTTGGCTTATCTCCAACCAAACATCTCAGCAAATTTTCCAAACTCCTGTTCACCACCTCTATCTGTCCATCAGTCTGTGGGTGATGTGATGAACTGAACTTCAAATCTGTCTTCAACTTCTTCCACAATATCCGCCAGAAATATCCAACAAACTTAGTATCTCGATCTGAAACTATGGTCTTTGGCAAACCATGTAGTCTCACCACTTCTCTGAAAAACAATTCTGTTACATGAACAACATCATTAGTCTTCTTGCAGGGAATGAAATGTGCCATCTTCGAAAATCTGTCAACTACTACAAAAATTGAATCATGTCCCCGCTGTGTCCTCGGTAAACCAAGAACAAAGTCCATACTAATATCCTCCCAAGGCTTCTCTGGTACAGATAATGGCTGATACAACCCTGTATTCTGCTTCACTCCTTTCACCATCTGACATACTCTGCAACTCTGTACAAACTTCTTCACATCTTGTTGCAATTGTGGCCAATAATAATTCTCACCAACCAAAGCAAGGGTTTTATCACGACCAAAATGTCCAGCCAATCCTCCACTATGCTTCTCCTTGATGAGATTCTCCCTCATAGAACTTTGTGGAATGCACAACTGACTCCCTCTGAATAGCATATCATCCTGGATGATGAAATCTAACCATTTCATCCTGTCTAGAGTAACAGGTTCTGTACAAGCTTTCCAAGCTTCACCAAAATCAGGATCCTCTGGATACAAATTCTTGAGTTCCTTGAACCCAACCACCTCAATCTGCATCTCTGTCAGCAATAGTTGCCTTCTGCTAAGAGCATCTGCAACCCTATTAGACTTTCCACTTCTGTGTTTCAAAACAAATGTATAACTCTGCAAAAACTCAACCCATTTCAAATGCCTTTGATTCAACTTTCCTTGACTGTTCAAATATTGCAAAGCTTGATGATCAGTATACAAAACAAACTCCTTAGGAAGCAGATAGTGCCTCCACTTTTTCAATGCCTAAACTATAGCATAAAATTCCTGATCATAAACAGAATATTTTCTCTTGGCATCATTTAACTTCTCACTAAAATAAGCAACAGGTTTACCTTCTTGGCTCATAACAGCGCCTATTGCAGTACCACTAGCATCACAATCTACTTGAAACACCTTATTAAAATTTGGAAGTGCTAAAACAGGTTGTTCTGTAACTTTTTGTTTCAACAATTGAAAACTCTTTTCTGCCCCATTAGTCCACTTAAACTCTTTTCTATCCCCTCGCGTTGTTTCAGTCAAGGGTCCACAAATACTGCTAAAATTTTTGATAAACTTTCTGTAAAAACTAGCTAGACCATGAAAAGATCTTACCTCAGTAGCACTCCTTGGAGTAGGCCATTCAAGGATAGCCTGTACCTTCTCTGGGTCTATTTTTAGACCTTCTGCTGAAACTACAAATCCCAAATACACTAACTCTTTCTTCACAAAACTGCACTTCTTCAAATTAATCAATAATTTCTCATCTCTCAACTTCTCAAACACCATACGAATATGCATCATATGTTCTTCCAATGTCTTGCTAAAAATCAAACTATCATCTAGGTAAACAATGATAAACTTACCCAGAAATTCTTTTAGAACCTCGTTCATGAGCCGCATGAAAGTGCTCGGTGCATTGGTTAGCCCAAAAGGCATGACTAACCACTCATACAGTCCTTCCTTTGTCTTGAAGGCAGTCTTCCATTCATCTCCTTCTCTAATCCGAATCTGGTGATATCCACTCTTTAGATTTATCTTTGAGAAATACATAGCTCCACTCAAACAGTCCATAATATCATCCATTCGTGGCAATGGAAACCTATACTTGAATATGATTTTGTTTATTGCTCTGGAATCTGTACACATCCTCCATTCTCCATTCTTCTTTGGTGCTAATACCGCTGGTACAGCACAGGGACTCAGACTCTCACGGATCAATCCTTTCTGTAACAGTTCATGTACTTGTCTGTTCAACTCCTCACTTTTTACAAGTGTCATTCTGTGTGCTGCCTTATTCGGCAAACTCGCTTCTGGGATCAAGTCCATCTGATGACTGATCTTCCTGACTGGTGGTAATCCATCAGGCACGTTATCGGATACAATATCCTGAAACTCATTCAACAAATCTGCAACTTCTACAGGAACATCTTCTACTTCCTCTTTATCAGCTTTTGGAATTAAAGCAAAACATACATGCTCATTCCTCATACCATCTAAGAAATTTCTTCCATCAACAAAAGTTATCCTTGCATTACCACATACCTTTTCTTCAGTCTCCTTCAATGGTTTTAGCTTATGTCGCACTCCATCCTTTGTCAGGGAATAGGTATTCGCATGACCATCATGTACAGCACATCTGTCAAACTATCATGGTCTACCCAACAACATATGACATGCATCCATAGATATGATATCACACAATACCTCATCTTGGTATCCACCAATCTTGAACTTCACCAGGCATTGTTCATTGACCATGACCTTGTGGTCATCCTGTACCCAGGCAATCCGATATGGATGTGGGTGTTTCTGCCTCTTGAGCTTCAACTTTGTCACCATCTCTTCTGACACCAAATTGTCAGTGCTTCCACTATCAATAATCACATCACAACATTTACCTTCACACTTGCACCTGGTGCGAAACAGGCTCCTCCTTTGCTTAGGTTCATTCTCACCACTCAACAGGACTCTTTTGTTAATCAATGTTTCTCCTCTTTTAGCATCTTCCGAATTTGATGATCTGGCATCTTCATCTACATGTGCAACTCTGGCCTGGCCTTCATTTCTCCTATTTGTTCTGCCTTGGCGCTGAGGACATTCAAATGCCCTATGACCTTCTTCTCCACAATGAAAAAATGTTCCACAGAAGCCACCTCTTCCAGATCCTTGTCCTCTTCCTCTTCCTCTCTGATCTCTATTATTCTGATCTTGGAAGCGATTGGAATTATTTCCTCATTGATTCTGACTGCTACTGGCCTCATCCTTCTTTTTTGGATCTTCATTTCGGCCACCATATGACCGTCCACCAGATCGTCCACCGTGACCTCTTCCATTTTGTCTACTCTCAAACTTCTTGTTTAGCTTTTCCTCTACTTTTAGGGCAAACTGGTATGCCTCTTCAATACTGTTCATTCGAACCAGGTTCAGCTCCTCCTGAATGCTTGGCCTTAACCCATTAAGGTATCGGGAAACTTTCTCCTTATCAGCTTCTGCATGGCCTGTTCTAATGAGGAGTCGATAGAACTCCTCTGTATACTCCTGAACAGATCTTCCTGCTTGCTTCAAACTCTGCATTTTCTTCAGTAGGTCAAGCTCATAATCAACAGGAATGAACTGTCGCTTCAATTTATCCACCATCTGATCCCATCTCGTGATTTTCTCCTTTCCCCTTCTATTTCACTCCAACTGAATCTCTTGCCACCATATCTTCGCATGACCTTTCAGTCTGGCCTTCACAAATTTGACCCTGTCAGGATCCTCAACATCTTCATACTCAAAATATTCCTCACATTCATTGATCCAGTCGATCAATTCTTCTGGGTTAAGATTTGCAGAAAATGTAGGAACCTCAATCTTAGGTCTTTTCCCAATCTTAGAAATGGCCCGAAAAAGCCTTTCTTCCTCTTGGTTTACAATTTTGACTTCTCCTTCTTGATATTCTTCTTCAGCTTCATCCTCGCTTTCATCTCTGACATTGAGATTCATTCCTCTGCGAATCTCTTCTTGCAATGCTCACACTTGTCTCTACAGCTCTCTAACCTCAGGTGTCACAGCACCAGCTCTTCCGCTACGTTCTCTTCGTGGAGGCATTTTCACGATGCGCGCTGAAACCCTAACCACGGTCCTGGTGCAAACTGCCTCAAAGTCGGCGATCTGTTTACACACTCAAGAACTCCTGCTCTGATACCACTTGATGAAGGGTGCTCCCCTTAATACCACAAACACATAACAGATATAGAGAAACAACAACAATATGCAAGAACAGAAAATTGGCTTCTTATTATCTCCACGAATGTGGAATTACAAACTTTCAGAATTACAATATGCAAAGCCACATGGGCATTCCCTTACAATATTCTGTAGGACAAAGCCTCGAATTATTGCCCAGATCTACTACCCAGAACTATTCTGAACTGCCTAAGACAATAATACAGCCTTCCTTATATAGGCAATTTTCCACTGCCTGGGAAGGTTCCAAAATTTTAGCCAATAAGGCCGACCAAACTTAGAATAACCTTTGAAACCTGAACAGAAATTTTGAAAAAAATTATTTTCCGCCATTTCAGGTGGCCCAATTTTCGAAGACCATAAGTCATCACCAGTTGACCCGATCGGCTATTATAACTCCATTTCGGAAACGCCACGAAGCGCTCTATAGGCTTGACCAGCGCAAGCGCTTGTCACCCAAATTTTTGACCTCATCAGGGGCCTCTAAAGCCTTCAAAACTGAGTTCAAAGTTTCTGTACCCTGCTGCCAATACCGAAAATCTTCAATATCTTCCAGTATACACTTGATCTGGCAATGAAACTTTACTGGCAGACTTATATGACCAAAATGAACCTCCAAGAAAGAAATCAGATCATTCTGAGCACATACGAAAATTACCAAAAATAGTAACTTTCCATAAATAGCAGCTCTGCACAAAATAGCCCTTATTGAATATAAAAACAAAATATTTTTGGGTGATGCAAGATTGCTCTTACACCCAGGATGCTCCTGCATCACAAGTACAAGTTGATATGATCTCCCTTGAGGTGGCCCACTTGAAAGAATTATTGCAGCATTGGGGAAATGCTCCTTGTATAGTGGCCACAATTCTACTAGAAGCTTATGTTTCTGACAATCATTCTATTTCATGTGGTAGTTGTCAAGGACGGAGCTCTTCTCGATGACATACCGATACTTCTCGCTCATAGCCTCCTCACGACCATTCACCTCACCACCGATCATCACCTCATAATTCTATTGTTTCTCCACGTCGTCGTGGTTCTCCATCGGCTTGGCATCCGTCGGCAAGTGCTACTTCACCACACTTGGGTTGGCTAACTTTGCCTACTACTTCTAGTTGGCCTTCTTCTTCCAAAGGCTTCACCAGATTGACTTTGGCCATTTTGCCAACACGAAATAATAAAGAGGTTAAGAAGGATAATGCAGATGGCTAGACTTTCCCAAAACCTGAACCAGATCATGAGTCTGGATGGGGTAGGAAGGATGAACCAGACCCTCCTCCTCCTTCGCAAACAGCATTGGCAGTGTGATGGCGTTTCTTCTCTAGGCTAGGCCCATTTACTTTACTTTGTTTCAACTTCAGATCTTCACCCTTGTTTCTTTGTTTCTAGGCACTGCCCATTTGACTTTATGATGTTTATGTTTCTAAATTATGCTTGAATGACTTTCAAAAAGTGACTTTTCCTCCCATCATTATTTTGATTTAAATATATATTTATTAAAGTTAATATAATGATCAAATATTTTATTAAATAAATAAAAAAGAAAATTAGATTGTTAAAAGTTCAACCATTTAAAAAACTTGACCATGCATTTCTAGATTTGTTTTACCTTATCCATCATAATAACACTTTGGTATGTCACATTGCCACAAAAAATGAGTCAAGCAAAAACTTAGGAAGCAATATGAATCCACAAGATGCCTTCATCTCTTGTCTCGCTCATTTCAAGTACTTTTACTTTTGATAAATGTTGTAATGGAACAAAAAATAAACATGAAATTATGAAAGATTTGGGATATCTGCGTGGGGACAGGATCCATTGCTCTTCACGTGGACCGCCCATTTTATGGCAACATCACAGTCGTTTTTTTCATTCCTTCCATTTTGTGCCCAAATTCTACTCTCTCGATTTAAATCGAAGATTTGTTCTTTTCATACCATTTAGTTTGTACCAAACTAATTGGCCCATCCTTCGCTTTCCGTGATAGCTGTGAATACCTCATGTAGAAAATCAAAGGGCAAAGACAAAAGAAGATGCATCCTTGTTTGTGGGTACACAATTTGGATGACATTCATTCAGTCATACACCACATCAGCAGTTGAAAATATGAATGAAGAACGTACTTGTACCAAGCACAATGGAAAACACAATATGCCATCTCAAGATGGAATTTTTACAGCTCGATGTATTGAATTTGGCCGTCCTCTTCCTTCAAAACTGATTGTGGAATGTTCAGCATACATTTGAAATATCAAATCCTTTGGATTTTCATGGTGGAGATTGTAGTGTTGCATGTCAAAAGTAGAAGAACGACAAATTAACCTCGATGGCACTGAATTAATGTTTAGGAGACGATGGTTCAGTTTATAACTAACAAAATAATGTCAAAGTCAGAAGACATTGAGAGTTATATCACTAGGGTGTGGAGATCATGGTTTTATTTTTTCTGTACTTTGTTGGGGCCAAAGTAAATCTAGAGAGGTTCCCACCTAGAAACACCACCTTCTTCTTTAACTTTATTTTATGTCTATGTTGTGTTGAGAAACAGTGAAATAAATATTGTAAGTCAAGGAAACTTCTTTAAAATTGGATATAATGAATCAATAATGACAATTTGGGGAAAGGTAGATTGAGAGAAAAGGGTACATGCATGGGTGTGGGAGTTGAGACTAGTTATAAATAGTCATGACTTTGGAACTTTGAGTAAGGGAATTGAGATTGAACATCTAGATTGCTATGAGCAAAATGATTGTGTCCACATTAATTGCCATGTAGAAGAGAATGACTTTTTCTAGAAGCTATAGTTGATGGAATCTAAGTGATTATGTAAAAGGTATTTCCCTAATGATCAACAAATGCCTACAAATGTATTTCTTGAGCTATAACTTTGTTCACTTGCATCTAAATCTACATGACCACGTTATAGCATATGATAGCCTTAATATATAACAAAGAGCAAGTATCAATAGAATAACCAAAAGGTATATCACATGTCTCTCCAAAAGTGAAAAATATTTTTTATCATAAAAGCATGCTAAATCTATCAAACGTTGTGGGAATTTTGAGCCAATCCCCAAATATAGTCATGTGCCATAAGAAAGGTTCAAAATTAAAAGGAAATTGAAAAAATGGTCATTCCAACTCTATGAAGCTATTTTTTTAATACAACTTTAAAACATATTCAAGAGTCTCTTGCTGACCATAAAATGTGCAATAGGGATTCCTAACATTGAAACAATATGGTATAGCATCAATAAGGAAACCATGGTAAACAATGCACTACTGAAATGAGCCAACTTTGGTTCATGAATAACAACCCAAATAGTATAGAAACTATATTGCCAAGACCTTGGGTGAAGACTAAATAAGTTGTCTCTAGTTTGATTTGGACACCATGTGAAGGCATTGAAAGAGCCAAGCCTAACCTTTATGGTTTATGTAGTAGCAAAATGGATTGGAGTATTTTTTGTTGTTGCTTAGTAGTCTTTGTCAGAGTTACTCTAGGATTTGAGTATTCTGTTTTAGGGAGTTGTTGCTTAGTAGTCTTTATAGGAGTTAACTTAGGGATTTAATTATTGTGTTAAGGAGCTAATTTATTATTGTGTTGATGAATAAAGGGGATATTCAAAATTGTAGAGGTGAGTTTTTTGGAGATGTGTACTTCATGTTTTGAATAATGAATAATAAGTAGAGTTTCAAGGAGTATAAATCCTAATATTTTTGTGTCTCTATATATTATTGTACTTATTTCCCATGTTATATAAAGGGTGTGTTTATTAATTTGCAAGATCTAAGGAATTATTTGCATCAAGTTGGTATCAGAGAAAAAATATATTATGAGAAATCTTCATTCACTAGCTTTTGTTCTCAAGCATTCTATGGTAGCGTAAGTGTAGTTAATACAATATAAGGTTGGATTGAAGAATATTTTTGTATGAGAAGAGGAGAATAGTAGGAGCCAAAAATAGAAACCAATCTTCCCCATTGACATAGAGAAAAATGAGATCAATTGGCATGAAGATCAAAAAAAGGTAGGAAATGACAAAGAAGATGGTAAGATGTTTAAAATTAAAGATAATCAAGACCAGGAACAATATTAGTTTGTATTTGAAAACATCTTCTTGATAGCACAAGTGAACTCCATAAGTTTTTTATTGAGTATCTTGTGTGTGTTGGAAGCAATATCCAAATTCTCCATCATAGAATTCAAATTACTAATAGTTTGGTTATATTATTCCAATGAAAACTTTACCATATTATAAGAAGGCTATTGAGTCATAAGAGGTATTCAAAGCTCACCATAGTATGATGTCTTGATAAATGATGAAAGAGGTTCAATAGTTTAGAGTTTGCAACTATTTATTTGGTATTTTAGTTGTACATGCAGATATGGAGTTATATTATGATGTGATAAAGAGAATAATTAGGATGGAAGAAAGCATAGGATAGACGCCGAGGAAAAAGAATACCAAAGAATAGCTAAAGGAACTACATTAATTAGAGCTTTAATTGAGGGATTTATGGTGCATGTTGGAAAATTATAATGCATGCAACAATAAGAAGATGATGAGAAAGAAATCTGCATAAAGGACACTAAAGGTGTTGTGAGAAGAATTCTGAATTTATATCTCTCCCTCACCTCTCACCTCTCTAGGTCTCTTAGTCACTCCTTGTCTACCTCTCCCTCCCTCTCTTGTTAGCCCTATATTTCTTTGTTCTCTTCACCCTCTCATTTTATCTATCCCTCCCCTCTCTCATTATGTTTGTATCCCTCCCTTATATAGGGTTTATGGAATATGGTTGAGTATATAAGGTTTAGGGTTTAGGGTATAGGATTTAGGGTTGAGGGTATTGGTATATGGTTTAGGAAATATTGTATGTATTGATACTTCCCTCTATCTATCCTTCTCCCTACCTCTCTCTCACCTCTATACTCCTTTAGGTATCCTCCTCCATTTCTTCATCTCTCCCTCTCTATCTCCGCCTACTTATCAACCCCCATATCGGTATCCCTCCCCCACTCTCACTTATTATCTCAATTAAATTGTTTAATTTTTAATTTTTAATTTATTTATTAACATGCATATTATATTTACTATGTTCCATGATTTATTGTAGAATTCAAATTGTAAACATTGTCTTCAAATTGTCTATGAATATTATCAAACATATTATTAATAATTTTAGTTAAAGATTTTTATTGTGTGATATTGATTTTTTTACATTAGTTTTACTCTAATTTCCAAATATTAAGTTACAACTTGAAGGGTTAGCAAGTATTTAGACACCAACCATGATATTGGTTCATGTAAGAAGTTTTTTAGTAGGCCTTGTTGTCATTGGATCATTTCCATTGGATTGCATTGCTTTAGTCTTTCGCATGTTCTCAAAGGTGTACCTACCACCAAAATGTGTCTATTATGTCTTCAAATGGTGGATCCTACTCCCAATATGTGATCATGAAAAATAGTTCAAAGTGGCTTGTCTCATTAGATCACATTGCTCAAGTCTATCACATGTTCTACAAGATGGGCCTACCACCAAAATGTAACTAAGTGAGATATTTCCATGTATCTTTATAGGACTGATGGACCATCTTATCAATAATTAAAATGGTCTATTAATACTATCAATCTTCTTAACCAATGAAGACCAATAGTCCAAGTTCAAAGCTATAGAGAAGGGTTAGTTATAGGTTGTTGGTTTGTGTGTATGAACCTTAATAGAAGTTTCTTCTTTAATATATGTCAATCAGCCATATAGTCACTTCATTATTACATTCATTTTAGATAGTTTAAGAGCTAAGAAAATCCATAATTGAATAATTTGTGCAATTCAAGTAGTGTGTGCTACTAAAAAAATTGCAAGGGTTTTAATTTGCATAGGGCAATAACAATTACAAGCAAGTTTAATTTTAGGGTTAATTTGCACAGGGCAATAACAATTACAAGCAAGTTTAATTTTAGGGTCCCTCCATTTTTTATTTGGATTATTTATATCTACGAAGGGGTCTTCTTATTATTCTAGGGCTTAGTTGCTGAAAACAAGTACTCTAAAATTGATAAAAGAGATTTTTCTTATTCAATTTCTCTAGATCCCTAGTTTCTACTTTTCTTAAAAATCCTAAGTTTAAATACAATGGTTGAAAATTTAAAAAGAGATAATACTAAGAGGTGTCAACTCAAAATTTAGGAGCCAACACATTTTATTCATGAGACTAGGGTTGGGGGTAGATTAGAATCCTATGTTCATGAGTATGATCATATCAAGAACTTAATTAGAAGCTCTTATTTTGATGTAGATTTTTATTTGAGAAGAGAGATATGAGTTAAGTTACAAATGGTGGAAGACAAAATGAAAAATATTAACCCATTATACAAAGTGGTACACACCGATTTGAATGAACTAATTGTAAGGATCATATAAATGATAGACAATGTAGACAATACATTTGCCAATTTTTCCAAAGTATTAGTGGATAAACCTCAATCTCCTTTTTTGTTGGATGCTCCACATCAACCTTTGGTTGAGTATCATGAAGATACTCTAGAAATTGAGGAATTGAAAAAAATTATCAGTTCCTCCCCTAAATTGTTGGTTGAGAACAAGCCTCAAGATAAAATGATCATAAATTTTGAAATAGGAGAGATGCAATAGATGGCATTAAAGCATTGACACATGCTTTACATGTTTTATGATAAGTTTGTGCAATCCCAACAATTTAGGGACTTTTTCCTAAAAAAACCAAAGGGACCATTTTTTGTATGCTAAGAGAAACGTTAGCATCAAGGACTCGTGATGATAGTGATAAATTAATAGTCAAATTATCAGAGGAAGTTAATTTATATATATTGAAGATGACCCCTAGGGAGACAAGGAAAGTTGTAAGGAATAGAAAATGTTGGTTACTAGAAGGATTTGACCTCTCTTCTGCAACTGTATTAGATACCATAAGAAGGGAATCTTCAGACTTCCCAACTTTACAAAATGTTGTTAGCACATCAACGTAAATCTAATATACATTTTTTTAAAACAAACCTAAATCAAGTTCAAATTAAGAAGTATCAATAAAAGATAATTGTAGTAATCCAATTCTGAAGATAGTTCACATCGTTGGACCTAGTGACAATAGTGGGTGCGCTTATTGAGAAAGACATTCCTCATCATGAGGATTTTTTGGTTGATGCTTTGAAAAATTATAGAGGTTGCTAGATTCTGGCTCATTTCGCTTTCTATAGCTATTCTACTATTGCTACCATTAGCTTCCTTCATTATAATTGTATTGACTTGTAGTTATAATTGTTGTTACTTTCCATAGAACCATCAACAATTTTAATGAACTAATTGTTGTTTACTCATGTTTACTAGTCAGCTACTAAACAATGAGAATTATTGAAACTATTTTTTAGCAAAAAATATTAATGAAATAATCAAAGAAGTAATAAACACCACTACAAATAAATTATCTTGCATCAACATTGTAGGGTCCATTGTAGTAGAAATAAATCCAATAAAATTTACTGAGCTAATATGTCATTTATGTTTACCTTCAATTGCATTAAATTTTTATATTTATATATAAATAGAAATTAAACATGAATTGATATTGTTGGATGGAAGAGGAAAAAAACTATGAAGGAAATATATATTCCAAATCAGCAACTGGTTTGACGATATCAATGAGCTTCTACATTTGAAACGATTTGTTTCAATAACTCTTCTTATTAAATATTAATAAATGATTGAGAAGTAAAATCTCTCTGAGATCGACATTGAGAAAGGCCTAGATTTTTACAACTAATATATAAATTATTGATAGTAGAGGCCGAGCTTTAAAAGTTGCTAGTCTACTTTGAAAAAAATGGGAAAGAAAAGATTTGAGTAGATTTGTTGAAAAGATTTTCAACAAATTAAGAATCCTCTTCAATATTGATGGTTGACAAATGAACAAAGAATGTAGGTTGTTCCAATCCTTAAATTTTCAAGGTCCCGACATCATAATTTGACCATCATAAACGACACTTTACATATCCATAGAATGTTCATATGAACAACAATAAAGCTGCATTTATGTTATGATAAAGTATAACTTTTCTTGTTTAGCAAGAAAACATTTCATTCATAAAGTGACGAGATTGAACATTGTTGTGCCCATTAAAATTTATTTTGCATGGAGTTTAACTTGTCTATAGTTCTCTTTTTAGTAGAATGTCTCAAATTTATAACTTCTATTAATGAAGTGAGTTTTGATGGTAGGATTTTACTATTACAATCAAAATGATGTATAATTATTTATCTAAATATATTATAGATTGGTGGAGTGTGGGGAGGGTTAATTTAATTTCTATTATATCAAAATGTTTGATAAAATAATAAGATTAAAACTCATTTTTTTAATATAGATTGTAAAATAATAAAGAAAGAGATTTAGTGGGTCGTAATTTCTATCATTCCTTCCAGTTCTCAGACCTTTTGTGCCCAAATTCTACGCTTTCATTTTTTATTGAAATTTGTTTACTTCGTACCATTTGTTTCTACCAAATTAACTGGTCAAGCCTTCGCTTTCCGCCATAGCTGTAAATACCGACCGTAGAAAATAATTAAAAAAGGCAAAACAAAATACGATTTATCTTTTTATGTAGTGAAGTAAGGGTATATGTATGGTTCGACGACATTCAGTCATCAGCAGCTGAAAATATGAGTGTGAACGTACTCAATCGAAAATGCAATATTCCATGGTTACAGCTTGCAATCAAGCCTCAAGATGGAATTTTAACAGTTCCATGGATTGGATTTTGCCATCCTCTTCTTTCAAAATTAATTGTGGAATGTACAAAATTGATTTGATATATCAAATCTTTTGAAATTCCATAGTGGAGATTTTAGCGTGGGATGTGAAAGTAGAAGAACGACAAATTAATATAGATGGCACGGCACTAGTGTTTAGAAGAGGATGGTTAAGTTTGGAAAAAGATTAAAAAAAAGTCATACCTTAGGAAATAAGGTTAAGTTTGGAAAAAAGAAGACAAAGTCACAAAGCAGTGAAAGTTATATTAGTGGCCGTGGGGTCATCGTAATTCATTTTTCTCTATACTCTTTTGGGTCCAAGTCATTTAAGGAGATTCTCACTTAGAAGCATCAATGTGTTCTTTATCTTCTTTTATATTTGTTTTATGAAAGAGTGAAATAATGAGGGCATTTTAGAGTTGGATTTTCAATTAGAGTTAACAATTTCTAAGGGGAGCACGTTCAAATTTTACGTTTTCATGATGTGTGCATATCAAAAATTTGTATAAAATCATACATTTATAAAAATAAATTATTCAAAACATCTAGGATAAACTATATGGTGTTAGCTAACTTCTCTATGGAGCAATTTAAAAAATTCAAAAAAAAAATGACATTTTAGGGGGAGCACACCAAAAGCTATGTTATTTTTAAAAAAAAAAATAGGACTACTTTGTGTGCTCCCCCTTTTTAAGGCCCTTAATCTCCATTTTTAAAAATAATTAGTAGTTTAGATACTAGATTCATAGTACTACAACGACTATTCTTGTTGCATCTTCAAATTTTGACTATCTTGATTTCCTTGTCAAAGTTCAGAGTTTGTTGATTAACAAAAGAAAAGAAAAAAGTGGCATTTTAAAACCCCTTTTTGGTCCCCCGTCTTTGTGCACTTATCGTGCAAGGAGTTAGGAAGAAAATAAATATTGAGTTTGAGGGAAACTCTTCTTAGGTGGTATATACATACAAGTATTTGGGCCTTTATTTATGCAATAATTTTAGTTGGGAGATGAAAAAAGTACAAAGGGGATGAAACACTATATACCTATAAAATAGATGTAGATCAGTTAAGATACGAGATTAGGACATTTAGGATGTTTGTTAGGCTTTTTATTTGGTATGGTTGCAAATTTTTGGGTAACAACATGATGGCTTAAAAATAAGGGGGAATAGAAAGATTATAAAAACATCCAATCAAAAGAAATTTCAAAATAAAAATCACAATCTTATGTAAGATTGTTAGACTTTTATGTTGAAGTGGCATTGATAATTTAGCTATTAGGTTATTTTAAGGGAATTGAAAATATGAGGGGACATAGTTAGTGGCAGAAGATTGTGGTGAAGGAAAAATGTATTAGAAGGAAGATATATGGATGAAGAAAAATGATAAGTGGATAAGCAAATGGGGCATCAACATGTAGGAATTCCCAAACACAAGTGTAGAAATTAAAAGGTATGTTAGAGAAAGTTTATATAACATGTGGACAAAAGAACTTGCAAAAAAAGTAGAAAATTATGTTAAACATTTTTATCTCACATAGAACCACGAAGTAAAGAACTATTTGGGAGAAAATATAAAGTTGAAAGCTAGAATACTAATAGCTCAACTAAGAACTACCTTACATAATTTGAGTTGTGAAATATGGAGGATAGAAAATACCCAAATAGGACTAGGTTAATAGGATTTGTTCTTTATTCTTATTGAGATTAGTGAAGACATTGTGGCACTACATGATGGAATATAAGACATATGAAGACATCAAGTTTAGTTACAAAGATATACTAATAGTTAGATCTTAAGAAACCTTTTTTTATAGAGGAGAAGAAAACAAAAAAGACAAGTTACATAATCAAAGTCCATAGTTGAAGAAGAAAAACCATTGAAGAGTTGGAAAAAAAACAAATATAAATTAGTGAGTTTGTTGATTGATTCATATGTTTCAAGTGGTTTTAGTTCAAATTCTTGGGTGACTAGTCGGTCTTTAGACATCAATTAAAAAAATTAATTTCATTTCTTGCGTTTCTTTTTTAATAGTCTAAATCAAGATAGGGGAACAGACCAAGTAGTTGAGCATGTTCCAATAGTTGTCATAGCACTTGTTAATTTAATGCCCAATAGTTTTGATAATATTACACCAATAGTTGTGACTTAAAAGTTGTTAGTGTTTATGATGACTAGCCATGATTGACCAAAATGTATTCTTTAGATCTAAAAAGAAACAAATTGTAAGATTTGATGAAAAACAAATCTATTAAGCCCAAGAAACCTGCATGCAAAAACCTATCACAAGGAAGAAATCTGTAGGAAACAAAAAAGGTTTTGCTCGGACAATATGAAAATTTATTATTAGCCAAAAGAATGAATAAAAATATACAATAGATCAATCCTTATAGAAGGAGATGGTAAAACCTAATAGGAAACCCTAATAGGTAAATAGGCATTTAATAATTAGATTTAATTATTAAATGACTAATGCAAATGCATAAAGAGAATTCTTCAGAGGTAATAAAGTTAATTTAATCAATGTAATTAAATTAATTCTTTACTCTAACACCCCCCTTATGATGAGCGACAATGCAGGTACAAATAATGCAAGAAAGAAGCAAATGAACTACAATGTTGATTACAAATTTGGGTCCCAGAAACATGGCCTGATGAGGTACCCAATCACAACCAAATCTCTATGAAATAGAGAAATAGGGAAAATGACATGGGAAAAACCCTCCTCCAAAAAGAGATAGAAAGATGCGGAAAGCGGAGAAAAAGAAAGGAAGGTAGGCCTCACTGAGACCCCCCAAGGACAAATTCCTTCACCCCAAGAATAGAACGTAGTTGAAGATACTACGGGGATGCAAATGGATTAGTGAAGATGTCAACAACCTTCTCTGAAGTGGGAACATACTCCAAGTTGAGAGAACCATCCTGAATAAGTTTCTTGATGAAATGCATATGGATGTCAATGTGCTTGGTCCGTTGATGCTCAACTGGGTTGTAGGAAATATGAATGGCACTCTAATTGTCACACCAAAGAAGAGTGGGACTATCAGGAGGAAACCCAAACTCTATCATCAATTATCGAAGACATAAAACCTCCTGATTAGCTAGAACAACTACTCGATACTCTGCCTTTGTAGATGATAATGCAACAGTAGTCTGCTTCTTGCAAGACCATGTGATAGGACCAAAACCAAGACAGAAAAGAAAGCCAGAAGTAGACTTCTGACCATCTGTATCACCACCCCATTCAACGTCTGTGAAACCAACAATGTGAGGAGCTCCAGATGTATAGTGAATGCCATATGAAGTAGTGCCCCGAATGTACCTCAAAATATGTTTGGCAACTTACCAATCACTCTCATGAGGATCATGGGAGAATTGAGAGATAATGCCAACCGCAAAGGAAATGTCAGGACAAGTGTGTGTCGAGTACAAAAAACTACCCAAAAGTTGCCTGTATAAGGTGGAGTCCATTGAAGGAGTAGAACAAGTGGTAGAAAAAATAAAACCTAATTGAAAAGGTATGGGAGCAGGCTTGCAATCAAGCATTTTGAATCTCTAAAGCATGTCAATAAAATACTTCTTCTGGTGTATGAAAATCCCATCTGAAGACTGAATAACTTATAGGTCCAAAAAGTAGTGTAGAAGTCCAAGATCTGTCATCTCAAACTGCTCCATCAATGCTCTCTAAGCACTCTAAATCATAGAAGATGAGATACTTGTGATGATGAGATCATCAACATACAACACAAGTATCACAAGATCAGCCCCATGACGTTGAATGTACATTGTAGGATCGGAATGAAAATGGGTGAAGTGTGAGGCTAGCAAGAAAGAGTTCATCTTATCATACCAAGCCTAAGGGGCTTGTTTGAGACCATATAATGACCTCTGAAGTCTACACATAAGAGAATAGTGTTGGAGATTTGCCAGGAAGCCAATATTGACTGTATGTTTGTCATTGATGACAACATATGGCAAGTAGTACGCGTGGAAGTCTTATGCAGTAATTTTTTAGTATATGTAGCATGGACATGATATCAACATGATATCATGGGCACAGAGGTTAACTATTAGTACATATAGTTATAGAGCAGCTTGTGTCAGTAGTGTTCCTGACAGACTAACAAGCAGTGTTCTGTGTATGGTTGTCCATACAGTTATCATGGAGCCTTGTGCACTTATATATATATATATATATATGTTGAAGACATGTTAGTGATGTTACATTCATGGATGCAGAGTCTGATGATCAGTATAAGTGAAGTTGTGTAGTCGCTATTCGCTAGTAATAGTTTCTTGTGTTTATTTAGAAGAGCTGACAAAGATCTTATTGGTTCTGGAGTTGCGCTTATCATTTGGGTATGCACCCTTGGATTTAAGCTTAGAGAAGAGTTAGGGATGTTCGGTTAAGAGTGCATGAAGTAATTCAGCTTGAAGAGAAAGATCTAGTTGTTTTGGTAGAGCCGACAGTGTGTAGCGTGTGTCTACAATTATCTTATTGGACAGGTCCCAGAATATGTTGCATGCTTAGTAGAGCCGACTAAATGGTTATTAGATTTTGTTATGGTTTCTTTAATATGATTTCAAGGTGGTTCTAATAGGCCAACTTGATTATATCATTTAGAGGAAAGATATTTATAGGCAGTCATTTGTGGTTGCTAGAGTGTGGTTCATAGTTAATTAAGAAGAGCAGAGAAGAGTGTGTGAAGTGTTGAGCCATCAGAAGAAGGTCTATGTGATAAAGTAAAGTGTTTGTACTATACATTGGAACTGATCCAGACAGCAGGTCTAAGCGCAGCTCACCAAGATCTAGATATAGTGTGTATCTATTATTCAGAAGGTTGTAACCTTCACCCCTTTGAGCAGTGAGCTCTCAGACAGTGCATCCTCTCCCCTAACAGGGACTATTGTAAAAGACTTCTAACAGGGTTTGACCCTTGACCAGGTCTACTGTACTAAATATATTGTAAAGCAACTCCTAACAGGGTTAAGGATCTTCTAACAAGGATCATAATACACTAATGTAGAATATTAGTGTGTGTCAATTCCCACTGGGGTTTTTACCTATTTGGGTTTCCCTATAACCAAAATATTGGTGTTGTGTTCAAGTTTTCTTTCATTGTGTTTATGCTTTATGTTTAAGTATACTTAATTGGATAAAGAATTGTATCTTGTAGATAACTGATTCACCCCCCCCCCCCTCTCAGTTATCTCTTGGGACTATTCCTAACAATTGGTATCAAAGCCAAGTGCCTTGGAGATAAATTTTAATAGCTTAAGGTTGATCAGATGGCATACTTCAGAAAAGAAAGTCCTAAGTTTGATGGAGAGAATTATCTTGATTAGAAGAATAAGATGGTGACTCATTTGCAGTGCATTGCTTTTGAAGTTTTTGATGTAACTATCAAAGCAGCCAAGATCCCTACCTTAGAAGACCTTGCAAAGGATGATGCTACTAAAATGCAAAAGGAATTGTTTCATCAGAATGCTATAGCCAAAGAAGCCCTTATCAGCACCCTATCTGATAGTGAATTTTTAGAGATAAAGAAAGTAGACACTGCCCACAAAATATGGAAATAGCTAGAAGACATATTTGAAGGAGACAAACACACAAAGGATGCACATAGAGAGACATGGAAGAAAAGATACAATGCATTAGAGATGATTCCTGAAGAAAATATCAGAGCTTACAATCAAAGGATCAATGAGGCAGTTGCTGGAATCAAGAACAATGGTGGATAGATCTCAAAGGAAGACATTATGGACAAATTGATGACTACTCTCACTCCTGAATATGAAAAAAAGATCAACATCCTTGATGAGACCATGCATCTTACATCAAATTTCAAGAGAGAGACCTTGATCAGCAAAATCTCAGCTTTTGAGATTTCAAGATTGAAGATAGAACCTAAAAGTGAGACAGCCTTCAAAGCAATAATTCATGGTAAGAAATATGCAAACACTTTTGGTAATTTTGATGATGATGATGAAGAGAAAACACTAGATGAATTCATTGCTATGATTTCCAAAAAAGAAGAAAGGAAAAGGAAAATATGAAGGTCAATTGCCATTTAAATGCTTTTCATGTAATAAGATTGGTCACTTTGCATCTAAACGTCCCTTAAGAGCTAGAAAGTTCAAAAATGACTACAAGCCTAAATTCTCTAAGGAATGTTATTATGCTAGAGATGGAGTTTCAAATGATGATTCAACTGAAGAATAAATTGGATTTATTGCTATCATAGAGAAAATGAACAATAAGATAGATCATGAAGACGAGAAAGAGAAACAATAGCTAGCATTGATTTCCCAAGCTGATATAAGGACGAACTGGATTATAGATAGTGGTTGTTCACATCACATGACAGGTGATAAAAACAAATTTGTTCATCTAGACAAATACAATGGTGGCATGGTTAGATTTGGAGCTAACACTCCTAAACCCATCATTGGTAGAGGAGCCATCACCTTGGATGGAAAGAATAATGTTGATGATGTTCTCTATGTAGATGGTTTGAAACATAACCTTCTTAGTGTTGGACAGTTACTTGGAAAAGGCTATCAGTTGGAATTCAAAGATGAAAAATGCATCATTAACAACAAGGATGGTGTTATGATTGCATCAGGCTCAAAGACTAGAGGTAATGTTTTCCAACTCAATTTAGAAGCAAGTTGTTTTGTTGCTAAAGTTGATGATAGTTGGTTGTGGCATAAAAGACTATGTCATATCAATTTTGATAATATAGTAAAGATAAGCAATGTAAAGGAAGTAAGAGATCTACCTAGCATAGCAAAGCCAATTAATACTATATGCAGGGAATGTGTGATGGGAAAGCATGTGAGAAATTCATTCAGGAGCAAGCACAATTCAGTAGAGAACAAGTTGGATCTGATTCATACTGACCTATGTGGTCCAAATCAAACAAGATCATACTATGATGAAAGGTATTTCATTTTGTTTGTTGATGATTATACTAGGATGATGTGGGTTGTGTTCTTGAAAGATAAGTTAGAAGCATTTGAGAAGTTCAAAATATTCAAAGCTAAGGTTAAGAATGAATTTGGACTAAAGATAAAATATTTGAGATCAGATAGACGAGGAGAATTCACCTCTGATAGATTCTATGAGTACTGCGAAGAACATGGCATAAAGGGATAGTTAAGTGCACCTAGAACCCCTCAACAGAATGGAATTGTAGAAAGAAGGAATAGAATCATCCTTGATACAATGCACACCATCATGATTGAAGGAAAAGTTTCACACACCTATTGGAGAGATGCGGTCAATATAGCAGTCTATACCATCAATATAATTCGATTGAGGCTTGGCACTGACAAAACACCATATGAGCTATGGTTTGGTAATGTTCCCATAGTAAAATACTTTAGAATCTTTGGAAGAAAATGCTACATCAAGAGGGATGAAGCAGTAGGTAAGTTTGATGCAAGAAGTGATGAATGTATTTTCCTTGGTTACTCTACTAAAAGTAAAGCTTATAGATGTTTCAATTTAAGATTAAAAAAGATCATTGAAAGTGCTCATGTTAAGATTGATGAAAATTTCATGGCTCAAGAAAGATATCATGATTACTCACCCATGACTGAAGAAGAACCCAAACCCTCTACTAGTGATATAGTTATTGAATAAATGTTTGACAGTATTGATGTGTTATTCAATGACCCTGAGACAAGTGAAGAAGATACTCCTAAGGCTAATGAGTTAGCATCACCTAAAGTTCCAAAGTTTACATCTAGAAACCATTCCAAGAAAGACATCATTGGAGATCAGAGTGGAAAAGTCTTAACAAGATCTCAATCAAAGAACTCAGCTAGCAGTGAAGCGGTATCTTTACTATCTCATATTGAACCTTCAAGTGTTGAAGATGTTTGTAATGATTCAAATTGGCATGATGCTATGAAAGAAGAACTTGATCAAATTATTAATAATGACACTTGGGAATTGGTCCCAAGACCTAGTGATAAGAATGTGATTGGAACAAAGTGGATATTCATAAACAAGATGAATGAAGATGGTACAGTAGTAAGAAATAAATCAAGGTTAGTATGTAAGGGATATGTGTAAAGAGAAGGCATTGATTATTGAGACACATTTGCACCTATGAGCATATTAGAAGCTATTAAGTTGTTTCTAGCTTATGCTACAATCAAAAACTTCAAAGTTTATCAGATGGATGTCAAGTCAGCATTCCTGAATGGAGATTTGAAAGAAGAAGTATACATTGAGCAGCCAGAAGGATTCACCTTATCAGATAGACCTGATATGTTATGCAAATTGAAGAAGGCCCTCTATGGACTTAAGCAAGCCCTAAGGGCATGGTATGAAAACTAGATGGATATCTAACAAAGATTGGATTCAAGAAAGGAGCAAAAGATTGTAATCTATTCATAAGAGAGACATCTGAAGGTTTACTACTTGCAGCTATATTTGTTGATGACATTATCTTTGGAGGTAATGACAAACTTAGTGCTAAATTTGCTAAGGAGATGCAAAATGAATTTGAAATGAGTATGATTGGACCTATCAAATACTTTTTGGGATTGAATGTACAACAGACAGAGAAAGGTATTTTCATTAATCAGTCCAAGTATGTGAAAGAAATATTAAAGAAATTCAAGATGGATGAATGCAAGCCAATAGGGACTCCTATGATAACTGGATGCAAGCTTACAAAATAAGATGACTCACCAGTAGTATACAACATTATACAAGTCTATGATTGGAAAACTTGTTTATCTTACTCAGACTAGACCTGATATTTCCAATGTAGTTGGCATAGTTGGGAGATTTGCAACAGATCCTAAACAAAGTCACCTCATGGTAGTAAAAAGGATATTTAGATACTTGCAAGGCACTATAGACTATGGTCTATGGTATCCTAATTCATAAAATGTTGAGCTTCATGTGTACACTGATGCAGATTGGGCAGGATGTGTTGATGACAGAAAGAGTACATCAGGTGGAGCAGTGTTTCTTGGTAATAGACTTGTCACTTGGACAAGCAAGAAATAGAATTGTATTTCTTAGTCAATAGCAAAAGTGGAGTATGTTGCAGCAGCCTTGAATTGTTCTACAATTGTTTGGATCAAGAAGATGATAAAGGATTTTAGAATTTAGATTGATTATCCTATTATTATTCACTATGATAACACTAGCACTATCAATATGTCAAAGAACCCTGTGATGCATGCAAAGACAAAGAACATTGAGATCAAGTATCACTTCCTAAGAGAGAAAGTGGCAGAGAAAGAAGTCAAGCTAGACTATGTGAGTACTAAAGATCAGTTGGAAAACATATTCACAAAGCCCTTTCCAAAGGATACTTTTGAGTATCTCAGGGAGAAGTTGGGAGTAGTTCCCTTCCCTAATTCTGATTAGAAGAAAGAAGGAAAAGCATCAGCCCTCAGGGACTGATGGATGGTTGACTACTCTACTTCTAGAGTAGTACTAGTGCTTAAACTAATTGGCACCCTTTTCCATTGATGTCAAAGGGGGATTAATATATACTCATGAAAAATATAAGTAAAAAGGAGTAATATACCAAAGGGGACCAGCATTCAGTTATGACAACAATTCAGTTGAGGAAATGGAGTATGTTGAAAATACTATAGTAGATGGAGGACTCATCTTTGGGGGAGTTTGAAGAGGAAATGGAGAATGTTATAAAAGAAATGTTCATTTGGATTGGTGGAGTTTTTCATTCCATATGTTTCCATTAATGCCAAAGGGGGAGATTGTTGGAGATTTGCCAGCAGGCTAGTACTAACTTATGTTTGTCATTGATGACAACATATGGAAAGTAGTATGTGTGAAAGTCTTATGTAGTAAGCTTTTAGTATATGTAGCATGGACATGATATCAGCATGATATCATGGGCACAGAGGTTAACTGTTAGTATAGACAATTATATAACAACTTGTGTCAGCAGTGTTCTGTGTATGGTTGTCTGTATAGTTATCATGGAGCCTTGCACACTTAGACATATGTTGAAGACATGTTAGTGATGTTACATTCATGGATGCAGAGTCTGATGATAAGTAAAAGTGAAGTTGTGTAGTTGCTATTCACCAGTAACAGTTTCATGTGTTTATTCAAAAGAGTCGACAGAGATTTTATTGGTTCTGGAGTTGTGCCTATCATTTGGGTATGTGCCCTTGGATTTAAGCTTAGAGAAGAGTTAGTGAGGTTTGGTTAAGAGCACATGAAGTAATTCAGCTTGAAGAGAAAGATCCAGTTGTTTTGGTAGAGCCGATAGTGTGTAGTGTGCATCTACAATTATCTTATTGGACAAGTCCCAGAATATGTTGCGTGCTTAGCAAAGTAGACTGTATGGTTATTAGAGTTTGTTATGGTTTCTCTAATATGATTTAAAGGTGGTTCTAATAGGTTGACTTGATTATATCATTTAGAGGAAAGATATTTATAGGCAGTCATTTGTGGTTGCTAGAGTGTGGTTCATAGTTAATTAAGAAGAGCATAGTAGAGTGTGTGAAGTGTTGAGCCATTAGAAGAAGGTCTATGTGACCAAGTAAAGTGTTTTTTCTATACATTGGAACTGATCTAGATAGCAGGTCTAAGCATAGTTCACCAAGATCCAGATATAGTGTGTATCTGTTATTCAAAAGGTTGTAGCATTCGCCCCTTTGAGAAGTGAGCTCTTGGACAATGTGTCCTCTCCCCTAACAGGGACTATTGTAAAACACTCCTAATAGGGTTTGACCCTTGACCATGTCTACTATACTAAATATATTGTAAAGAAACTCCTAATAGGGTTAAGGATATTCTAACAAGGATGATAATACACTAGTGCAGAATATTAGTGGGTGTCAATTCCCACCAGTGTTTTTACCTATTTGAGTTTCCCCATAACCAAAATATTGGTGTTGTGTTCAAGTGTTCTTTCATTGTGTTGATTCCCACTTTTTCCCACATGGTTTTAGGTTTAAACTATGATGACAAATTGGTTAGTCTCCACTCCAAAGTCTAACAGGGAAAAAGTGCCAATTGATGAGGACCGAGGGCATCCTCCTTCTTCTTCGAGCTCCACATCACTCAGGTGGGTATTGCCTCATCTACACACTCATGACTCTTCTTGATGAAAAAAAGGCCTACAAATGTATTATTGTGGAATAGCTTTTAGACTCCTATGGTTATCCTGTACCCCAATGAAACCATAACCTCATGCAATAACCTGCTTGCATGGAATGAGTTTGAAAACTAGAAAGGACCTCCTACCTACTACTAAAACATGAAAGGGAAATATGTTTCATTTCAATGATTGATGTTGGGTTGAATGGACCCCTAAAATACCCTAAGTCTCTCATAGACCAGTGCCTTATCCAATGGGCAGCAGAGTCAAATACCTCACTGCAATAGAGCTATGAAACAAGAAGACAACACATTCACCCTGGTCAGATCATACATTAACAGTCCACCTGTGTATCCAGATATGCTATGACCTATTCAAAGGATTTTAGCCCTCCCCTTGGAAGAGACCTATAAAAAAATGATACATTAATCAACATCCACTAAAAGGCAAGCATAAGGTACCCTTCATACCCCAGCTCATACATATCTGAAAACCAGTCCTAAACTTAGTTGTTTTTGCGAAAACAACTCTATTACAGACACTCACTGGAAATGCGAATAGAAAGACTAAAACACCCTTGATTCTATAATCAATAAGTTCAAGACTCAAATGGAGACAATCTGATAGTAGTACAAATGTATTGAAATCTCATACATAAGACATCTGTTACAATGTCTTTATATTCTCATAGCTAGAAAGGAAAGAGGGAACACCCTATATGTAGAGAAGAAGGCAAAATATCTACAGGAAGCACCATTCATGGGATGGAACCAAAAAGGGTTGGAACCAGGAGCCAGATCCAGAAAGGAAATTGGAACCCTTCTAAATGATCTTGAAAATCCTTTTATAGGAACAAGGATTGCAACAAGCTACGAATCATTTAGAGAAAAACTAGGTCTACAACCACGAGGTACAAGAAGAAGTAAAAGAATGCAGAGAAAGCCTAGAAACCTGAGAAAATCAAATAAAATCTTATGTACAATGCATTGGTTTCATCAATAGGCTCACTGAGATCATAAGTTACTACCTTCTTGTTGCAAGAAAAACAAACTTCGATGCTAGGACCAACTTGAGGAACTTCGCATGCATACAAAGGTCACTGACATACCAAACCCTAGCCGCCTATAGAGAGAAACAAGCCACCGCATTAAAATTGGCATAGCACCCCAAGAAGAAAAATTAGATTAGGACGGCTATCCAAATCTTCATCATCATCTTCGTAACTGTAACCATCATGAAGAAATCAATTATGAGCAACCCACTTTGTCACATACGGCTTACTGTGAAAAACACTAGTAAGAACCCCTGGGAAACATTTAAAATTTAGCTGCAACGGCTAACTGGTCAACTACAAAACATGACCATCGATATCAGTCTTTCCTAGTAGATCAGGCAGTCTTTAAAATTTGACACAATGGTCAACAAGCCCACAAAAATTCCACAACCACATCACCACCTTAGCAACCAATAGAAATCAAGTGCCTCAGCATGACTAGCACCTCGGACCCACTACCTTACTTACCACACCGTTGGACAGTTGTCACATGATCACAAGGGGGAAGAATATTCCTTGCGAACATGAGAAAACCATAGATCATAGCCAAACTTTAAACTTTCCCAAACATCGAAAACACTAGCCCCACTGAGAAAAGCCACATCACTGTCGAGCACAACCAATCAGGAATAAGCATGCCTGTAATGCTAGAAAGTGGGCCCATCAAGAAAATCCATGTCACCAAACCTAAAGTCATCTGGAGATTGCATGAGTGAAGGCAGACTCCAAGTCACGAGACATTTTACTTAACCATGGTCTGGTCCAGAGATCACGCGATAAAAGCATTCTCCAAGTCGCTAGATAGCTCCCTAACCTTGTAGTCTATCTAGAGATTAAGCGACCATCGTTGATCTATCTACCATCGGATGGTGAGTGCCAAGTCTCAAAGAGCCAAAGGAATATTCTACTTTGTTCAGAGACTGAGCAACAAAGGTAACTCTCGTGATCGCTTGATAGAAAAGAATATTCAGTCTTCATCCTACGACCAAGAGATTTAGCTCAGAGAACCTAGGCCCACCAGGACATGTAGCATCACACTATTCACCCACAACTACTCGGTCACCTCTGACATACTGCCAAGTCAACACTACGCTAACCAATGAAAAATGACCATGTCTGCAATGCTAGAAAGCAAGCCCACGATGACAATAGCCATAAATCAGACGACGGTCGCATGATCGCAAGGGGGAAGAATATTCCTTATGATCATGTGACAATCACAGATCTGACCAAACCATAACCACCTCCAAACTTAGACTGTCAGAGATAACATTAACTGCCCACCTGATCACATGACCACGCGACTGAAGAAAATGCCAAGTCACAGAAAGAAAAGAACTTAACCGCCAGAAACAAGAGACCTAGAGAACACACAGTCGCCCAATCGCTAAATGAAAAACTTAACTGCCTGGGAAACTAGAGATCAGGTGATCGAACACCATGAAGAATTGGGTGCCACTCAGTCACAGCAGCGCACATAAGGAATGCTAATGTCAACGATAAACTACAAGCACGCGAAGTGTTGAAAACAACCAAGGATTTCGACGCTAGAAGATAAGTGTGCAAGCACGAAAAGGCACAAGGTCGAAAACAACAAGGGTATTCACATTAACATATAGGTAACAAAGGAATGCAAAAACATCAAGGGTTTTTATATCTAGACAATTTTGACACCACCCGACATGAAAGAATTATTTCCAACAAACCTTGAAACTTGAATACCTCCCAGGTTTCGACACTCTAGGACATGCGATGAAAACTGGAGCATGGTGACACATTAAAGAATAGGAGGCTAAGGGTGCAAGCCATGGAACATCATATATTTGCTTCATATATTAAAACAAGCTTGTAGGGAGGGCGGGACAACTTTAGGAAAACTGCAAGGACAAGACCAATTTCATAGGATTTTTGCATTGACAGGAAATTGGTCTAACACATTGTGTTTATGCTTTATGTTTAAGTATACTTAATTGGATAAAGAATTGAATCTTTTAGATAAATAATTCACTCCCCCCCCCCCCTCTCAGTTATCTCTTGGGACTATTCCTAACAAAGAGTTCTACACATAACCCTAAGGCTGCTCCATATAGATCTCCTCATGTAGATCCCCATGCAAGAACACACTCTTCACATCCATCTGATACGCTATCCAACCTTGTGAAGCTGCAAGAGAAAGTACCAAGCAAATAGAATTCATCTTGGTGATAGGATAAAAGGTCTTGGAGTAATCAATACCCTCCACCTATGAAAATCCCTTCGCAACAAGATGTGACTTACACCGATCAATAGAACCACCTGTATCATACTTGGTATGGTACAACCACTTGAATTGAACCATCTTTCTTCCTTTTGGAAGAGTACAAAGATCCCAAGTGTGATTCTTCATCAAAGAAGAGTACTCCTCTTCCATAGCCCTATCCCACTCAAGATGTCTTGTCGCCTCTGAAAATTTTTGAGGATCATCAGAAACAACATGACTCAAAAGACCAGTACCAAATCACTGAGAATGAGTATGATAGGTATTTGAAGGATCTCCTACCAAAGAACTAGCAACACTAATAGTATCACAAGCCCACTTGGGCACTCATGGAATATCTGGTGGAGGAGGGGAAGCTAGATCATCATCTAAATCATCCTTAGAGGATATATAATCCTGAAGAGGAGAAGAGGAATTACTAGGAAATGAGAGAGAAGCTGGTGATGGAGGCTCCATCTGAGGATAACACTCATCAAACTGGACATGTCTCTGAAACAAGACCTCTCTAGAATCAAGATCAAACAACTTGTACGTAGGTTCATATCCTCATAGTAGCCAACAAATATGAGTAGTCGGCTCTTCCTCTCCATGGATTTCCTCTAAGCATCTGGAATAAATGCCCAAGCCTCACTACCAAACACTCAAAACATAGAAACATCAGGCTTGACATGGGACCAAGCCTCCTCAGGATTCAAATGTCATAATGCCTTATGAGGCATCTAATTCTGAATGTAGTTGGCACAATTCACTGCCTCTACCCAAAAAGAAGGCTTCATATCTCATGATTGTATCATACAATTGGCCATCTCCCACAATGTTTTGTTCTTTCTCTCAGCAACTCCATTCTACTAAGGAGTATGGGGAACTGTTAGCTAATGCAAATACCTTGCTCAGTGCAAAAATCATGAAAATAATAATTCACATATTCCCCCCATTGTCAGTGTGTATCTACCTGACATAAAGACCAAATTGCTTCTCCACAAATTTATTAAAGACTTGAAATGAATCAAAGACATCAGACTAGTACTTCAAGAAGTACACCCATGTGTGTTTGGAGAAGTCATAAATAAAGGTGAACACATAATGAGCACCAGAAAAAGTAGTGGAAAATGACATGAGATCACTATGTATCAACTCCAATGGTGCCTTAGCACATGAGGATCTACACATCGAAAAAGGATCTCTATGATGTTTTCCAAGTGCACAACCTCGACAAACACCATTAGTGCAATAGATTTGAGGAATCCCAATCACTAACTCCTATGTACTCATCCATTGTAGATATCTATAGTTGACATGGCCAAAATGCTCATGCCAAAGCTTGCTCACTATATTTGCATGAGCAACAAGAGAAACACCTGTATAATTAGATCTCTCAAAGCCATCAAACCTGTATAAGTGAGAATTTGAATCAACACTCCTATTAGAAACAACCAAATCAGGATCATGAAGGTCTCAAATAACTACATCATGTGGTGAGAACTCAACTATCTTACCAGAACTAGAATGGAAAATCTGATAGATAGACAGGAGGTTTGTAGAAATGAAAGGAACCAAAAGAACATCTTATAAAGCACCACCATCCAATGAAATAGTACTAGAACCTATAACTGAAATTTGTGTTGAGTCACCAACTGCAATCTATGTAGTAGAACTCTGAGCAAGTGAGGTAACCAAACTAGGTGTGTGTTTCATATGGTGTGAAGCACCTGAATCAATGATCCATGTAGCAGTGGAAGATAATGCTCATGTAGAAAAAGCATGGCCTTTCCCTATAGGAGTAGGTGAAGGCTGTAGAGAAGCAATACTATGTTGTTGCAAGGCTTCCTCTAGAGCCTCAAGATGTTTCCAACACTTGGAAACTGGATGCCCTTCCTTGCCACAAAAATTGCAAGGTTCACTTGTGAACTTCTTAGTCTTGAAGGAAGACTCACAAGACTTAGAAGATTTACCCTTAGGAGTGGATTTATTAGACTCTATTTTTTGAGGTGACTTGGAGGAATTCTCACTACCAACTAAATCTATTTTGGGCTTCTGCTTCTATTTCTGTATCCCCTTAGAAGTCTGAGAAACCAAAGCTTGGTTCTTAGTTCCAAATAGAGAATCCAACTTTGTGAGCTTGGCCTGCTCTCTATTCAACCGATTACAAAACACCTCAAAAGTAGGCATCTGGAATCTCTGACCCAATGCATCCATGGTAGAGTGGAAGGTAGAGGAGAAAATTTAAAAGTTTCCCTGAATCTTTGATAGAATCAGGTAGATACACTCTATGTTAGTCTTAGTCTTTCCATATCCTTATAATAAAGACCTCTGTTGCTTTAACTTCATCAAGAAGCCCTCAATGGATGGAAAATGATTTGGTACAAGAGAGGTAAGCTCTTCCTCAATCTGAAGTGCCCTAAACTCATTCATTCTACCAAACTTGTTGTTAAGCTTGGTCCACATAGCTAGAGGGGTATTCCACCCATCAACATAAAACTGTAGACTACCTGATACATGTTAAGAAATCAACCTGATTGCCTCATTCATCATGTTCCTATGTTGCATGACCTCAAAAGGCTTTTGTAAAACTGGTTGCACTGCGTCTAAACGAGACCGTAACCCTTTTGACCGGAGAAGCCACATCATTAGGGATTTCCATGTGTGATAGTTATGAGGGGTCAAAAGTTCTAGAGAAGAAGAGGTCTCGGCCATATTTTTAGAAGGGGTTTTATTTTGATATAATTTCAAGTTTACTAAAGTAAATTATAGAAAATAATAAATAACCTCCCCCCCCCACAATTCAATAAACCGGACCTTAGAAGCTGGAAAAGATTGCTTACTGTATCATTTTAAAATGGAAGCACTTCCATGGTAAGAGCATTTAGCCCTCCAAGTAAGTGGTTTGGGGTCATGTCAAACACCTTGAATGGATATTTGACTTGGATCTAGCTTTTCTCCCTATTCTACCCCATTTTCCACTTCTTCTAGCATTTTCCTAGCAATCTGGACTATGAACCTAAGGTTTTGGACCCTAAGGTCAAAGTTGACCTTATGGGGTCAAAGTCAACCTTGACCCTGACTAGGTCAAGGTCAACCTTGACCCTAACTAGGTCAGGGTCGAGCTCGACCTTGACACTAAGGTCTGGGATCTTTAGGGTTAGCCTCCGGTTGCGGGATTTCATCAAAAACTTGTCTTTTCCCTCTTCAGGGCCATTATTTCTCAGATTAAGCATCGAATTCTCAAATTAATATTTGAGGAGGATCTTTCTTGATATTTTTATAAGATTCCTAATTTATTATTGGAGATTAGCCTTTCTCAAGTTTTTTGCCTAATGCTCAAATTAACTTTGGGGTTGGCCTTACCTTGAATTTTGTAACAAGGCTCTTAAATAATTATTTATTTCTACATTAAGGGTGGTCCCCTCTTAGAGTTTTGTGTCAACTTTAATTTAATTTCCTTTCCATGTGCACCTCTCTAGAGTTTTGTGTCATGGGCCCTTAATTATTGTTTTCTACGAGGCCCCTCTTGTACCCTAGATCACTATAAAAGGGATCCTCTCTCTCTCTCATTTTCACATCCATTCTCACCAAGAAATCTCTCAAGCTCTCAAGTGCAAGCAAGAAGATCAATCCTTCAAGCATTCAAGCATTCAATTCATCAAGGAGATCCATTAGAAGCCATTGAAGGATTCAAAGCTCTATGGAGCTCTCTTGTTGAAGACTCCTCCATTTCCATTCAAGCCTCTTCCAAATTCAAGATCCATTCAAGATTGGTGTTGAAGATCTAAAGATAATTGATTGGAGACATCCTACATTCATTTGGAGCATCCATGCTTGTGGATTCAAGGATTCGAATCCTCCACAAGGGTTTCAACTCAAGCAAGGTGAATTGTTCCATTTACTTTGTTTATCCCAGCAATTTCAATTCAATTTCAAGGTTAATTCCTAAATTGGGGTTTGACTGAGGCAAAACCCCCAAACAAACAACCCAAAACCCTCTTTTTCTTGTAGGTACAGGTGCAGAATTTTGGATCTAAGAGCGACTTTATATACCCTTTTCGACAAACTTTCAAGATCTATGAATAGAATTCAAATCAAACTTCAAATAAAGAATGTAGTATTTGACCTTTTATGAGGGTCAAACCTGAGCTGATCCATCTTGGAAAAAGATTTATGGGTTTTGTAGATCTCACAGTTTTGGTTCAAAAGCACAAAAATCAACTATTTTTGAGATCATTTGATAGGGTTTTCAGCCTATTCTTTTTCAGAGGTAAGTACCTTGATTTCTTAATTTCAATATTTGTCATCTATATTTACTTTCTATATCAATACAATTTCATGTAAGTGTAAAAGATTGGTTTTGGGGTCCCTTTTATGTGCAAGCCATTGCCTTAGGACCCCATACACTATTTTATCTATTACACTTACAATGAGAGAGAAAAAAAGCTTCAAATGAGTATCATGTGTACCTTTGAATTTTTTTGATTAAAATAACCATAGATCTGGATAGCAATCACATGTAAAAAAGATTGCAAGTCAAAGTATGTTGCCTACAGGGGTTTGAAGTTTTTCCTTTTCAAATTTGCCAACGCAGACGTCAGCTCATGCACAACGGTCAGAGGAATAAGGTGTAGGTTTGGTAAACAACACCAAAAAGACACCACTATAAACAGCACCGGGAAGGACACCCCAAAAAAATTCCCTTTCACATGCATGCGCGTATAAAAAGTGCTAAATTTTTTTTCAAAGAATACCAAATCTGAAAACTACAACCAAAAACTCTCAAATTAGCCAAAAAATCCCAAATTTCTTCTATCAAACCCTTGATCCTCTTTTTTTCTTCAAACATGAACAAGCTACAGAAGATCCTACTCTGATGTAATGTAAGATTTGATGAAAAACAAATCTATTAAGCCCAATAAACCTGCATGCAAAAACCTGTCACAAGGAAGAAATCTGTAGGAAACAAAAAAAAGTTTTTCTTTGACAATATGAAAGTTTATTATTAGCCAAAAGAATGAATAAATGTATATAATGGATCAATCCTTATAGAAGGAGATCGTAAAACCTAATAGGAAACCCTAATAGGTAAATAGGCATTCAATAATTAGATTTAATTATTAAATGAGTAATGCAAGTGCATAAAGAGAATTCTTAAGAGGTAGTAAAATTAATTTAATCAATGCAATCAAATTAATTCTTTACTCTAACACAAATCATGTGAGTCCATATTAGTGCACTAATCAAATTTGGCTTCGTGCAAAAGTATCAGTCTCAATTTTTTGGAACTTTTCAGATACCTTAGGAAAAAGCATGTTAATGTAGCATCATATTTAATGATGTAGCTTTGTAACCTTAGTTATGAGTAGGGGAGTTTCCAAGTAAGATACTATAAAAAATTAGGAGTGGTTTGAAATTTCCACATAGGCTTTTGACAAGTACAAAGTTAGGGTGCTCAACTATTAGGTCCTTTCCCTCGATAGTAAGTTAAATGGGTCCATTTAACTAAAGGAACTAACTTAGGGGTAGAAAATAATAAAAAGAAACCTAAGAAACAATAACATGTATTAATAATATAAAATAACTTTTGGGGATTATAGGCACTATAATTTAGACCCTAAGGGTAGGGTTCTATAGAAGGAGGGCTTCCTAAAATATTACAATGGATACTATTAAATTTTTTTAATATTATTTTAAAGTTGATGGTCCCACTAATTTACTAGTGCACTTCAACTTAAAATTTTAAGGTCTGATATTTAGGGAAGTCGATGGTCTCATGAAAAATGTTGTGAATAAAAATGAATATATTTTAATATTATTTATCTTCTATTTATCTTCTAGCAAGAATCTAAAATATTAGCTAATTAGAATGGTGAAAAAACTCCTAACCTGGTGGGGCAATTTCTATCCCCACCACAGTTTCACTCGCTAGAATATGTAGCCCTAAAAGTAGAGGCTACAAGTTTTAGGGAAATATTTCAAATAACCTTGTAGCATAATTTTTTTCATCACATTTTAGAATTCAATATGTATTGTCTTAAAATGGAAGCACTTCAATGATAAGAGTGTTTAGCCCTCCGAGTAAGTGGTCTAAGGTCATGTCAAGTGCATTGATTAGGTCTTTGTATGGATCTGGCAGTTTCCCCATGTTCTGCTTCTCTCCCCCTGTTTCCAACCTCTTTCTGACAACTTTCTCTGAGAAACTAGAGACTTTGACTTTCTGGGTCAAGGATGACCTAGACCCTGACCTAGGTCAAGGTCGACCTCAACTCTGACCTAGGGAAGAGTCAACCTCATCCCTGACCCCAGGTCTAGATTTTAGTTTCCAAAAGTTTTGGGATGTTGGGTTTTGGAAAGTTTCATTTTCTCACTTCCGAGTTGGCTGTTTCAAATTTCAGAATGGTAAACCCTTAAATTGCATTTAATCTAGGTCCATTTCTAGGGGTTAAGATTAATTGGAATTTAATTCTCCAATGTCAGCCTCTCTAAAATTTTGTGCCCTAGATCACTATAAAAGGAACCTTTCCTCTCTCATTTTCACATCCATCATTCATCAAGAGCTCTCAAGGAGATCATCCATCATCAAGTTTTGCAATCTCATCTCATAATCTCTCAAGCACTCAAGAAAGATCAAGCAAGCATTTCATCACACATTTTCAAGGAAGCATTCAAGTCCTCTTCTCCATTCAAGTTCTCTATTAAAGATCAAGGATTCAAGCATTCAAGCCTTTGAAGGGATTTGGTTCAAGCATTCAAGATTCATCATTCAAAACCCTAGATCTAGCCATCATGGTGGTGTGATCTTCCTTCAAGATCCTTTGTTCATCTTCAAGATCCATTCATTCTTCCCTCAAGGTGGATTCCAAGAATACAATCAAGGAGGTTTTGATTTACATTTGTTAATGTTATGTTCAAGCTTTCATATCAATATACTTGTTTACATTTGAAATACAATTGCATATCTATTGAATTTCATAGCTTCATTGTTAGATCTACTTCTACTACTTGCTAGCATTCTCTATTTCAATTCCATTATTAATGTTGATTCTAAACCAGGGTTTGACCAAGGAAAACACCTCATCCAAAAAATAAAACTATTTTTCTTGTAGGTATAGGTACAAAACAATGACTTGAAGTGCAGATCTGGATACACTTTTCAGTGAACTTCTAGGTTTCGCAAATAGAATTTCTATTAGAGTTGTTTCAGGTCAGGGACGACCTTCAGTGGGGGGTAAGATTGTGCCCTAGGGTAAGATTGTGCCCCGGTATCTGGGTCAAAGTTGACCTGACCTCAAAAGCACAAATTTTTTTTGGGTTTTCTCTGTCTCGACATTTCTAGTCTAGAGCAGGTTGCAGAATTTCCCAAAACTGTGCACAAACATTAGAAAAAAGTGATTTCTTCATCAGCCTTCTTTCGAGATAAGTATTTCTATTTTATTTAATTTATATTTCCATCACACACCCCTCCACTACATTTTAACTTATTTATCATACTATCAATCATACTTCATATTCTTAGCTATTCATTTTGGTGAACCCAACAAACTTACCCCTTTGTTTTGTGGAATTAGATACCCGATTGTGTTTATTGTGTGTTCACCTTCACTATTCATTTTGGTGAACCCGACAAGCTTACCCCTTTTCTTTTGTGTATTTAGATGCCCTATTGTGTTAGATTCATGGTTTAATATCTTCTTCCATTAAGATTAGGTTTATTTTATGCTCTTGCATTTTAAATTCAAAAATACAAAAAAATGTATATATTCAATAAAATACAAAAACATTTCTTACATTTCATTTACTATGAAGATTCTTAAGATGCTTTGGTGTGTGGTCATGTTCTTTATTACCCTTCTTTTAGCATCTCTTTACCATACCTATGATGTTTATGAGAGTATCATTCACTTCATTATGTTGATGATCCTTCATTTTTCTCTCACCTATGCTTTTGTGAAATTGACCGATACTAATCTTCCTACATTCAAAACTTTCATTAAAGATTCATGTGGTAGACTTATTATCCTCTTGGATTATGTGAAGAGTTTGGTAGATGATACACCATCTCCTAATCTTCCTAATCCTAATCCTATCATTCCTAATTTGATTCCTAATTTTCCTATTCCTAATCCGATACCTAATTCTCCATATGTTCATCCTCGTCCTTCCCATACTTATGATGGGATTCAAGCTATAGTTCAGGATGTAGATGTGTAAGATTTCTTTGATTTAGCTTGTCCTCTGATTCATGATGATATTAAAGGAAAGGGTAAAGAAACTTCTTTAAAACCTATTATTCCACCTTTTACAACCTTTACTCATGAGCATAATAAACAATCACCTCCTGTAGAAGCTTTACATATGTACACTATAGGATATAATATGATAAGTAAACAAGGTTATAGAGGTTTAGGGCTTGGAGTTAATGAGCATGGTATCAAGTTTCCAGTTCATATACCCCCTAAATAGGATTTTCATGGTGTTGGTTGTTCGCAATCTCAAGTCAAGGTAGGTGATGTTGATCATTGTCCTCCTCTTCATATTCTTCTCCCTACACCTAAAATAGATAATCCTAATACTCATCAAGATGTAGCTAAGAAGGTGTATGTTCAATTCATGAATTCCAAAAAAGAAATCTTTAAACCTATACTGAAAGATGCTTTATCCAATTACAAATTTCCTTTTCATTATAGTAATACAAATTTACTTGTTGATTGTAAACATTTCAAGTTATATGTTAGAGAAAGAGCTGCTTTAGGAATTATATCTCACTCTCATGCAGTTTTACAATTCCTTCATAATTTTGATATAGGGGATTCCCCTCATTCTGATATAATATAGATTTCATCTCCTCTTTTCTCTAGACTAGGGGCAAGAGGTGTATTTCCATCTAGTTTCCTAGGATCCATTAGGATTTTTATGTTAGGATTAACATTGTAAAAATACAAATTACATGCAAATATAACCAATTATCATAAAAACATAAACCACACAGAAGAGAACAGAAGACACAAATATTTAGCATGGTTCAGCCAATCCCTGGGCTACATCCACCAACAATGAGTCCAATATTATTGTTATCCAATGATTACAACTTGATTACAATCCGTAATCCCCTACAACTCAATTTCACTGCAAGTACTAAAACCATACATTATAAAATTCTTAACCCTAAGACATATTATACAATATTTTGCCACTTTATGGTTAGAAGGAGTTACAACATGTCAGCCCAAAATTAGCCAAAAATATGTCGGCCTCAATAAAATTTACCTGATCAGGAGGAAAAGTGTATAGTACTTTCCTAATCAGTTAGCACAAGCTAACAATCTCCCACTTGGTGACTGATCAGGATCCACACTAAGAAACCTCCCACTTGGAGACTGATCCTATAGTAAAACAACTACCATATGAGGCTCCCACTGGATTGAACCACCCTGGACTCAACTGTTGCTTTATTCTTTTCAGTCTAGAAGACCAACTAAAGCTGAACATGAGTTCAACTTCTCCCTTGTTACTACCTTTGTAAACATATCTGCTAGATTGTCATTTGTATGTATATTTTCCAGCTTTAACTACCCATCATCCAAAACTGACCGAATGAAATGGTACCGCAACTGTATGTGTTTTGTCTTTGAGTGCAAAGCAGAATTCTTTGCAAGATGAATGGTACTTTGGCTATCTATATGCAAAACATTATCTTTCTGTGGATGTCCCAATTCTTCCATGAAGAATTGAAGCCATATCATCTCCTTGGCTGCCTCTATAGTAGCAACATACTCTGCCTTTTTAGTGGATAAAGAAACCACCTTTTGTATTCAAGAAATCCAACTCACTTTTGTCCCACCAACAATAAATACATAGCATATAGTACTCCTCCTGCTATCTATATCTCCTACCAAATCTGAGTCAACATAGCCTTGTACAGTAGTAGCAGATCCCCCAAAGTGTAAACACTTACTAGATGTACCTCTTAGATATCTGAGAATCCATTTGACTACATTCCAATGCTCAATACCAGGGTGACTCATATATCGGCTAACAACTCCCACTGCATGTGCAATATTTGGCCTAGTACATACCATAACATACATTAAGCTCCCTATAAGCTGAAGCATAAGGTACCTTAGACATTTTAGCCTCCTCTTCTAATGTCTTCGGACACATCTCCTTCATTAATTTCAAATGACCAGGAAAAGGTGTGCAAATAGCTTTGGCACTCTCCATAGAGAAACTTTGCAACACCTTTCTCAATATAATCAGCCTGAGATAAAGTCAACTTCCTATTTTTCCTATCTCTGCAAATTTTCATACCAAGGATTTGTTTTGCTTCCCCCAAATCCTTCATAGAAAATGAATGTGCTAACTGTTGTTTTGACCCCTTAATGTGATCCATGTTAGACCCAGCTACAAGCATATCATCAACATATAAACATAAAATAATGTACCTATCAGCATCCAACCTCTTAAAGTAAACACAATGGTCAGATTGACACCGAGTGTATCCATGCTCACTCATAAAAGTGTCAAATTTAATATACCATTTTCGAGGTGCTTGCTTCAAGCCATATAAACTTTTTTGCAATCTGCACACCAAACTCTCCTTACCCTTGACCTCCAATCCTTGTGGATGTACCATATATATTTCTTCATCCAAATCACCATGAAGAAAAGTTGTTTTAACATCAAGCTACTCTAAATGCAAATCTTCAACATCCACAATACTTAAAACAATACGAATAGAAGTCATTTTAACAACTGGAGAAAATATCTCATCAAAATTAATGCCCCTTTTTTGTGCAAATCCTTTTACAACTAACCTAGCTTTAAACCTTTTCTTACCTCCATCCTCTTCTTTCAGCCTGTAAACCCATTTATTCTATAATAAAGCCCGTTTACCTGCAGATAACTTTCATAAATCCCAAGTTTGATTTTTCAGCAAGGAGTCCATTTCCTCTATCATTACAAACTCCCACTGAAGCTTTGTATCCACTTGCACAGCTTCATTATAACATTCAGGTTCACTAGCATCTATTAACAAAATAGAATACAAAGAGGGAGAGAATCTTTCTAGAGGTCTACTTAGCCTTGTTGACCATCTAATATTCACTAGGGTGTGCAGTATTTGTTGTTTCTATTGTTGCGAAGCACAAGGGTCTACTAGAATATCATATTTTGAGTATCATCCAGTACTACATAATCATGTTCTTTCTTCTCATGCTACTGTAATAGATCTTTGTACAATACTTTCTCATTGAATATGACATCCCTTCTTCTTACAATTTTATGATTTTCAAAATCCCAAATCCTATAACCAAATTCATCAATTCCATATCCAACAAATACATATTTCTTTGACTTAGCTTCCAGCTTGGTTCTATTTTCATAATCTATATGTGCAAAAGCTTCACAACTGAAGGTTTTGATAAAAGAATAACTCACCTTCTTACCACTCCATGCTTCCTCTGGAATACCACAGTCCAAAGGAGTAAAGGGGCCTCTATTGATTAAATAAATAGTAGTGTTAACAGCCTTTTCCCACATGTTTAAGGGCAGCCTAGCATGCAAACTCATACTCCTTGCACGTTCCATTATTGTCCTGTTCATGCGCTCAGCCACTCCATTTTCTTGTGGAGTCCTTGGTATAGTTTTCTGCCTATGAATACCATTAGAGGAACAATAATATTCAAATTCTATGCTGCAATACTCATCACCATTATCAAATTTGAGACATTTTAACATTTTACTAGTCTCATTCTCAACCAAGCATTTCCATTTCTTAAAAGTTTGAAATACATCAGATTTCTATCTAAGGAAATAAATCCATACTTTTCTTGTTGCATCATCTATAAATGTAACATAATACAGAGAGCCACCAAGGGAAGATACATGAGCTAGTCCCCATACATCTTTATGCACAAGCTCTAATCTCTCATTTTTCTTTTCCTTGCCACTCTTTACAAAACTAACTCTCTTTTGTTTTCCATAAACACAACTATAATCACCTAAAAATGGACAAGAACAATTTAATGATAAATCAAGTCAAATCAAAGAAAATCAAGGACAAAATTGAATCAATTGAATCACAATGCATAATTAGCCAATCAAAATTAAAATCAAATCCTGGTTCAAGATCAATCAAAATTGAGAGCATTTTAATCAAGTGCAATCAAATCAACATGCACTTAATTCTATTAATTGTATAGTCTTAGATTAAATTAAATTCAACCCATTCAAGGGGTATACGGATAAAATAAATCAATTAAATCAATTAATAAATCTTAATTAATCTCAACAACCACAAAGGGAGGAAAATCAATCAACCAATGAGATTAAAAGAAAGGCATTCACATGGATCAAGCCAAATTGAATCTCAATCACTCAAAGTGAAAAGGAATCTTGTCCATTAATCTTGTCTACTTGTCCAAAGCTTTGAGGACACAAAATTTGCATTGTCTTCAAAGAGTGGAACCAAAGACTCAACCAAGGCTTAATCATGATCAAACACAACTACACCCCCTACCATTGGAAAATCTATAAAAGGAAGGCCTAATTCCTTCATAATTAATAACCACACATCTAAGAATTGCATTGAACCTCTTGCAATTTGAGCGTAGAAAGGCATTTGAGAGCATAATTAGCATTTACTTTGATAATTGTTAGCAATAGCTTGTTTATCTTTATCATTCTCATTCTAGGACTATCATTAATGGAAGCTTGCTGAGAGCTTTGCATTAACATTCTTAGTTAGAGAGCCATAGGATGCTCAATTAGTCATTACTTTGCTAAATAGTTTCTCTATTGTGCTTTGTGGTTTATTTAGTTACTATTTTCATTTATTGATTAACCAAAATTCTATGAAGGCACTTTCCTTAGTGTACAAAATGGTGCCCACCATGGGGTAGAATGCTCTACTTTACTAACCATACATAAATTTATCATTATTTCCAAATTTGCATGTGATTAACCCTTGGCTTTTTTAGGAAGTAGCACTTTTGACAGGTTAAGCAGTGCTTTTTCTAGGAGAAACAACACTTTTTATCACTGTTCCAGCGCTTCTGCGGCAAAGTTGTGTGCCTTTGCATTGATCTACAACGCCTTTGCAACTTCTATTTTCAATCTTACTATCTTTTAGCACTTTCACACAATAAAAGAGTAGTTTTCTCCTGACTACTAGGCACTTTCACAAGTTTCCTAAGTGCTTTTGCCTAAATTCTACCTCCTTTACTCAATTTAGTAGTGCTTTTGAAAGTTATTTGTGCGCTTTTGCATTTTACTGACAGATTAAAGTAGCACTTTTAATCAGATTAGCTACGCTTTCAAGCAATAAAATAGCACTTTTAACTAGTTCAGGGGTGCTTTTGCATAAATTCATAATCTGATTAATCTAACTATGGCAAAATGACTTTTGGTATTCTGTAGGATGACAGGTCATAAAAAGGTGAGAAAACCAGAGACAAAATTTAATCAAGAAGGCAAAGCCTTGGCCAAAAAGATAAAAAAAGAGAATGTTCCTCATATCAAAGTGGTTCTTGAAACAACACAAGAGGAAGAAAATCAGGTATACCAAAATTATCTTGCAATTGTTGAAGCCTATAAATCGATATTCATATATCTAAATTGGATTTCTAGTCCTTAGTTCAAGTTTTCCTTAAAACTTTTGCAAATAAGGTGCTTAAAAGTTCAATACATAATTTGTTGCTTCATCAATTTCAATTTGGTTTCCCCTCATAGTGTTTGTTGGTGTTGACTAACTTGTTGGTGGACAAGCACACTTGGGAAGAGCTATTGCCAAGGTAAGATGAAAACAATGAAATCCATCAAAAATGCCCCTAACTTCAGTTAGATACAAGAACAAGGTAAGCCTAAACTAGTGAATATTTTCTCTTAGCTTGTGGCATGGGTGCATTTTCAAAATCTAGTAATTACAAGAGAAGTAAAGGAATCAAACACTAAGAATCAAAGCCCCTTATTTGTGGAAGAGAGTAGAAATACTCGAATCCCTATAGTTAGTGGGTGAAATTAATTGGACATTGTTAATTGTGTTTGTGAACCAAAGGAAAAGATAGGGATATGCTCTTAAACTTTTGGTGAACTAAATTCCCAAAAACAAGACCTTAATTCCATTTTCCTTGCTTTTAAAATGAACATGCTATAACTTTAGCTCACCTCCCAAGTTTGCCTTAACAAGGCCAGTGAGAGGGATAGCCCAAAGTGGGATACGCTCTCTTTTACTGTAGGGATCCAACCCACTCTAAAATGAAACAAATGTATCCTTAATGGGGTGCATGACAAAAGGATTTTAATTTTTCAAACTTCCTCTAGTAGTCCTCACAGATTGCACAAAATCGTACCTCAGTGCGTGTGGGAAGCCCCTTAATATACTTGGGGGATGAGAGATTAAAGTCCATTTTGAACGGAATGCATACTACATCCTTGATAAAATAGCAAGATCACCTTTTAGAGCCATGTTTACGAACCAAATCTTGTGCTAGGTAGGTGCTTGAAGTGTCTTTTTGTGCAAAACTCGTGACAACGTTCTTCAAATCAAACATTTTGTGTTTAAGTGGGTAAAAAGAGACAAGTGAATACATGATTGTTGTGTTTGAAATACATAAACAAGTGAGAGATATCCATTTAAAATCATCTTATATTTTTAAATCTCTTCAATATAAAATCAACAATTCTCACATCAAGGATCATTCCAAAACAAACCCTTGTTGGATGCCGGTTTCCACGCAGTCCCAAACATATAGGGTATCCTTGCAAGGTGATAGCACTCTTGTTGCAAATGAAGGGCAAGAGGTTGAGTACCAAAGTGTGTTCCAAGGTCACAATCATTTTTCCAAATCTATTTGAACAAAGGCTTGGAGAGATGGATATAAATTTGGCATATCACAATTATCAACAAGGAAATAATCAAAACATCAACAATGCCAATCAAAATCCTAAAGACACACTTGAAGAAAGAGTTGACAAGGTTTCCTGAGACCTCGATTTCCTAGAGGTTATGGAGAAATTAATAGATAGGGATAAGGAGAACTTTTTCCTAAATCTAGCCCAAAATGGAGTGAAGCTTCCTCATGACTTTGATATTGACCAACTTAAGAAACACCAGCAGTAAGATGACCCTATGAATGCTATGACTAGGTAGATTAAGGCCTTCCAAGAACAAATCGATACCATGAAGAAGGCAGCTGAACCTAATGCCTTTTCCATTGAAGCTTTGTGTCCTTTCCCTTTCAACAAGAGCTTAGCTATGGTGTCTTTTCCTTTCAATACCGTTTTTCCTAAATATGATAAGTACATGGGTAGAATAGACCCACAGGATCATCTAAGAGATTTTTGTGCCCTAAGCATAGAGTTCATGCACAATGATACATATCTAATGAGACTCTTTCCTAGAAGCTTAGGAGGACCTGCAATGGAGTGGTTTTCAAAACTACCCCAAGGAATAAAGACCTTTGAGGAGATAGCCTCCAAGTTCATAACCCATTACTCTTATAACATTGAGCATGAAATTACTATGCTCAAGTTTTGTGATACAAAACAGAAAGATGGAGAGTCCTTCTTAGGATTCCTACAAAGGTGGAGGACTATTTTTGCAAGGTATCCATGAAGTATCCCTAAGAAAGAGAAGATGGATATCTTCACCAACAATTTGACCTCGAAAATGAATTATAGATTACAACTTCAATGTCCCCCAACATTTGAGAAACTCATCAAAAATGGGATCAAGATTGAAGATGTTTTGGTCAAGAGAGTTGAGATCAAATTATTTAAAGATAACAAATCCAACAACAACAACAATAATAATAGCAATAACAATAATTATGTGCCTAAGTATTTCAATAATCAAGGGTCCAACAATAACAATGATAAATCTAAATCTTGGATGAAGAATAACAATAAAAACCTTGTGAATGATGGAGTTGTGGAGGCACACAACTTGAAATCAACCCCTTTTATCCTACCATATGGAGCTAATTATTAAAATAATGTTAATCAATCAAATAAAGCTCCATTTAATTCCAACAACAATTCCAACACTTCCAACAATAAGACTTGGGATAAGTCAAAATCTTACTCCAATTATAATAAAAAGAAATTCACCTACTTAGGTGAACCTTTGGAGAATGTACTAAGGACCTTGGTTGCCAATCAAGTTATCACATTACCCAACATATCAAGTTATGAACCTCAAGTTAATCCATATTGGTGGAATGAATCTCATCATTGTGAATACCATCAAAATAGAGGTCATCCAACCAATGAATGCATGAGATTAAAGCACTTGGAGCAAGATCTAATTGACAATGGAACCATTAAAATTGAAGGGCCTCAAAACAATGAGGACCATACAACCTACAAGAACCCCTTTTTGAATCATGAAAAGGGTGAGTCATCCAATGTAAATCAAAATTAAAAAAAGGGCAATGAGAAAGTGAACTTTTCTCATACTTATGATAACATGATAAAAACTCTAAGAGAAGAGGATCAAACCATAAATATTATCATAGTGAAAGATAAATCAAGAGAAGAATCATCAAATGTTGTCACTAGGGGGCAAGCATAAAAAATTGTCCTACCTACCAATGCTCCAAAGATTGTATTGTCAAATCAAGCTTCCACATCATCATCAAAACACTACAACTTGGTTGATCAATTGCAAAGAACGCCCGCTCAAATCTCTATTCTTGAGCTTCTCAAACTATCACCAATTCATATGTGCCTCTAAATTTGGAAGTAGATAAGTTCCAAAATATGGTAGGGCACCTAATTGCACCTCATTGCATATCATTTTCCGAACAAGATGACATATCCCTTAATCATCCTAAAAATCTTCCCTTACATATAGAAGTGTTGATCCACAAGCATAGGGTGAAAAGAGTCCTTATAGATGGAGGTGTTGGCCTAAATATTTGCACCCTTAGCTTGGTAAAAGCCCTAGGATTTTCTGAGGAGGCTATTGACCCAAAGAAGAAGATAACCATAAAAGCCTATGATGATGAAGAAAGAGCATCCAGAGGAGTCATAGTCTTACCCATAAGAGTTGGTCCCATGAAAAAAGAGACCATATACCAAGTGTTGGACTTAAAGTTGACTTACAATATTTTTTTAGGAAGGCCATGGATCCATGAAATTCAAGTCATTCCTTCAACTTATCATCAACACCTAAAATTCCCATATCTAGGGTAAGAGATAATGGTAAGTGGAGATCTAAACCCATTCCAATATTGTAATAATGTCAAGCCTATCAATGACTCATTGGTTCCACACAATGTTGAAGGGTCTATACCCAATCAAATGGAGCAAGGTCAAAGTTCTAAGTTCATTCCTTTGTTGAAAGCAAAAGAAAATATGGAAGAAGAGATTGTTGTTGAAGACACACCAAAACTCATTAACCTAACTACATCAACTAAAGGTAAAGAGAAGGTTAATGAGGATAACATTATTGAAGAACCAAAATAAGACCATACTAAAGCTATCCAAGGGTACACTAAAGAAGCCCATTATCAAAAGATGGACCAAATGATGAAATTTTTTGATAAGCAATGTAAAATCAAACAAAAGGGAGTAGGTGAACACTCCTTATATATGATGGACCTACCTTTATCACCCAAGTCCTTTGGAAAACCTCCAAATATACCTCATAGATATAATGATAGATTTGTGAGGGCAAGTACATCATCTGCCATGAATGAAGAAGATAATGAAATTCTAAACTGGTTATACAAAGATGAAGAGTCAAGTGCTCACGTCAAACATATCCAAAATATAACCATTCCCACACATCAATATGGGAAATGGTTTTCTATCATGAAAAAGATGGGTTAAAAAGATCAAGGACCTTTGGGCATGAAGAATGAAGGGCTAATTGAAACCCTAGAATCAACATGGTGAGATTCCAAGGAGAAAATAGGTTTAGGGTATCTTGAAGAAGGATACACCCAAAAAAATTATCCCAAACTATATGATCAAATATTACAATTAGAATCTCATAGTGATGAGGATTCTAATGAATGGGAATGGGAGAATTTATTTGATGAGTCATGCCAAGATAAGGGCATTGATGTTATTCACACTTATACCTCTACCAAAAATAAAGGGCCAATAACAGAATCAAGTAAAAATCAAGCATCTAGTTCTAGTCAAGTGATCCTAAATGATGTACCAAGCATAGAAATAGAGACAAATCAATGGGTAGGTGAACCATACATTCCTTCATGGAGGCCTACTATGGAAGAATCAAATGCTAGGTTTAATCCACACGAGTTCTATCCAACAGAAACCCTAGTGGAGTCTAGTGAGGAGGACTTTGATCCTTCTTTAGAACATTTAGAGGAAGCCCATGTTTGAGATTTTCAAGATACAATGTATGAACCCTCCAATAATGAGATATACACCCTAAATCCAATTGAGACAAACCCAAGTGTTGACCCATTAACTGTCATCTGTCCAAACCCAATTGAATGGAATGCCATTGAACCAACTACCTTGCCAATTTTCTTAAATGACAACATGGTGTCCCAATACCTCAATGCGGTTGAACCTTATTCTATCAGAGAATATCAAGAAACAATGATCAAAGGGAGCATCCAAACTTCCAATCCAAGAAAAAATTAAAAAATTAAAAAAAAATAGAAAAGGAAAAGAATCGAGTGTTGAAAACTACATTGTGGCAACATTAGATCCAAAAGAAAGAAATAAAGAAATAAAGGATGTTTCCAAAGGTGAAAACCCAACTGAGGCACCTATGGAAGGGAGTTTTGATGTTCTACCAGAATATTATGAAGAAAGATCTCCAATCTTAATTGAGCCAACAAAAAAGATAAATATTGGATCAAAAATAGAGCCGAAGATCATCCGCTTAGCAGCATCCCTATCTAGTGAAGAAAGAATATAATTCATCAAATTCTTCAAGGAAAATAAAGTTAACTTCACATGGTCTTATGATGATATGCTAAGTTTAGACCCAAATCTGATAATGCATCATCTAAATATCAAGGAAGGAGCCAAACCTGTTAAGCAAAACCTAAGGAAGATGCACCCTCATATAGCATGACTTGTCAAAGTGGAGTTAGAAAAACTATTGAAGGTGGGATTTATAAGGGCCATTGATTATACACAATGGATCTCAAATATAGTGCCAGTATCAAAAGAAGACAAATCCATCAGAATCTGCACAAACTTTAGAGACTTACACTTGGCATGTCCTAAGGACGATTTCCCACTTCCAAATATTGATGCCATTGTAGACTTAAGAGTAGGACACTCCATGTTCTCCCTCATGGATGGATTTAATGGATATAATTAGATAAATATAGCACCAAAAGACCAAGATGAAACTATCTTTACATGTGCATGGGGTACATTCTGTTGGAATGTCATGCCTTTTGGCTTGAAAATTGCCAGAGCGACCTATCAAAGAGCAATGACTACAATATTCCATGATATGATGCATAAGTTCATGGAGGATTATGTGGATGACATACTAGCTAAATCACACTCAAGGAAAGAACACCTACCAATTTTGGCAAATTTTTTTGAAAGGCTAGAGGAATTCAAAGTGAGACTTAACCCAAAGAAATGTGCTTTTGGAGTCTAATCCAGCAAGCTTCTAGGTTACATTGTATCTGCAAAAGGGATAGAGGTTGATCCCGCTAAAGTGAAGTCCATCATAGACATGTAAGCACCTAAACATATTATTTAGATGAGATCTTTACAAGGAAGGATACAATCCATTAGGAGATTTATCTCCCAATTATCTGAGAAATTCCACAATTTCACCCAATTGTTGCATAAAGATACAATATTCAAATGGGATGAAAAGTGTGAAGAAGCCTTTAATCTATTGAAGAAATATCTTATGAATCCACCAATCTTGATGCCACCTATCAGAGGCAAGCCCTTGATCTTATACATTTCAGCAAAAGATAACTCATTGGGGGCACATTCAGCACAAGAGGATGAAATAGGAAAAGAGAATGCAATTTACTACATCAGTAGAACCTTGGTTAAATATGAGATGAACTATAAATTTATGGAAAGGGCATGCTTGGCTGTAGTTTTTGCTTCAAAAAAATTATGCTATTATATGCTAGCCCACAAGATAAGGCTCATTGACAAAATTGACCCATTAAATTATCTACTAAGTAAAACAACATTAAATGGAAAGTTAGCAAAGTGGGTGATGATACTAAGTGAATTCGACATAGAATATGTTGATAGAAAATCAATCAAAGGACAAGTTATTGCTGATCAATTAGCAGAAGCACCACTTCATGATGATCATCCTATACAAGTTGAGTTCCCAGATTCAGAGATTGTGAATGTTGAGGCAAAAACATGGCATCTTTATTTTGATGGTTCCTACACTCATCATGGATCAAGAGCGGCTATACTCCTCATCACTCCTCAAGGCTCCATTATCCCAAAATCTTACAAATTTCTATTTCAATGCACAAACAATATAGCAAAATATGAAGCATTGGTTATTGGAATCAAGTTGGCATTAGAGTGGAAAGTCACAGAATTAAAGGTTTATGGAGATTCACAATTAGTCATAAATCAAGTCAATGAGGAATATCAAACAAAAGATGACAAATTGGCACCCTACAAAACCATGGTGGACAATCTCAAGAATTATTTTATACTTATTACATTTGAGCAAGTGCCAAGAGAAAAGAATAAAGCAACGGACACCATGGAAACTTTAGCTTCACATTTGTAGATGCCTGATCAGAGTGCTAGATACAAGTTCTTGGTAGAAGAAGTAATTCAACCTGCGAATGACCCAACCCATCCTCACATCATTTGCTTGTTAACTACAAATGAATCACCCTGGTATGGCCCAATTTACACTTACTTAAAGGATCAAATCCTTCCCTTAAACCAAACCAGAAACCAAAAGAAAAGCTTCCTTCGACAAGCCGCCCGATACACTATAGTTTCTGACACATTGTATCGAAAAAGTCTAGACAGAATGCTCCTTAGATGTCTAGAAGAAGAAGAATCAAACTTAGCCTTACGAGAAATCCACAAAAGAATTTGTGGGTCACACTTGAATGGATTGACCTTAGCTAAGAAACTTCTAACGATAGGATATTTTTGGCCTACAATGGAAAAGGACGATTGTAACTTTACAAAAATTTGTCAAAAATGTCAATTTCATGGGAACCTCATACATGTGCCCACACAAGAGCTTCATCCTATGACAACACCTTGGCCATTTTATCAATGGGTTTTAGACCTAATAGGTATGATTTATCCACCATCTTCGAATGGTCACAAATTTATCATCACAACAACTGAATACTTTACTAAGTGGGTGGAAGCTATATCCCTATCAACTGCAACAGGATATCTTTGTTTATCCTAAATCATATAATTTATAGATATGGCATACCCCATGCCATCATAATGGATAATGCAAGGCATTTCAAGAACAAAGACTTAACATAGTTATGCACTAAGTTTCACATGATTCATCATTCTTCTTCAATCTATTACCCTCAAGGTAATGGACAAGCCAAAGCAACAAACAAAAACATTTTTAAAATTTTAATGAGAATGGTGGATAATTCAGGTAGAGATTGGCACATCAAGATAAACCTGACCTTGTGGGCTTATAAAACAAGCATAAGGACACCAACAGGAGCTACACCTTTCTCCTTAGTCTTTAGAATAGAAGTAGTATTGCGTTTGGAGGAACTTCAATCTTTGAGAATATCTATGCATGGTTTGATAAATGAAGAAGACTATAGGGTTGCTGGGCTACAAGAACTAGAACTTTTGGATGAAAAACAAAAGAAAGAATTTGAGCACTTGAAGGTTTACCAAAATAGGATGGCAAGATCTTACAATAAACACATCAAGCCAAGGACATTTCAAATAGGTGACCTAGTGTTGAGAGAAAATCCCAAGAACCAAGCAGAAAGGGAAAAGAAGGGAAAATGGGAAGCAAATTGGTTAGGACCATTTCTCATTGTTGAAAATTTTGGGACCCATACTTACAAGCTAGCAGATTGTGATGGAGAGGAGCTACAAGAACCAATAAATAGCATACATCTAAAGAGGTTCTATACATGAGGTAGACAAAAGAGTATAAAGAGTATCAGATGAGGAGCATCATATTTATTGTACATAGTTCAAAAGAGATCCTGAAAAATATCAAAAACATTTGAAAAGCAAAAAAGATCAAAAATAGTGGAAAATCAAGCATGAAGAAAGTAAAAACATTCATATATGATCCTCAAAAAGATGTTGTCTTGGTTAAAACCTATCAAATAGGAACCTTGGTAGCAAAAAAAAAGAGAAAAAACTTTAAAAATAGAAAAAAAGAGCTAGATCCATTCAATTGGTGAGAACCTAGTAAACAGACGCCATTGAAAGTCCAAGTTAGTCACATACCTAGAAGGTCACCTTGTAAATATTGCATTCACCAGCATTTTTATATATTGCATAATAAAACCCCACAGTTGCATTTGCAAGTACCTCAAGATTTTGGTCACCTAACCAAAAAATTGTCCTAAGTCCCACAAATGAAATCAATATCAAACTGGGGGCAATCTACTCAAAAGGAGAAAGGATTCATCAAAGCAATCTTTACTCAATCAGAGAATCAATTCATCACACTTAAAAGAGGAACACTTAATCAAATCTACATCCCAATCCAATTTGAGCCTAAAATGAAAAATTTGATCCAAGAACTGAAATGACCTTACCTTTATCAGGATTAAAAATATGAAATGGATGGAACTACACTTGACATATGGATTTGAAAAACATTGCAAATTTTTTTTAAAGTGTTAACTCAATTGATGAAATCATGTCTTTCTAGCAAGTCGATGAAAGTTTTAGACTAGAAAAGCTATGATGAAAGGATGATATTTTCTTGATTTCTGAATGACTATCTTCAAATCAAATTTTAAATCATGTATTATTTTTCTAAGGACGTGATCATCAAAGAATCATCAAGGACTTGTATATAGGATAAAACTGAGATTTTTGCTTGCTTACGCAAATGGATACCTTGGTTATTCTGATCTTCAGTATCATAATATCAAAATCCACTTGCAACATAGAACCTGACAAAATTGGTATTCGCACTCTCATGATTGGCTTCAATCAGTGATAGTCATACCGAAGAGAGATGGGAAAGGAAACAAAGAGGCAAAAATTATTCATATCGTCATAGTTGAACTAGTGATGGTTGTACTACAATGGGATTCCATAATGCTCAATGATGATTATAAGCTCCAGATTTTGAATAATGATCGTTAGTTGCATTCATTTTAGATTAAGTGCATTGTATATATTGTTTTGCCTTAGTTAGCTTAATTTGCAAGAGGGGAAATGAAATTAAAAAGGGGGTGTATGCAAATCAAACAGTCAAAAGATCATCAAATACCAATTATATAGGATCGAGTGTGTTGCAAATAAAGAATAAAGTGCATTGCATTAGGTTACTTGCATTGATTAAACCATTATCATTAAGTCTTGCATTGATTTATATGTGTCCAAAATTTGAATTATTAGGATCATACATTATTAGGTTCATCATTATCATTACATAACATACATTTGAAAGTTCATTAGAAACATTAAAATTGCATCCATAAAAGTACATTGCATTAGTTAGAAATTATGCATTATATCCATTTAGGTCATCTAGCAGTAAAAGCATCTCATTCATAATAGTACCATTCATACATATATCATTGAAAGGCCATCATTGCATCACATTTACATATCAAAGGAAATGCATTCAATAGATTCATTATTCACCTAGTATCCATCAATAACATAAAGTAATATCATTACACATGGCATTCATCTATTCTATGTCATACATAAGACAATCATTTAACCATCATTAGGACATATGTATACATGAGAAAATTACATTCTTCAAAATAAAACAAATCATATAGAATCATATAGATGCATATCATATGAAACAACTGGAAAGAAATCCAACACATGATGACATCATATATAGTCAAATCTATCAACAAAAGTATCAGAGTCCAAGGTACCATCATCATAAATGAACAAGAAATCAAAGTCTATAACATGATCATAAGAAGCAATATCTAGAGATCAATGTCCATCAAATATCAAAGTATCAACATAAAATAACATCAACTGATAAAAAATGATACAACACCAATCCAATGTCTCGATAAAAGCAAGGAAAGAAAGCTCATGAAGATAGAAGAACACTCAAGCAATGGAGTCACCACCATCATCAGCATTCTCAGGACTAGGTGCACTATCTGGCAGATGGCTCAAACTAGCTTGTAACCCATGCTGACTCATAGTAGCCATAAAGGAAGTCATCACTGAGCTCATCTATGCAACCTGCTGCTGAATAGAAGATATCTGAGACTATAAGGCAGCAACATCTGATGCTGAGGCTGGGGCAAAACCCTAAGCTACAGAAGACTATGGAAGTGGAGTATAAGAAGAGGGAGTAGATGAAGATGGATCACCCAACACTAGAACAAACTAAGAAGAAAAAGGATGTGATGAAGTAGAAGGCATCAAGGTAGAAGCATGTGCTTGAGCTGTAGGAACAACAGAAGGAACAATAGGAGGAATGACTTGCTGAGCAGGAGGACCCTGAGCCTGAACAAGTAACACATGCGCAATCTCTACATCAACAACTCTCTATTGTCTAATACTAGGCCTCTGTGCAAGAACTCTAGCAACCTGATGTAAAATTATATCAACCCATCCACCTCCACCTTGATCACCAGCTCTAGGAGGAATAGGAGAAGCAGCTAACACTAGCATCTGTACTTGACCTGCTCTAGCTCCGCGATGACCCCATCATCTGTGTCAACCTCTAATCCTACCATGACCACCACCTCCATCATCATCTCCATCATCATCATCACCTCCATCCCCATCAACTCTATCATCTCCATCTAATAACTCCTCAATGCTAGGAATCTTCTCAAAAGGACTAGTAAACCTAGGAAAAGGATACCTATTTAGCCAGGCACCATACTCATTTGTAATCCCGACATCCATCACCTGTGACCTAGGATTCTAGGGATGATACCCCAAATCTTAGATCTCTCAAACAGCTATACCATAATCAACATAAGGGCCCCATAATGATCTCTCAACCTGCACACGAGCATACATCGCTATGCCCTGCAGCATATCCTGAATACGCCCATACTAATAGAAAACACGATGGAAGAAGAATCTCTCAATAACAAAAGTGGAACAACCAATCATCCAATGAGGATAGAACATGTACAAAATCTCACCATCATTCTCTGGCCAAGCCTCGCATCCAAGATAAGACCTCCAAATGATAGTATCCATGTCATGTATCTAACGTCGCTAGTAATCCAGCTTACCCATGTGGGTCTGCCTAATAATACCACTACACATCCATGCAAAAGGATAACCAGCTAGATGATCTTGTGCTATCATAGGACATGACACCGAGAGGTGTTCCCAAGTCCAAAGCTATAATAAAATAGCTCCAGCAGTCAAAGTAGTAGAACATCTATACATGATAGTATGCAACTCATGATATAACTATGCTAATAAGCAAGAACCCCAATCAAAATGATGAGGATCTGCCATCAAATCCTCTATAATAGGACCCCAACCAACAACAAATCTATGTCCATGCCGGTCAGGAAGTAGGAAGCTACCAATCAAAGTACCAAGGATAGCTGGTAACACAGGGAACAAGATGAACTAAGCCCACTGAATATGCTAATCACCAATGGAAAGATCACCAAACACTCGGTGACAAGCTAAACCATCATAAACACTGTCATAATATACAAGCTCTCCTCGAGTCAGAAATCGGAGAAGACGATACACATCCTCAGGGGTGATGGTCATCTCACCCATAGGAAGATGGAATGTGTTATGGTCTGAGTGCCAACACTCAGCCATAGTAGTAATGAGACCATAATTCACTTAGAATCAAGGAAGATATAACAAGAAAGATAGGCCACACCGAGCAATGTGATGATGGTCGGAAACACTCAAAGAAGGTATCATATCCCAGGACAAAGGATAAGAACTGCGGATACGTAAAGATCTGAGATCCAACTACAAAAAGTAAGTTTGAACACATCAGGAAGGAAATAAAAAATTATTGGGATTATTCTAAGTCAATCAAAAATTTATCAAAACCACTATCAGATTTCATGTTTCTACTCAAATCGAACAGAAATTTTATCTTCACCCATCATCTGAATCTAGATTGACGACGGATATCCTAACTATAACTGAACTGTAACTGACACATTACAACTTGTTACAAACTATCAAAATTGGAAACGCAAACTTGACAATCAATCAACAATGTCAACAACTGCAAATTGGTCAAAAAAATCCAAAATTTGAAATTTTGCAGAGCAAAAGTGCTGGTTTATTGAGCAAAAGTGGAAAACATCAAAAGCGTTGCCTAAAGGGGTGAAAGAGCACATAAATATTGTAAAAGCAGCTAAAAATGTGAAAGCACCCAAATACAACTCATAAGCGCTCTTAAATGATTTAAAAGCATGAAATTTGATCAAAAGCGCACAAAAAAGTTGTGAAAGTGCTAAAACTAAGCAAAAGTGCATGAAGGAATAGTAAAAGTGCAAAAGGGCTTAAAAGTGGCAAGTGAAAGTGCCAAAGCAATTCGTAGAAGTGCACATTGGGAGGCAAAAGCACCCTTAAAATTGGCAAAAGCACCCATTTAGTAGAAAAAAGAGAAAAATAGTGGTTTAACTTTAAAAAAAAATTTTAAAAATTGAAATAAATGCTGAAAATGGAAAAATGAAAAGGTACATGTACTCACCGAAGGTCCTGAGCCAGGCAGATGCTAATATCGATGGCATTTCTCAAACTAATGCTTGTGGATAGGGACAGACATCGTGGAAAGTAATAAAGAAAAAAGAGGGTAAAAGTCAAAAGTCAATGGTAAAATGAATAGTAAAAAGGGATTTTGACCCCTTTATATAGGTTTTTGACCTAAAAGGAGGTAACTTTGACCTATGAAAACACATTTTTATCCAAATTGACCTAATCAAACAATGTTATCATCAGAATAATTGAAACCAGGGCATTTGAAATTGAACAGAGTGAACAACGATATCGGAAATTCAAATAAAATTCATCAAACAACTTGAACTTTATCAAAATCAAACGATCAACATATCAAGAAAATCAATCAACGAGAAAATAAAATTGAATTTTATTTCATTTCTAAGGGGGCATACCATTGGATAATTAGATCAACATTAGAAGTAACATCATCAAAAATCAAGAGACTGATCATCAAATCAAAGCGAAAGCTTTTATCAGGAAATTTTTCATAATCAAACGAATGGGGCATCGCATCGAAATCAATCATCGAATCAAACATCATATCGAGATCCATCATCAGAATGACCATCAGAGAACCACATCAAGAGAGTTTCATATTGATCATATCTACATCAATCTCATATCAAAAATCCAAAATCGACCATCGAATAACATCAAACATCATCAGAGATCAACCATCAATGAATCAGGACCTATCATCAAGGAAAATCAGAGTATTCTTTGAATTGACATGCTTCACACGTCAACTCAAAGAAGGGCATTTGTAATCACCTGAACATGGACAAGAACAATTTAATGATAAATCAAAGAAAATCAAAGAAAATCAAGGACAAAATTGAATCAATTGAATCACAATGCATAATTAGCCAATCAAAATTAAAATCAAATCCTAATTCAAGATCAATCAAAATTGAGAGCATTTTAATCAAGCACAATCAAATCAACGTGCAATTAATTCTATTAATTGTATAGTCTTGGATTAAATTAAATTCAACCCATTCAAGGGGTACATGGCTAAAATAAATCAATTAAATCAATTAATAAATCTTAATTACTCTCAACAACCACAAAGGGAGGAAAATCAATCAACCAATGAGATTAAAGGAAAGGCATTCACATGGATCAAGCCAAATTGAATCTCAATCACTCAAAGTGAAAAGGAATCTTGTCCATTAATCTTGTCTACTTTTCCCAAGCTTTGAGGACACAAACTTTGCATTGTCTTCAAAGGGTGGAACCAAAGACTCAACCAAGGCTTAATCATGATCAAACACAACTACACCCCCTACCATTGGAAAATCTATAAAAGGAAGGCCTAATTCCTTCATAATTAATAACCACACATCTGAGAATTGCATTGAACCTCTTGCAATTTGAGCTTAGAAAGGCATTTGAGAGCATAATTAGCATTTACTTTGATAATTGTTAGCAATAGCTTGTTTATCTTTATCATTCTCATTCTAGGACTGTCATTAATGGAAGCTTGTTGAGAGCTTTGCATTAACATTCTTAGTTAGAGAGCCATAGGATACTCAATTAGTCATTACTTTGTGTGTGATGATGAATATCACCTTCATGAAATTAAGATCTAATAGCAACAATTTAAAGTAAATACAAAGGAAATCTAATTAAAATTGAAACTATAACCTATAACATCTCATGGTTCTCTAGAAAGAAGTGGTAAGTGAAGCTCTCAGCTCAAATCCTCACTAGTGGCACCTCTTAAATGAGAAATTATGCTTCTATTATGCTTCTACAATGCTTAATCTAGCTCAATTGACAAACTACAATGATAATTGCTCTAAAATGCTCTCAAATTGCTCTTAGAATGATCTCAATTGCCTATAGTAACAATGCTATGAAAATGAAATTCTAAGATGATAATGCTCTCCAAAATGCCTCATACTTATAGTAATTTCCCAAGGGTAGGGGGTGGAGTGAAGTAATCATGATTATCCCATGGTTGAGTCAAAAACTTTACTTTGTTCATAAATGGGGGGACAAATGAGGGGACAACCCTTTAAATGGTCTCAAAGCTTTGGACAATTTAAATGTTTGAGTGATTTATGTCTTTTTGTTCTCAATTTTCATTGGTTAATCACTTTGTTGAAAGAAATTAGGAATTATTAAATTCAATTAATTAATTAGATTTAGCCATGTAAGGGTAATAGGTTCATTTTGATTTTTGATTTAAACAACTATACAATTAATTGATTAAAATCAATTATATAGTGTTTTTGGCCCTTTTAAGCTTTGATTTAATTATTTAACATCCTTATTTAATTTTTCCTTTGCTTTAATTGATTTTGTCCCTTTTTATTTAATTATGTCCATTTTAGTGCATTTTAATGATTTTGAGCCATTTTAATTGATTTTTGCAATTTAAAAGCACTTGTACAATTTTACGTGTCTACAAATGCCCCTCTTTGAATTAATGTGTGAAGAACACTAATTCAAAGATTCTTTTAAGTCTTGATTGTTGATTCTTGATATGCCTCTGATGTGATATGATATTTATGTTTGATACAAAAAAAATTGTGATGCCCCACTGATTTCATGATGTTTAATTGCAACTTCAATTTGATACCCTGATGCCCCCTCAGAAATTAAAACATATTAATTTCTTGATTTGAAAGATTTGATGATGTTTGATTTATCGAATATGTTTTGATTTCTAACTATTTGATAAGATGCCATGATTTAAGAATTTGCCCCGATTTGTTTTGATTAGTCAATATAGGTCAACATCAAGTTTCACCTCCAAAATTAGGTCAGAATACCTTAAATAGGTTGATAAACCTTGTTTTTCTATTCATTTTTACTTTTCATCTTTGGTGATTTTTCTTTGATCCTCTGGTGAATTTTGAGATGGTTATGGTGATTTGAGAGCATAGATTCGAGAGGTGCTGGAGATATGCGAGGCTGCCTAAGTATGGAGCTCTGGTAAGTCATTGCTAACTCTGTCTTTACATTTATGGTGCATTTATGAGCATTTATTGCAATTTTTGGTTTCATCATTGTGTTAAATTTATGAAATCTCGCTTAGAAATAGTTTTACTGTCATGTAGCTCATTTAACTATCACCTCCGTGCTTTTCTCTCCCGCTTTCGTGTAGTGTACTGCCACTTAAGAAACTTTTATCCTCACCTGGCAATAGGATACTCATGCCTATAGCTGGGTCAAAATGCCCCTTTTTAGATAGGCTATCGCTTATGCAAACCCTAGTGATTTTACTATCACCTAGGCCATCCTTGGTTGTCACGTAACATGATTCACTATCGCCTAGAATGAAAACTATCGCGTAACATGATTCACTATCGCCTAGAATGAAAACTATCACCTAGCACCAGAATGATGTCACTTCATATGTTTTCATTTCCACTTAGGTAAAATGTCACCTGACATGATAAAAATCATGCCTGCTGATTTTTTTGAAAAAATTTTGTACTTTTTCACACTTGTACCTAATTGCGTCTGATGAAAAATTTGATAACTTTTGATGATAGATTCGGATGATTAGTCTAGGTCTGTTACTTTCAACAAAACAATTGGTTTAGAATATCAGGATAGTGGTACCATAGAATATGATTTGTCAATCTATTTTAGGATAGTGACTGATAAGATAAATCAATCAGTGTGAAAACCAATATGATTTTGATATTGCTGCTTCATTCTTGGGACACAAAGAAATGTACGATGGTACTTGGTGTGATTGCTTGATACTTTTGAGAAGATTGACTTGAGATAATTCCTCGATATGATGTACTAATATGATTCCTTTTCTTTGCCAACAGGCTCACTTCCCTACTCTATATGTCTGTTTAGTGGCATCATGGGTTATTGACTTAGGTCAGACGCTCACAGCTACTGAGTTTCATGTGATTGAGCAGTGTGGTTTGAGATTCTTGCTTGACCTCCCATGGTTTCAGCTAAACCATGGGTTACTTATTGCAGTGGCGGAGCGATGGCACTTCGACCACAACACATTTCATTTTCCTTATGGAGAGATGACGATCACGCCCGAGGACATGTATTGATTACTACAGATCCCTTGCAGAGGAGAGTTGGTATATTACGACTCCATCTATGATTCTACTGTTTGTCGATGAGTATTTAGGGAAAACACTATAGGGGATGGGGATACTATCACATGGCCTCAGTTTGCTTCCTTTCTGACATTGCCAGCAGTACTGGGTGCAATGATTAGTGGTTTTCTTCTTCCCGATTGGCGAGGTCATGGTTTTTCTGTCGGATGGGGTAGGATATTGGAGGATTTTATTGCTCATCCTCGATGGTTTTATTGGGGTTCCTGCATCCTGGCATAGTTATATCATAATTTGCACAAGGTAGTTTATCGAGGGAGTGCATCATTTTTAGCTGGTGCTATTATTCTTCAATTGTGGATATGGGATCATCTTCCCATTACTAGGCCTATTTCTGATAGGAGACGGCCTCATGGATTCCCATATGCTTTTCTCTATACTGGGATGGTGATTCAGCATCACTTAGGTCACTTGGATTACTGGCACAGACAGATAGATGATCTAGATCAAGTTTAGTGTCATCCCTATATTGGTTGTGATCACTGGAGAGAGGATGATGATGAGTTACCATACATGTTCACCCCTCGCTGGATGATTGGGTGTACTACTACTACTACTACTATTGAGCGCTTCTGCTTCAGTAGAGTTTTGAGACAGTATGGTTGGATATAGGATATGCCTCAGGGAAATGCGTTATATGCACGAGTACAGGTAGAGACATCTCTATGGGGTCCTTGCATTGATTATGAGTTTACGTTAGATCAGATTACAGGCATGACTACTTGCAGATGGGATATGCTTCCTAGTATGTTAGATGTCGAGATGTCTCATGAGTATGCAGACTGGTGGGCTCATAATAGGTTTATTCATTTTACTAATCTAGTAGAGCCTATTCCTAGACGGTGTGATGGTGGCGGTGGTGGAAGACATAGGAGAGGATGAGGATGTAGAGATCCTCTGGTTGTGGTGGGTAGAGGACAGGTGAGATATGGTCATGATTAGGGTGATGGCAGAGATAGATAGGCTAGGGATCAGGATGATGCACTTGATAGACAGCCTAGAGCAGATAGACAACAGAAAGTTCATAGGCATCAAAGACGGCAGCAACAAGCTCATGTTGATGGGGCTAGGTATATTCCTGGGGGATTGGATCCTTTGGTATAGTTGTAGAGAGTAGCCTTAGCTCAGCATGATGATGATGCAGCATAGCAGGATCAAGTTTTGGCATAGTAGGTGCCTATATAGGATCAATAGCCATAGGGTCAGGGTGCATAGGATGCTCAGGATGTTCCCACTATTGGTTTATTAGCCCAAGATATGCAGGTGCTGAGGACAGATATGTCCACTGTTGCGGGTCATTTGGATCAGGTTGCCTCCTTACTGCAGCAGTTTGTGTTAGCCATGGTTGTTCAGGCTCCTCCTGCATAGGATGGTAGAGGTCCAAATGGATCTAGGGCTATAGGATCTTGATTTTATTATTTGACAGATTCAACCATCATTGAGATCCTTTGTTTCATAGTGCATGTTTTCTCATTGATCAGAACATTTGATGTACTAGTTTGATGTCATTGTATCTTGATATATTGATTTGATGGATCCTTGATGAACACTCTTTTGATGATATATGATGATATGCTCCTTGGTTCTCCTTGATGAGTTGGTTATGAGAGTATCTTTTATGCCACTATATGATGTGTTTATGCATTTTTGGTGATTTTATGCTATGGATGTAGTATCTTATTTTATGATATAGATAGATGAATGTAATGATGTATGGATTTTGAGAAAATGCTTTTTTGTTTTGTCATGTATGGATGCAAAATGTTTTATGGAAATGCACATGTATGTTCCTATGTTTTTTATTTTTCAATGTATGCCAGTCTATCCTTAGCTATATGAATGCACATGATGTATGGATGTTTTTTGCTTTTTCTAATATATGGTTAATGATTAATGATTAATTCTATGCTAGGATGCAAAAGATAATCTCATTTTCTTTGCAGTGTTTGAGCAAGAATAAACGTTTGATTGAATCCCATATTGCTTTAGTATTTTGACTAACCAAGATTATTGATGTACCCCCTTTTTCCCTTGGAAAATTAACCACAAACAAATGCATTTAATCTAACATGATTATTCAATTAACCTAACAAGATATTGCAATTAATTTAACATGATTATGCAATGCAACCTAAGTGTCACTAGTTTTTAGCAAATAAATGTCATGAGGATAAATTTTCATCATTGAGCATTTTGGGACCGGAAAGCTTATTACAATCATCACTAACCACATCATGATGATATGAATACCGCTTTTTATCACATTTTGGTAACCTCCTTTTTGAACCAAGTACAACCCTTATTAGTTGGATGACCAAACTATGGGAGTCTGAATACCGGTGTCAATGGATTCAATGTTGCAAGTGGATTTTTGGTATTAAGATGTATGCAAATTAGATGTCTAATAACTAGAGATGATAAATTAACTATTGAAAGCTAATAAATCAATCTAATGCAACATAATGAAGAATACAAAGTAACTATAAAATGATGAAACTAAATCAATTACCTTCACCTACCATGTAGCTTGTCTCCATTGTCCTCCTAGCCTTGATTTCTTGTGGAGGTTGAGATCTCATATTTCCAAATGAAGCCTTCTCCCAAGATGCTACCAAAGTGTGGAGATTTTATGAAATGAGTGCACAATAGCTTATGCAATCTAATGGATGGAATGGAAATGAAATGATGATAATATGGATTGATTGCTCTTAGAATGCTTGGATGCTTGGATGCTTGATTGCTTGAATGCCTATTACAAAAATACCTATTAGCTCACAAAGGGGAAATGAGGCTCCTTTTATAGATTTTTGGAGGATCTAGGCCTAGGTGGCACAATCCTATAGTTGAGAATGAAAGGTGGAAGATCCTAGGGCTAGGATTGACTTGGTTGAAGGAGTTGAGAGAAAGGGGGATGTAGTTGGAATGTGAGAGGGAGAATAGGGATGATGTTCCTCTCACATTGACATGGAGGAGAACAAGGTGGAAGGGAAAGACACATGTCAAGTGTCTCTCAAAGACTTAAGAGAGAAAGAGGGAGAGACCTTTTCCTCATGAGGACTCTTTGTACAAGTGTCCCATGAGTCACCTTTGACCCTTAGAGGTGGCTTGAGAAGCCCCTTAGGAGTAGGGCATGTCTCTTGACTTAGTTGTTGAGAGGACACATGGTTATGAGACTAAGTCCTATGAGGCCACATAGCCCTTAAGAATAGGACATGTGTGGGTGAGGACAATGAGAAATAAATAATTAATAATAATTATTTATTTTAGCCAATGTGATGTGTCAGGTGACTAGGTAGGTGAGGTGGACTAGGGGACTTAGTCATATTTAGGTGATTGTGTATTTAATTAAATCACTTTAATAAGACTAAATAGAAGACTTAGGATAGAGGAATAGACTATAGTGAATTTATTAAATAAATTGAATAATTTATTTACTAAATAGAGGAATAATTATTAATTAAATAATAAATATTTAATTAATTTATCAAGTCAATATTAATTAAATAATAAATATTTAATTAATTAATGAAGCCATTTTTAAGTGTATACATAAGATATAGAAGATCTAAATAGCCAAGGGATCCATTTGCGTAAACAAGAAAAGGTCAATCCATCCTCTTATGAGATAGTCCTCAATGGTTCTTTGATGACCATGTCATTAGACAAACTCTCATAAGGTGATGAATCTTCCTCCAAACAATCACTCAAAGGCAATAAAATATCACATCTTTATCATGGCTAATCTAGTCGAAACATCCTCGAATAGCTCCAAAGATATGATAAAAAGTCAATTTCCTCAAGATTTATCAACAAGCAAATTTCAAGTGTTTTACCATGTTTCATTATTTTCTACAAAAGAAAGCTTCAAATGTTGTGCCATTTTTTATGATTTTCAAAAAGTATTTCCAAGTATTCTGATCTTTAAGGTGTTTTTGTCAATTTTTAATCCCGAATAATAAAGTCATTGAAGGCTCAATGATCATGTTGTAGGATCAAATACTTAGGCTCTCGAACAATGATATCTATCAAAGGTTCAATGAACTTTCCACTTGTCTGAAACTCTGATATATCTCTCTTTGACGTGACTGATTGTAGCACTTATTGAATCCATTTGGTACCAATTTTGCAAATCTGCTTCTGCCCCCAACTGATAAATGTGATCGGTAAAAAAACTTAGGGCTGATAGGCAATGCAACAATGTGACTGAATGACTTTATTATGACTATGTACAAATGGGATGGTGGAAATGCAATATGGACATATCTGACTAGGAAAGACAAACTTAAGGGAACAAAAGGCGCTTGTTTTACCAAGTTTTCACCCTTTGGATAGATCAAGCTCTTTTTTTCTATTTTTAAAGCTTTTCTCTTTTTTTTTCTACCAAGGTGCCTATTTGCTAGGTTTTCACCAAGGCACTTTTTCTCCTTTTTTATTTTTTTGTATTTTTGTATTTTTTCCTTTTTTTTTGTATTTTTGTATTTTTTTATTTTTTTTGGGTGTGTTTTTCAAGGTCTCTTTGACTATGTGCAATAAATATGATGTGCCCCATCTGATACTCTTTATACTCTTTCATCTCCCTCATGTGTAGAACCTTTTGAGATGAATACTGTTGATGGGTTCTTAGAGTTCCTCTCCTTCACAATCTAATAATTTATAGGTTCCGGTGCCAAATGAAGACACTATGATGAATGGGCCAAGCCAATTAGCCTCCCATTTTCATTTCTTCTCTCTTTCAACCTGATTCTTTGGGTTCTCTCTCAACACTAAGTCTCCTACCTGAAAGACTCTCAGTTTGATATGTTTATTATAATTCCTCGAGATTCTATTTTGGTACACTTTCAGGTGCTCATAAGTTTGTGCTTGATGTTCTTCAAGTAACTCCAATTGTTGAAGTATAGTGACTCTATAGTCCTCATCTATGATCAATCCTTGTAATGAAACTCATAGAGATGGGATTTCAACCTCTAATGGTAGAACTACTTTGGCCCCATAGACTAATGAAAAGGGTGTGGCTCCCATAGGTGTCCGAATGCTCATTCTATAGGCCCATAATGCTGGATTAATTTGTACATGCCAATCCCTTCCTATTTTATTGATTGACCTCTTCAAGATTTTCAAGATATTCTTATTCGTGGCTTCGGCTTGCCCATTTCCTTGAGGGTAATAGATTGATGAGGAGTGATGAGTAATATGGAATGTAGCACAAAGTTCATCCACGTCCTTGTTTTTAAACTATTTTCCATTATCTGTTATGATGGTGTGAGGAATTCCATATCTGCAAATGATGTGGTTCAAGATAAACATGGAAATTTGTTTTCTCGTTGCCGTTATCAAAGGAACCACTTCAACCCACTTAGTGAAATATTCTATGGTTGTTATGATATATTTATGCCCATTTGAAGAAGGTGGGTAGATGACTCCAATTAGATCAAACCCCCACTGATAGAAAGGCCAAGGTGTAACAAATGGGTGTAATTCTTGTGCCGGTGCATGTATCATGTCACCATGATATTGACATTTGCTACATATCTTGACAAAGTGACAAGCATCCTTTTCTAATGTCTTCTAGAAATACCCTAAGCGAAGGATTTTCTTAGCTAGATTTAACCCACTTGTGTGTGACTCGCAAATGCCTTTGTGAACTTCATGTAAAGCTAATCTAGACTCTTCTTCTTCTAGACACCTAAGTAACGTCTCGTCAAGTCCCTTATGATACAATGTTTCGGAGAGGATTATGTAACGAGATGATTGATGAATAAAGTTTCATTTTTGAGCTCGAGTTTGGTCTAAGGGTAGCACTTGGTCTTTGAGATATGCATATATAGGGCCATACCAAGGGGAGTCATGTCCATGTAATAGAGCAACAATTTGGGTGTCAGGAAGGTTGAATGCAGGTTTTACCAACTCTTCCACCAAGAACTCGTACTTCTCATTTTGATCAGGTTTTTGTAACAAGGAAGCCAAGGTAGCCATGGCATCAGCTGCTCTATTTTTCTCTCTAGGAATCTACTCAAAAGTGATCAAGGCAAAGTACTTCTTCCATCCATCAATCATGGTCTTATATGGAATCAACTTTTCATCTTTAGTGTTATATTCATTGTTGACTTGATTGATGATAAGTTGAGAATCTCCATAAATTTGTAGCTCCGTGATGTTCCATTCTAAGGCCATTTTGATACCTATGACTAGTGCCTCATATTCTGCTATATTATTTGTGCATGGAAACAAGAGCTTGTAGGACTTAGGAATGGTGTAACCTTGAGGAGTAACCAATAGTATGCCAGCCCCAAAACCTCCTTGAGTATAGGAGCCATCAAAGTATAACTTCCACATTTTTGCTTCTATGTTTACAATGGCGGAATCCAAAAATTCCACTTGAATAATTTGTGTAGAAGTCATGGGATTTTCAGCTAAGTGATCTGCTATCACTTGCCCTTTGATTGCCTTTCTATTGACATACTTAATGTCAAATTCACTTAATATCATTGCCCACTTGGCTATCCTACCTGTTAAGGTAGTTTTACTTAACAAATATTTGAGAAGATCAATTTTGGCAATTAGCTTGACCTTGTGCATCAACATATAATGTCTCAACTTTTGAGATGCAAACACAATTTCTAAGCAAGCTCTTTCCATGAATGTGGAGTTAAGTTCATATTTGATCAATGTCCGACTCAAATAGTAAATAGCTCTTTCCTTTCCTTGTTCATCCTCTTGTGCCAAAAGCACTCCTAAGGATCTTTCAGTAGTAGATATGTATAAAAGCAATGCTTTTCCCTTGATAGGTGACATGAGAATGGGCGGATTTATCAAATAGGTCTTCAATAATGTGAAGGCTTGATCACATTCGGCATCCCATATGAATATAGTATCCTTATGTAGCAATCTAGTGAAGGAATGACATTTTTTGGCCAATTGATAAATAAACCTCCTTATGGATTGGATTTTTCCTTGTAAGGATCTCATTTGGCTGATGTTCTTTGGTATTTCCATGTCCATTATGGCTTGTACTTTTTCTGGGTCCACTTCAATTCCTTTGGCGGAAACTATATAGCCTAGTAATTTGTCAGATTGGACCCCAAAGGCACATTTCTTTGGGTTTAATCTGACTTTAAATTGCTCCAACCTAATAAAAATCATTTTCAAAATTTGGAGATGTTCTTCTCTTTTGTTGGATTTTACCAATATATCATCCACATAGTCTTCTAAGAATGTATGCATCATGTCGTGGAAGATAGTTGTCATGGCTCTTTGATATGTGGCTCTGGCATTCTTAAGGCCGAAGGGCATGACATTCAAACAAAAAGTGCCCCAAGGGCAAGTAAAGGCAGTCTTCTCCTGGTCTTCAAGTACAATTTTGATCTGATTATACCCGCTAACACCATCCATTAGGGAATACATGGAATGACCTGCTGTTAAGTCAACTATTGCATCAATACTCAAAAGTGGGAAATCATCCTTAGGGAAAGCAAGATTTAGATCTTAAAAATCCGAGCATACTCGAATGGATTTGTCATGTTTTGTGACTGGTACAATGTTCGAGATCCATTCAGCATAGGCTATTGCCCTTATGAATCCTACTTTCAACAATTTTTCTAATTCTACCTTGACCAAAAGAGCTATGTGTGGGTGCATCTTTCTCAATTTTTCCTTAACGGGCTTAACCCCTAGTCTAACATTCAAATGATGCATTATAAAGTCAAGATCTAAACCGGGCATGTTGGCATAGGACCATGCAAAGTTTACTTGTTGCTCTTTGAAAATTTTGATGAAGTCCTCTCTTTCTAGAGGTATGAGTGATGCTGCTAAGTATATGAATTTTGGATCCACCTCCATACCAATGTTAACATTTTCCATCATCTCTATGAGTATAGGTGACCTTTCTTCCTCATGCTCTAGTAGGGTATCCAATCTCTCTTCCTTTGATGCCACGATTGGGTTTTCACCAAAGGAAATGTCTTTTATCTTTATTTTTTTGGGTTCTAATGCTGCCACATAATGGTTTTCAGCACTGGAACTTTTCTTTTTCTTATTTTTTTTCATTTTTTCCTTTTGACTAAGAGATTGAACCCCCATCGCTTCTATCATGTTTAGCTCAAGTTCATTGGTGAAAGAGGGTTCAACCACATTAAGGTATTGGTTTGCTTCTTGATCATTCGAGAAGTAAAGCAAGTTACTCGGCTCGGTTTGGTCCCAATCAATGAGGTCGGGACATATCAAGGATAATGAGTCATTGTGCAAGGTATCATCAATTTGGGTTATGGACATGACTTCATTTGAAGGTTCATACATTATATCATTTAGATCTATGATGTGTGCTTCCTCGAGGTGATCCATGGAAGAAGGGTCAAAATCCCCTTCACTTGAGTCCTCACCGACTTCTATGGGAAACAACATGGGAAAAGCCACGAGCGGATTAAAGCTAATGTTTGAATCTCCCTCCTCCGAAGGCATCCAAAAAGTATCTATCCAAGGCAGACTTGTATATGCTTGTCCTATGTTAAGACCTTGTATATTAGGTTCTTCATTGACTTGAGGTTCTTGCCTTGGGATATTTGCATATGTGTGTATTTTGATTACTTCCTTGTCTTGACATGATTCATCCAATAGGGTATCCCACTCATAATCTCAGGAATCATCACTATCTCCATCAAATTCTAAGGCATTTACTTGAGGATAGAAGTCTTGCATTGGGTTGGAACTTTCACCTTTATATTGGTAACCTACTCCGAATCTTTCTTCTTTTTCCCTCCGAGTAGGTTTGATGGGTTCTAGTAAGCCTCTATTTCTTTGGCCTAAGGGTCCTCTTCCCTTGTATCCCATCTTCTGCATTATCTCAAACCCTTTCCCATATTGCTCAGTTTGTATATTAACATGATGAATTCTTTCCATGGGAATGTTTGAGGTATCTTCCTCCTCATGATAGAGCCATTGAAGGACTTCATTTTCCTCTTTATTGAATGTTGCTTTGTCACTTTCTCTTATGAAGTAAGAGTTGTATTTATGAGGTAAGTATTCTTTTGATGGCTTACCATATGTCCTTGGAGATGTGGGCATGTCGAATAGGGAAACAGAGTATTCCCCTACTCCTTTTGAACTAATCTTGCATTGTTTATCAAACGCCTCCATCATCTCATCCATTTTCTTGTAATTTTTCTTTTTAGCTTCATCTTTTTCCTCTCTAGTAGGTTTGTAGAGTACTATCTCTAATTTGGGTCCTTGATATGAACCTTCATTCATAATTGGACCCTCGTAGCTCATCTTTTCCTTTCCCTTAGTTGATGTGCTTGAGCTAGCTTTAGGAGGGTTTTGGGTAGCATTTAATGTTATAATAGGATCATCCATTTTGGTATCTTCAATGGTGACTCTTTGAATGATTCCTTCCTAGTTATGTGGAATGAATAGCTCATGAATGGGTTTGAGTGCATTACAATATTGGAACGGCTTTGAGTCCCCTCCAACCATGATTTCTTCACCCATGTACGGGAATTTGATGCATTGGTGGTATGTGGATGGGACTGCTTGCATCTTGTGGATCCATGGTCTCCCCAATAAAATATTATAAGTTAACTTCATGTCCAATACTTGGCAATTGGTGTCCTTCTTGAGTGGTCCTACTTGTATGGGCAATATAATCATGCCTTTAGAGGCCCCTTCAGCTTCATCATAAGCCTTAATGGTGATTTTTTTGTAGGGTCAATGCAAGACTCGGATAACCCTAAGGATTTAACAAGACTTAATGTACAAATGTTAAGGCCAGCTCCTCCATCAATGAGGGCTCTTTTGGCTCTATGCCTTTCTATTAAGACTTCTATATGCAATGGTAGATTTTGAGGATGGGTTATAGACATGTCATCTTGGTTGGAAAATGAGAGACAATGAGGTGCCACAAGATGACCTACCATGTTTTGGAACTTCTCTTCTTCTAAGTTAGTAGGAACATTCATCTCTACTAGAGCTTTTTCTAAAATTTCCTTATGGTTAGGGGATAACTTCAATAGCTCTAAGATAGAGATTTGTGCGGGGGTCCTTTGTAACTGATCAACCAAGCTATAAGGTTTTGATGTTGTAGAAGGTTGCTTGACCATGATGTTGGACTGTGGAGTGCTAATAAATTTAGGAGCAACCCCTTGTATGGTCATTCTAGAAGCCTGCCCTCTTTTAATGACATTGGATGTCTCTTTTTGGGGCTGTTCCTTGATTATTATAGCATTCACAATGTTATCATAAGGTGGCACAAAGTTAATGTTATTGGCACTTTGTTTCTTACCCTTGGATGACTCTCCTTTGTCATGTTTGTAGAAAGTTTGTTTGAATGCTGTATGGTCTTCATTGCTTTGAGGTCCATCAATGGTGATTGTGCCACCATCGATTAAATCTTGTACTATATTCTTTAGTTGCAGGCATTCATTAGTTGTGTGCCCTCAAATTTTGTGATACTCACAATGGCTATTGGCACTCCACCAACTAGGCTTGTTATTTGGCTCATAAGGCTGAATGTTGGGTAGAGTAATGACATTATTATCCATGAGAGTCTTTAATTCCTTTTTGAGGGGTTTACCCAAGGGTGTGAAGTTCCTTTGAGGAGTTGGCACCAAATATTTATCAAATTTACTACTCCTTGCATTATTTCCTTGGTTCCCATTATTGGCATTATTGTTGTTGAAAGGTGCATTGGAAGTCTAATTGGTATTATGCACCTGATTAGGTGTCCTTTTAAGAGAAAATTGGACCACCTTCAAGTTTCTAGATTCCACCACTCCATCATTAACAATCCCCTTATTTTTGTTCTTATACTGACTTACTATTGAACCAATTATTCTTCTAATTATTGTCATTGTTTCCATTTTTGGAGTTATTGTTGTTGGAGTTGTTCTTATTATCTTTGTACAGTTTTAGCTCTCCACTTTTGACTAGCACTTCCTCTGTTGTTACTCCATTTTCAATTAGATCCTGAAAGGTCTTGGGTCATTTCATTTGTAATTGGTAGTTCAACTCATTGCTTAAACTGTTTATGAAGATATCCATCTTTTCTTTTTCAGGCATGCTCCTTAGATATCTTGCAAAAACTATCCTCCATCTTTGTAGAAAAGTGAGGAATGCCTCCCATCTTTTTGTTTAGTGTTACATAATGTTATCATCATGACCTCATGTTTGATGTTATGAGTAATGGGCCATGAATTTCAAAGCTAGCTCTTTGAAGGTCTTAATGCTAAAGGGTAACTTAGAAAACCACTCCATAGCCATGCCTCCTAGGCTTCACAGAAATAGTCTCATTAAATAGGTTGTATCATGCATGAACTCTAAACTCAATGCACAAAACTCACGTAAGTGATCCTGGGGATTTGACATTCCTTCATACTTGTCATACTTGGGAAACACTACATTGATTGGGAATGGCACCATGACCAAGCTTTTATCAAACGGGAATGGACACAATGCTTGTATGGAGAAATGCTTGGGAGCCCTGCTTTGCTTAATGGTATCTAATTGCATTTGAAACATCTTGAATTTCTTGTTCATAATGTCTAAAGTGCTTTCCTTAACTTCTAGTGGTTTGAGTTGGTTAACATCGTAGTAATGGGGAAGTTTGAGACCTTTTTGTGCTAAGTCCATGAAGTATTTTTCTCTATCTCTGTCCATTGCCTTTTCCATGAGCTTTCAAAAATAAGGGCATTGGATAGCCTCACTAACCTTTTCATCTGTGGCATCTTCTATCATTGCTTTGGTGTTAGTTCTATTGTGAGTGTTGTTTATACCTTGAGCATTCTGATTTGCTCCTCCATTGTTGGTATTGCCTTGGTTATTTATGTCAATGCCCCCATTATTGGCATCACCTTGGTTAGTGGGATCGATGCCACTATTATCTTTACCACCCAAACTACCATAGTACATCATGTTGTCCTCCCCTTCTTGTTCGGGTGATTTTTGGGGTATTCTAGGAGTAGTAGTCTCGTCTCCGGGGTAAGGAAGCTCTTGTCTCAAATAGGTCCTGTCTGCTTGCAAGGTTTGTTTGATGTAATAAGATCTAGTAAAAGCAAGCATGAACCTTCAAGAATAGGAGTCAAAATCACTTGTGGTCTAATCCTTTGAATGATTTTCAATAATAATGTAGAATAGGATTTTTGACCAAACTGAAAGTTGAAGCAATAAGAACACAGAAAAGGGTACTCAAATATGTGTTCAAAATTTTCTGACCTTTCCTGTAAGTACTCTCTATTTTCCCTTTTAGGTTTTTGGGTGTCACTGGCCTGAGTGTAGGCATGACTAAAACTTTTGTATGTGTGCACTAGTTTGTTGTTAGGCAGCACACTGTAGGTGTATAGGCGGCACTTTGCTATTACTAAGCGGGTTTCCAATTTTTACCAGACATGTTTCAAATTTCTCTAAGCATGACTTCACTGTGTCTACGCATTTTTAAACAAGTCACAAGCATGACTGAGCCTCTAATAAGTGAGCTTGTTTTATGCACAAGCAGCACTTCTCTGACGAGGGTGTAAGATTTTGGATTTTTAAAATGTTTAAGATTAGTCTTTGGAAATTTCTTTGTTTGAAAATAGAAAAACAATCATAACACACACATCACTTTTTCATCATGTCCCTAAAAACACTCTAATGTGTATATTCTCCAATGTTTTTCACAAGTATATCACAAGAAAGAATTCCAAACAGCCTACCTAAAGTGAAATTGGCTTGTAAACATGGCTCTACAAGGTGGCCTTACTATTTTATCCAGGTTTTATCAAGGATTTTGTTCAAAATGTGTCTTAAATCTTCATCCCCCAAGTATGTTAAGGGGTTTCCCACACACACTAAAGTATGATTTTGCGCAATCCGTTAGGACTACTAGAGGAAATTTAAAAAATTTAAGACCCTTTTGTCATGCACCCCATTAAGGATACACGCATTTTATTTTATAGTGGGTTGGATCCCCATGGCAAAAAGTGAGTGTGTCCCACTTTGGGTTGTCCCTCTCACCAGCCTTGTTAAGGCAAACTCGGGAGGTGAGCCCACTAAATCTCTATTTTATCTAGCATGTTCATTGAAAGCAAGAAAATGGAATTAAGGTTAAGTTTTTGGGAATTTGGTTCACCTAAAAGGTGAAGAGCATATCCCTAACTTCACCTTTAGTTCCTCAAACACTCAAGCAATAAGGTTCTTTTTCAATCTTGTAACAAAGAGATTCTTAGAAATGGAAGTGTTTGGTCAAATTCCTTGTTTTAATTAAGCTATGTTTCAAAGAAATGCTGCAATATAATCAAGTGCAAGCTTGAATAGAGAAATACCTTTCCTTGTAGCTAGCCTAAGCTAGGGGCATTTTTGAAAGGTTTCATCATCATTTTTCACTCACCTTAGCAATATCCTCCACCCAATGTGCTTGTCCACCAGCAAGTTAGTCAACACTAACAATCAAAGTGAGGGGAAACCAAAATCGAATTAACAAAGCCAATATTTATGTAATGAATTTTAAGCACTCTAATTGCAAATCTTTCAAGCAAAAATTTGAATTAAGGGCTAAAGATCCAATTTAAAGAGACAAATTTCTTTTTATATCTTTCAATCACAGCAAGGTATTTTTGATATACCTGAGTGTCTCTCTCTTGTGTTGCCTCAAGAATGGCTTTGATGTGTGCTTTATTTTCCCTTTTGATCTTTTTAGCTAGTGCCTTCCCCTCTTGATTAAATATGGGTTCTGGCTTCTGTACCTTCGGATGCCTATTCATTTACTATTAAATCATAGAAACAAAATGTTAGGTGAGTGATTTAATCAATTAAACAATGAATACTAACAACAGGTAGCAGGCGACATCGTCCAGCTAATAGACATGAACAAATTGTTCACAAGCGTAACTTTACTGATAGCCAGCGACACTTTTCAGTGACACGGGCGATACTAGAAATTACACAAGTGACAAAAATTTATCCTGAAGCATGAACAAAAGTTAAATTTGTGGAAAATGATTTATGCTAATCAACACTTTACTAACAATAACTGAAACTTGACATAGTCAAAGCGTGACTATAATTTGCAAAGTGTGTAGCAAAGCGTAAACTTAAGCGACAATGAATTCAAACCTGGCGATACTCCCTGAGTCACAGGTGTGACTTTGAGAAGCAAAGGTTGAATGCTTTACTGTCACAGGTGTGAATCTCTAGCTAATCCACTTTATTTCAGAGATTGTAGTTGGCAGTAAAATGACTGCAGGTGTGAATAGATCTCTCGTAAGCGTGACTTTACTAGTTTCCTGCAAGATATTCACGGAAAACAAAAGATACAAGCATGCAAATTATGGTGAAAATGATGAAATGAGGCTTAGAGCCCCATGGTGGGCACCATTTGTGTGATGATGAATATCACCTTCATGAAATTAAGATCTAATAGCAACAATTTAAAGTAAATACAAAGGAAATCTAATTAAAATTGAAACTATAACCTATAACATCTCATGGTTCTCTAGAAAGAAGTGGTAAGTGAAGCTCTCAACTCAAATCCTCACTAGTGACACCTCTGAAATGAGAAATTATGCTTCTATTATGCTTCTACAATGCTTAATCTATCTCAATTGACAAACTACAATGATAATTGCTCTAAAATGCTCTCAAATTGCTCTTAGAATGATCTCAATTGCCTATAGTAACAATGCTATGCAAATGAAATTCTAAGATGATAATGCTCTCCAAAATGCCTCATACTTATAGTAATTTCCCAAGGGTAGGGGGTGGAGTGAAGTAATCATGATTAGCCCATTGTTGAGTCAAAAACTTTACTTTGTTCATAAATGGGGGGACAAATGAGGGGACAACCCTTTAAATGGTCTCAAAGCTTTGGACAATTTAAATGTTTGAGTGATTTATGTCTTTTTGTTCTCAATTTTCATTGGTTAATCACTTTGTTGAAAGAAATTAGGAATTATTAAATTCAATTAATTAATTAAATTTAGCCATGTAAGGGTAATAGGTTCATTTTGATTTTTGATTTAAACAACTATACAATTAATTGATTAAAATCAATTATATAGTGTTTTTGGCCCTTTTAAGCTTTGATTTAATTATTTAACATCCTTATTTAATTTTTCCTTTGCTTTAATTGATTTTGTCCCTTTTTATTTAATTATGTCCATTTTAGTGCATTTTAATTTTTGAGCCATTTTAATTGATTTTTGCAATTTAAAAGAACTTGTCCAATTTTACGTGTCTACACTTTGCTAAATAGTTTCTCTATTGTGCTTTGTGGTTTATTTAGTTACTATTTTCATTTATTGATTAACCTTAATTCTATGAAGGCACTTTACTTAGTGTACAACAACTTTCACAGAAATCCATATTGACACATTTCAGACTAGGTAAAAATTTCTTTGAATGAAGTAATTTCATACCTTTTTCACTCATGTGCCTGAGTTTGTTGTGCCAGAGTACTGTGTCAGAATCTACAGCAACGGTTTGATGTTCTTCTTGCTCAACTGCAGCCACTATTCCTGAATATTCATTATCTTTTGAAACAATTAAAGTCGAAGGAACAGTATGACCTATACAAATATATAAGGTTCCTACTTTCACACCTTTTGCTACTACTAAGGAACCTTTTGAAACCTTCCAATTTCTATCATTAAAATAAACTGTGCAACCCTCATCACCCAGTTGCCCTGTTGAAATTAAATTCCTACTCAGCCTTGGAACATGTCTTACCTCTTGTAGTAGCCAATGATTCCCATTATGCAACTTAATCTTAATTTTTCCTTTCCAACAATCTAATAGGGTTCATTATCTCCCAAATAAACTAGCCCAAAATCCCCTTGGACATAATCAAGAAAGCAACCTCTATGGGGTGTAGCATGAAATGAAGCCCCAGAATCTAAAACCCATGAATCGTCAATACTTTCTAAAGAAAGAAGCAAGGCATCCTCTTCGGGTTTATTACTTGCCACATTTGCCTCCTTGTTACCTTCTTGTTTGTCTCCTTCTTTATTCTTTCAAGACCAACAATCTTTCTTCTTATGACCTAGTTTTCCACAGTACCAGCAATCATTTGGCCCTTTGGATTCGGACCTCTTTCCCTTTGATTTTCCTCTTGATTTCCCACGATTTCCAAAGTTGTTTCCTCTCTCATTGGTTCTACCTCTGCTTTGTGTGTTTAAGACACTATTTGATGTGGATCCACCTAATCTTTTCCTATGAATTTCCTCACTCAAAATAACACCAATAACATCATCAAATTTTAGGGTATTAGAACCAGAAACAGAGTTACTAACAACCATTACCAGGCCATTCCAACTTTCAGGCAAAGAACACAAAATCAAGAGATCCCTGACTTCTTCATCAAAAATAACATTGATTGAAGTTAATTGACTGGTAACTATATTAAACTCATTTAAATGATCAGCAACTGACCCACCTTCCACCATTTTCATATTAAACAAACGCTTCATGAGAAATACCTTATTTGAAGCGGAGGGCTTTTCATACAACTTCGCTAGGGTTTTCATCAAATCTTCAGTCGTCGTTGCTTGTGTAATATTGAATGTCACCGATTGTGCCAAGCATAATCGAATACTACCAAGGGCCTTTCTATCAAGAATAGCCTAGTCCTTATTAGAAATGCTTTTTGATTTCTTGGCTTTTCCTTCCAATGGCCACCATAGATCCTTTTGATAGAGATAGTCCTCCATTTTCATTTTCAATAACTGAAAGTTCCACCCATTAAACTTGTCAACCTTCAGCCTACCCTTGTCTACCATTACTCCCACTCAACCGTGAGACTCCCACTAAACCGTGAGATCTTCTTGTAGAGGATAACTTAAAAACAACCTCGCTTTGATACCACTTGTTAGGATTAACAAGGTAGAAATAACAATTGCATGCAAATATAACCAATTATCAGAAAAACATAAATCACACACAGAAGAGAATAGAAGACACAAATATTTAACATGGTTCACCCAATCCTTGGGCTACATCCACCAACAGTGAGTCCAATATTATTATTATCCAGTGATTACAACTTGATTACAATCTGTAATCCCTTACAACTCAGTTCCACTGCAAGTACTAAAACCATACATTATAAAATCCCTAACCCTAAGACATATTATACAATATTTTTCCACTTTAGGGTTAGGAGTTACAGCATATGTCGGCTCAAAAAATAGCCGAAAATATGTTGGCCTCAAAAAAAATTGCCTAACACCGACGAGGGCAGGAGGAAAAGTGTACAGTACTTTCTTGATCAGTCACCACAAGCTAACATTTTATTGGGCTTAATTGGTATTCTTTCTATCATATCTCTCTATGGTTTTGTATTATGTTTATAATCATCCATAGATCCTATTCAAGATATCTTTTATAAGACATTTTTTTTCCAAAGGTATCCCTTGCCTTCATCCCTGGGGGGCAAAGTTCTTCCTTCTTTCTCTTTGTCTAGGGAATTGCTTTCCTTAGCTTAGTAGTATTTATTTATATTGCAATATTATTTCATCATATTGACTGATGTTTTGACTATGGATAACATTTTTATATAAGAGGTTGTTGTCCTAGGTCATCACCTCTTCTCTATGTTACAAATTTTGTTCTTTATAAACACTTACCCTCGCTTTGGTGTTAGAGTTGTTTCCCTCATTTCAAAGATTCCTCTTCCTCTTGATTGCAAGGGGCTTGATGATTGAATATTTGTTCCCACCTTATTTATCTTTGAAAGATGATATTTTGTCTAAAAGCACTCCTCTATGGTGGGGGTCTTGTTGATAAGATCTCTTTTATTGAGGATCCTTTTCCATGAGTGACATATCCTTTTCACAATTATCTATACTCTTGGATGTAGGGGTCAATATCCCTCGCTAAGAAAATGGTGTACATTGATGTAAATAGGATATCTCCTTGTATTGTGAAGTAGGTATCCTCTTCCTCTTCCTTATCATGTATAGTAGACATCCATGATAAGGAGGGGGGCATATATAGGGTCTCCCTTGTACTATAGTGTTTTTTATTTTACATGCTAAATCTTGGAAGGTAATGCACATAAGTTGCTAAATCCTAAAGAGACACACATTTTTCAATTTTCAATATGATAAATCTTGGAAGGTAATGCACATAAGTTGCTAAATCCTAAAGAGACGCATTTCCAATATGCTAAATCTTTTGAAGGTAACGCACATAAGTTGCTAAATCCTGAGGAGACATGCATTTCATATTCATAGTGATACAAAAAGGTTGATCTACGGGTATTCTAGAAGTCGTCAGAAGAAGCATTACAATTGCAGGCATAGTTTATGGGTGAACTATCAGGTTTGGCCACCTATTTGGCTCTCCCTCCCTTGGTGATTCATGGTAAGGTGGGCATCTTACTAGGCGAGGTAATCACTTCCTCTTTTCTCTCTTTTCATTTTCATGCTAGTAGGATTGGATCATGAAGCTATGTTATTTATAGTGTTTCTCTTGTCTTTCTTATGTAATCATTTATGCTTTTATGATAGCTTTCCAAATATGATATTAGTATGAGAAATATTTCTTAGCAAGGTTTCATATGATAATTGATTTGGGTTTGTTTGTACTAACCCCTCTTTTGTGTTCGTTTTGGTTTTCTTTTCGTACCCTCGTGCATATATGTTGAGTTAGAATCCTTAGCCTGGGGGCTTGTGTCCTTGGCTAAGTGTTATTTTATCTCATTGTGAATCCACTTGGATCTTTTCTTTCTTCTCCTTTACCAAGAGTTTTCATCGAGTCATTACTCTTGCTAAAGTGGGGGCTTAATGTATCATCTTAAAATGGAAGCACTTCCATGATAAGAGCGTTTAGCCCTCTGAGTAAGTGGTATGGGGTCATGTCAAGTGCCTTGATTAGGTCTTTGCATGGATCTGGTAGTTTTCCCCCTGTTCTACTTGTACACTCAAAATGTGCACTTCTCTAAGTCATTACTTTTAAGAGAATCCATGAATGGGAAACCTTGAGAAAGTGACCTAGAGCTCCCTAAGTATGGAGTTGCAAGGATATTTAGATTGCTCTCAGCTAGAGCTATGAATCATATGAGCTTACTAGTAAACCACACAATGGGAGATTCAATGAGACAAGGGCAAGAATGCCAATATCTTCAAGAATCTTGAAAGAAAATGCAATTCAACTATGCTAAGAATGAAGAATGCAACTAAGCTATGAAAGGAAAATGCAAGTATTAGAAATCCTTACTAATTAGGCTATGTGAGCTAAATTAGAGCATAAAGGAAGTTAAACTAGAAATGAAATGGAAGCTAAGCTATGATGCAAGAATGAAGACTAAAAGTAATAAGATCTCCAAAGCTCCAAAATCTCTAAGAAAACCTGCAGCATAAGATTAGTATTCAAAAGTAAGGATCTTAAAATGAGAAGAGAGCTCACCTTTTAAAGGAATTGAAAAGGAATGGACCATGGAGATTAAGAGGCAAACGAGTTGATCAAGGATGGAGTTTGAAAGTGGGATCAATCCATGTGCACAAGTCTCCTCCAATGAGAAAGAAGTGTTGACTTTTGTGTCCCATGTGAGACAAAAAGGTCTTTTCTTCTTTTTATAAAATAAGAATAATGCTGTATTTGTGCAACTTAGGATAAAAGGAAATTGGGGGCTTTTTATTTAATAAAAGGGGAGGGAATTCATTTTAATTAAATAAAGACTTAGGATAAAATGGTTAATCCATATAATATAATCGAATAAATGATAGAATTAGGATTTGATCAAGGAAATTGATTTGAAAATTGCCAAGTGTTGATTCAGGAAATTGATAAATTGAAGAATGGGGCCCAAAGTCTAGGCGACCATTTTAGGGTGCATACATTTGCCCCTCTTTGACTAATGTGAGATTGATTTGGGATCACATGTATTTAAAGAATGGAATTAAAGTGTGAGATCAATTTGGGATCACAAAACAACCCAGACGTGTGTTCGATGGATGGGAACACATCAAGACAAAGATAAGATGATTGAAAAAGACAAGGCCAACACCCTTATAAATAGGTGATTGTCAAGTCTCAAATAAGAGATAAGAATCTCAAGGTTTGATTGATAAAGTTGAATCAAGGTTTGAAGTTTGATAGGTACTACCCCCTTAGAATCGAAATCAAAATCATGTAGAGGAAAAAAACAAATTGATAAAGTTGATCAAATCACTAGAAATCGTAATCGAAGGTGAAAGATGATAGAATAATCATCAAGTAGTGAAGGTATGCCCTAGTTTGACTAGGTTTGACTGAGAAAGATACAGGATAAAATGAAGTCAAACCTTAGAGAGACAAAGTGAAGGAGATGGATGAAATACTAGGGGAATGAGAGGGATGGAGATGAAGATGCCCCAATAAATATCGAAGGATCGAGCCTCAAATGGTTAGCCAACTACGTAGAAGAAGGGGGAAATTTGAAATGCAATTTTGACTATCAAGATGAACTCAGATTTCAATTTCGATCCCAAAAATGGATCCAAGACGTCGACATTAGCGAGAGGTGCAATTTTCATGAAATTCTAAGATGTTTTGAAAATTAAGTCAAAATGCCATATTAGGTCAAAATTAAAAATGATGATAGGATTAACCCCTTGTGATGACAGGAGCAGAAAAGGATGTGATGTAAAAGATAAAAGAGTCAAAGACATGATCGAGAAGAAGTGAAATGTGAGCGCAATTGACTGACAAGTCTGTGAAAGATGAAAGGAGAGCTCTCTCCATATGTAGGATGCAAATCTAAACTAACATGAACCTAAGAATGCAAACTACTATGAAAGTGGTTTACTTGCAAGGTCACAACATTATTAGTCTCTAATAATCATCATTGACCTTTATTGGTAGTGTCGCAAGATCATACAATACACACTAGTATAACTATGGGTATATGAATATGATCTTTAACAGATAGATATGTGGGAATCCCACCAAAGCATCAAAGACATGTAGGTCAAGATGACTAGTGTAGTGAGGTTCCCTAAGTTTGGTGTAGCAAGATTATGCTCATTGAGATGCAATAAATTCAAGATGACTACAAGCATGCACTTGCGGAAAATAGTCAAGGATAATACCTTGTAGATCAAAGACAAAGATAAATTCCAATCCAAGGAAAAGACCAAGACCAATTCCCTCTAGACAAAGACAAAGACAAAGACAAAGACCAATTCCAATCCAAGGCAACAAGGACAAGGAATGATGGAGAAAGGCTAAGTGTCAAGGATACGTGCTAAGAAACAAGGGTGCAAAGGCTTCAAGTATCGCCTGTTTCCAGGTTTTCACCACTTTGACAGATTTTTTTGATTTTTTTAATTTTTTTGGATTTTTGCTACCAAGGTGCCTATTTCTAGGTTTTCACCAAGGCACTTTTTGTATTTTTTTAAAAAAAATTTGATTTTTTTTTTTAATATTTTTTCAAGACTTGATAAGCTTTTTAGGATTTTTTCAACATCATATATGAATTTTTTTTTTTGGAATTTTTTTAGGATCAATAAATATGTACAAAGGATGCCCCCAGACAGAATAGGTATTATGGATAGAACTTCTTTAGGTGCAAGACATTGATAGGATCAGGGAGCTGTTCTCCTTCTTCATCAAATAATAAATAAGCACCTATCCTAAAAGCTGCAGTAATAATGTATGGTCCAAGCCAATTAGGTTTGAATTTTCCCTTTTGTTCTCTATGTTGTTGATTTTTTGGATTTTCTCATAGGAAAAGATCTCTCACTTAGAATTCTCTAGGGCGAACCTTTTTGTTGAATGCTTTGGACATACGCTTTTGGTAAACCTTCATGTGGTCAAATGATGCTTGATGCTTCTCATCTAAAAGTTCTAACTCTTGGAGTCTCATGGCGCGGTAGTCTTCATCTATAACTAGACCCTTGAGGGAAAATCTAAGTGAAGGAATCTCAACCTCTAAAGGTAACACTGCTTTAGCACCATAAGTAAGGGCAAAAGGAGTAGCCCCAATTGGAGTATGAATACTCGATTTACAAGCCCACAAGGCTGAATTTATTTGTAAATGCCAATCTCAACCATTCTTATGAACAGTTCGATGGAGAATGTTAAGAATGGTTTTATTTGAAGCCTCTGCTTGTCCATTTCCTTGCGGGAAGTAAATGGAGGACCAATGTTGTTTTATCTTGAACTTTTTGCAAAGTTGCTTAAGGTCCTTATTTTTAAACTGACCTCCATTGTCAGTGATTATCTTTGAAGGCACTCCATATGGACAGATGATATGGTTCAAAATGAACAGGGAAACTATCTTGCTTGAAGCAACAGAAAGTGGGACAGCTTCAACCCATTTGGTAAAGTAGTCAGTAGCAGTGATGATAAATTTGTGTCCACCTGATGAGTTGCGATGAATCTACCCAACAAGATCAAAGGCCCAACACTGAAATGGCCAATAAGATATAGAAGGAATAAGCTCCCTGCTTGGAGCATGTATCAGGTTACCACATTTTTGACACTTTTCGCATGACTTGGCAAAAGATACTACATCCATTTGCATTGTAGGCCAATAGTACCCTACCCTAAGCAACCTTCGAGTCATGACAAGACCATTAGAATGTCCCCCACGGATGCCCTCATGAATGTCAACTAATGCTTGATCAAATTCCCCCTTTTCCAAGTACCTAAGAAGTGTCCCATCTAAACCCCTCCTATACAAATCACTAGAGATAAGGGTATGGCGAGAGGCATTTCAGGTAAGATTTCTTTGTTCAGACCAGTTAAAGGTTTTAGGGATGATGCCATCATGAAGGTATGAAAAAATGGCACCATAATGGGATGATTCATGACCAACAAAAGTGCAAATAACATGGCTTTCTTGTGAGTCATAGATAGGGTAATGTAGCTCTTCCACCAGGAATTCAAATCTAGACTCATGCTGCTCTAGTTGGAGAAGTGAAGCAAGTGTTTCCATAGCATCTGCTACTTTATTTTTTGTTCTAGGGATTTGCTGAAATGTGACAAATGTCAAATATCATCCCAAAGAATCAACCATTTTCTTGTAGGGTACTAGTTTCTCATCTTTCGTTTGATAGTCTTCATTAGCTTAGTTGATTATCAGCTGTAAATCCCCATAAATATGTAGCTCTATGATTCTCCATTCTATAGCCATTTTGAGCCCATTTGTCAAAGCTTCGTACTCGGCAATGTTGTTTGTACATGGAAACAGGAGTTTGTAGGACTTAGGAATTGTGTACCCATGGGGAGAAACAAACAACACACCAGCTCCTGAACCATTTTGCATAAAAGAGCCATCAAAGAACATCTTCCATGTTCTTGTAGTCATGTACATGAGATGCTCATCTAGAAAATTAACTTGAATAGGAACACTATCTTGAATAGGGAAATCAGCTAATTGATCGGCGATAGCTTGTCCTTTTATAGCTTTGTGCTCAACATACTCTATGTCAAATTCTGAAAGAATCATCATCCATTTAGCAAGTCTACTTGAGAGGATCAATTTTTGCTATGAGGTGCATTGTATGCGCAAGCATGTAATGTTGCAACTTTTGGGAAGCAAACACCATAGCGAGGAAAGCTACTGATGTAATATATGGCTCTTTCTTTTCCATTGTCATCAAGTTGAGCTAATAATGCCCCCAAGGAATATTATGTTGCTGAAACATATAAAATGAGTGGTTTCCCTTGGATAGGAGGCATTAAGATCAGAGGGTTTGCCAAGTACTTCTTGATTTGGTCCATGCTTTGTTGACAATCCTCATTCCAGACACATTTGACTCCCTTATGCAATGTCTTATTGGAGGGTTGATCTCTATCCACCAGTTGTGAAATGAATCTCCTTATAGATTGAAGGTGTCCTTGTAGAATCCTCATTTGACTAATGTTCTTGGGAGGTGGCATATCAAAAATTACTTGAACTTTTTCTGGGTCTACCTCTATTCCTTTGGTTGAAATGATAAATCCTAGAAGTTTTCCAGAGGTGACTCTGAATGCACACTTTTTTGGATTTAATCTTAAATGAAATTGCTCCATACAATCTAAAATGACCTCTAAATTTCCTAAATGTGTATCTCTTTTCTTGGATTTAGCCAAGGTTTCATCCACATAATCTGCCATATTCTTATGCATCATGTCATGAAAGATTGTTGTCATAGCTCTTCGATAGGTAGCTCCTGCATTTTTCAGCCCAAAAGGCATGGTGTTCCAACAATAGGTACCCCATGCACAAGTGAAAGCAGTCTTTTCTTGGTCCTCAGGAGCTATCTTGATTTGATTATACCTAGAAAAACCATCCATCAATGAATAGATCTCATAACCTGTTGTCGTGTCCACTATCATGTCTATTTTAGGGAGTGGAAAATCATCCTTTGGGCATGCTCTATTGAGATCTCTAAATTTTGTGCAAACGTGAATGGACTTGTCATGTTTAGAAACTAGGACAATATTGGATATCCATTTGGCATAGTCAATAGCCCTTATAAATCCTACACTGAGGAGTTTTTCTAATTCTGCCTTAACTAAAAGAGCAATGTGAGGATGCATTTTCCTCAACTTTTGTTTGACTGGTTTTATACCTAGAGCTATGGACAAGTGATGCATAATGAGATTAGTGTCCAATCTTGGCATGTCTGAATAAGTCTAAGAAAAATTAATCTTCTTGCTTTGTAAGAACTCAATATAGTCTTCCTTTTCTTGTGCTGACAATGACTGACCCAAATGCACTATTTGTGGAGCCTCAGTTGTACCTAAATTAACTGACTGTGTAGGCTCAACAAGCATCGAAGATCTATCTTGGAAGTAACTTGGGAGATGATCAAGTACCTCATCCTCAGGCACCTCGGAGAGGTTTTCACCCTTGGATATGTCATTTATTTTTACTCTTTTAGGTTCTAACACCGCCACATAGTGGTTTTCACCATCAGAACTCTTATTCTTTTTTTCTTTTCTTTTTATTTTTTGACTGAGGTACTTGATGTCAGGCTCTGTCATGCTTGTAGTTAGTTCGCTGGTGGAAGAGACTATGGGTTCAATGGCATTTAGGTAACAGGCTACCTCATAGTCATTTTGGAAAGTTAGGAGTGTAGGCTCTTGATAACGTTGAGACCAATCAATGAGGTGAGGATAGGCAAGGGGTAAATCAATGACTGGTTCTAGATTGTGGATAAGGATGGGATCATCTCTAGTGATTGAAAAGTTAGGGTCTATCAAGTATCCTTCTAAGTGACCCAAATCAAGATTAGTCCTATCAAGCGAAGAATCATCCACTAAAGAAACCTGTGGATTCAAATCTTCTAATCCTACGCATGACTCGTTAGCTACCTCAGGTTGAGAACTATAGGAATGGATGATATCAACATCCTTGTCAACTATAGAAGAATCTGAGAGAGACTCCCATTCATATTCGTGTGAATCTGTATCTAAATCCCAACTAGGATGTTTACACCATGCATATTTACAACAACTTGAGGTAAAGGCTCTAATGTCACCAAGGGTAACATGCTCTTTAACATGATCTTCTACATCTGATTCTTCTTGATCTATGCTTGAAACTGTTGCATGAGCAACTGGATTATCAGAATCTCCCCAAAGGAGATTGGTGGAAGGGACCCAATCTTCACACATATCCTATTGGTTTGTCAAATTGGGCATATATTTTGATTCATCTTCACTATCTGTCTCATCAAGGATAGGAGCAGTGTGCTTTTGAGGGTTCTCAAATCCTAGGCCAACTGTCTTTTTAGACCTGCATCCAAAAAGGGCATGATTGAGAGGTTCAGCCCTGGCATCTAACCTGTGACTGAGAGGACCATGTCCTGGATAGCCCATATTTTTGACAAAAGTGTACCCTCTTCCATAGGCTTGAGGAGAGGGAGAGAAGTTCTCATTATGCATGTATTTATCTTCTCTATAGATCCAATCTCTGATAGCCACTTCTTCTTTCTCATCCTGGATAGGTACTGAAGATTCTACAAATGTGCCAAATATGGACATGGCTGAAGAGGAAAGTATCTTTTCCTGTGATGGTTTTCCATAAGACCTAGGTGAGACTGGAAGTTGTGTGAAGGAGTCAAGTTGATACCCCCCCCCATACCAAGGTCTATGGACTTAAGCCTGTCTTTGCATTGTGCTAGGGTTGCATTGAAATTGTCTGCTTGCTTGTTGAGAGGAACATGAGTCCCTACAAAAATTGAATTGACAGATAAGGTGTTATCCCTAGGTATACAGACTTCTACTCCATTGTAGGGGAACTTAACACACTGATGGTAGGTGGATGGAACTGCTTGCATCTCATGGATCCATGGCCTACCAAGTAAGATATTGTATGCCAGAGGGCCAGCATCAATAATTTGAAACAAAATGTCTTTCTCAATGGGGCCAATCCTTACAGGAAGAACAACCAACCCCTTGGAAATTCTTTCTACCTCATCATAGGCTTTTATGGTAATCTTCTTTTTGGTGTCGATCACTTGCTCAGAATATCCCAATGCTTTTAAAAGACTTAAAGTATAGATATTGAGCTCAGCACCCCCGTCTATCAACACACACCTGACATGGGTCTTATGAATCATGACTTCCATGTGAAGGGAGAGATTATGTGGGTGGCTCAAAGCTTTGTCATCTTCCTCTGAAAAGGTTAAGTAATGAGGTTTGGCAAGATGGTTGACCATGTTTTGGAATTGATCGACATCTAAGTTGTTAGGATCATTGGTTGTGCACAAAGCATCCTCAAGGACTTTTTTGTGTCTTGGGGACAACTCTAAGAGATCGAAGATCGAAATCTGAGCTGGGGTTCACTGCAATTGATCAACAAGATTATAATTCAATTTTGGATTAACCACTGATTTTGAGGTGGCATTTTTGGAAGCCACTGGTTTTAGCTTATTGGCCTAACCTGAGTTGGGTCCTTTAATGACAACAGGACCTTGACTTTAGGTGATGACATTAAGAGCTTGGGAAGACATCCTAGAGCTGGGATCCCTTAGCACCACAACGGGTCCTTCATCAAAGATAGGAGGAGAATCATAACCATAGGGATATTTTCCTCTCATCATGTTGACACTTTCTTTGACAACTTCTAGCATGTTAACCACATTCTCCACAACTATGTATGTGTAGTTGATGGCAGCCTTGCCATCCTTAGTTTTAGAGGTTTCCCCCTTCTCATATTTGGGCAAAGTCTCTTTGAATGCTTTGTGGTCATCATTGGTGTTCAACCCATCTATCTGAAGCTTTCCACTCTCAATTAGATCCTGGATGATATTCTTAAGCTTCCAATAATGTTCGATATCATGTCCAATACCATTGTGGAATTTGTAGAAAGCTTTTTCATCCCACCAATGTGGTTTAACATTAGGAATATGGTGCTTTGCAGGATCTTGAGGATGTGCAAGATTGTTGGCAATAAGCATTTTGAAAACATCCTCATAGGAATCACCAAGCTTTGAAAATTGGCACCTCTCTTTCTTAGGCTTGTCTTGATATCTTGGCTTATGCTCTTATTGGTTGGATGTATTGAGCTTCATTTCTTAGACAACACTAGATAAGTGAAGAACACCTTGGTCCTTATGCTGAGAAGAATCCACCACTCTGTCATTAATGACTTGCTTGTTCTTATTCCAGTGCAAGTTTTTCCCTTTATCCTTATTAGCATTGTGGTTATTTTGACCATTGTTGTTGTTTTTGTTATTGGTCAAAATTTGTTGCTCTTTCAGAACATCCTCAATTCTGCATGCGAATTCAACCATGGTGTCAAAGGACTCAAAGACCATTTTTTAAACTTTGTACCACATCTCAGGAACCAAGTTGCTAATAAGAATGTCAATCTTCTCCTTTTCAGGAATAGTCCTGGAGTAGTGAGCACACTGACATCTCCATCTTTGCATGAAATCAAAAAAGGACTCCCCTTGATTTTGTTTCAAGTTACATAGGTCCAACATGGTGATAGATCTTGAAAGATTGTAGGTGAAGTGTTGGACAAATCTATGTACCAGTTCTTTGAAAGTTTTGATGGGGGGAGTTATGTTGGTAAACCACTCCATTGCTTGACCTTTGAGACTCCTTGGAAACAACCTCATGAGATAGGAGTCATCTTGATGAAATTCAAAGCTCATGATGTATAATTGGTTCACATGGTCATGTGGATCCCCATTACCATCATACTTGTCATATTGGGGGATCTGCACTTTCCTAGGAAAATCCTTCATACTCACACTCTTATCAAAAGGATTGGGACAAATTGAGTCAAGATTGAATGAGCTCTTAGGATCCAATAGCTTTTCCATCATGCTCTTCATTTGTCTAATCTCTTCTTCTTGAGATGGATTTTGCTTCTTGATCTTTCTATCCACATCAAAGTTGTAAGGAACTCTGGCACCATTGTTGATTAAGCTCTCTAGGAACTTGTCTTTGTTTTTCTCTAGATATCTCTCCACATATTGTTGGAAGAGTGGGTCCTATTGCATCCTCATGAAGTCTTGAGCATCAAAACTTGAGTTACTACTTCCATGTTGGGAACCATGATGAGCTTGTTGTGAGGGTTGTCTCAAGTTCCTAGGAGGTGTTTGTCTCCTATAGTGAGCATGTTGTGAAGTCCTTCTTCCTCTAGGACTGTGGGATCTTGAAGGGGTTCTTGAGCACCTTCTACTTTGTGGGGTCCCCGAAGGTGTAGATGGTGGGGAGTTATTTTCACTATTGATACCCCTGTTGTTGAATTGGACATTAAGCTATTGGGCTAAAAGTCTATCTTGTTCCTCTTGAGAGGCTTTCCTTTCCAATTCTAACAAGGCTTGTCTCTCCGCCTCTAGGAGTCTAAATCTCTCCTCTTTTGCAGCTTGTTCATCCAAAAAGGCTTTATTTTCACGTTCAATTCATTTGAGCCTTTCACTTGTATACCTTAAGGTTGTTTGAAGTGGAGAACTTGATCTCGAATGTTTGAACAAGTCATTGGCATATGCTGCATTCGCATGAGCATCACAAGGTTCATTGTTCTGGTCTTCATGTTGTGACCATTCATCTTGGTGAGCTCGTCTAGCATACCTTTCAGCCCTTTGATGGGCATCCATATATCTGGTATTGATAGGGTGTGATTCTGGTTGATTGTCATGAGAGGAATCACCAAATAGAATATTGTCTTTATGTCTCTAAAGTATGTCGTCAAGATTTTGATCCATTGCTTCCCTCTCCTTTCGAGTCATGGTGTAACTCATGTCCATATCTAAATGAGAAGGTGCTAAGGATGTGCTCAACTCACTAGGATTGCTCTTAGGTTTAAACCAAATTTTAGACTCGCTCCTAGGTGATTGGTCAAACACAGGCTCACTTCCTTTACGTCTTTGGTGAGTTTGACAACCTCTTTCTGACAAATTTCTCTGAGAAACTGAAGACTTTGACTTTCTGGGTCAAGGATGACCTAGACCCTGACCTAGGTCAAGGTCAACCTTGACTCTAACCTAGGGAAGATTCAACCTTGTCCCTAACCCTAGGTCCATATTTCAATTTCTAGAAGTTTCAAGATGTCAGGTTTTAGAAAGTTTCATTTTCCCACTTTTGAGTCAACTATTTCAAATTTTAGAATGGTAAACCCTTAAATTGCATTTAATCTAGGTCCATTTCTAGGGGTTAAGATTAATTGGGATTTAATTCTCCAATGTCAGCCTCTCTACAAGTTTGTGCCCTAGATCACTATAAAAGGAAGCCTTCCTCTCCCATTTTCACATCCATCATTCATCAAGAGCTCTCAAGGAAATCATCCATCATCAAGTTTTGCAATCTCATCTCATAATCTCTCAGGCACTCAAGAAAGATCAAGCAAGTGTTTCATCAAGCATTCAATCCTTTGAAGGGATTTGGTTCAAGCATTCAAGATTCATCATTCAAAACCCTAGATCTAGCCATCATGGTGGTGTGATCTTCCTTCATGAACCTTTGTTCATCTTTAAGATCCATTCATTCTTCCCTCAAGGTGGATTCCAAGCATACTATCATGGAGGTTTTGATTTACATTTTTTAATGTTATATTCAAGCTTTCATATCAATATACTTGTTTATATTTGAAATACAATTGCATATCTATTGAATTTCATAGCTTCGTTGTTAGATCTACTTCTACTACTTGCTAGCATTCTCCATTTCAATTCCATTATTAATGTTGATTCCAAACCGAGGTTTGACCAAGGAAAACCCCTCATCCAAACAACAAAATCATTTTTTTTGCAGGTACAGGTACATAATAATGAATTGAAGTGCAGATCTGGATACCCTTTTCGATGAACTTTCAAGATTCACGAATAGAATTTCCATCGGAGCTATTTCAGGTCAAGGATGACCTTCAGTGGAGCATGAGATTATGCACCAAGGTAAGATTGTGCCCTGCTATTTGGGTCAAAGTTGACCTGACCTTAGAAGGACAAAATTTTTTTGGGTTTTCTGTCTCGACATTTCCAGTCCAGAGTAGGTTGCAAAATTTCCTAAAACTATGCACAGACATCAAAAAATAGTGATTTCTTCATCAGGCTTCTTCTGAGATAAGTATTTCTATTTTATTTATTTTGAATATGACTATAAAAACATCATTCAAGCCTTCACCAATTACCATTGATAACAATGGAAGCTTCAAGTAATGTTGGAGGATAATAGGGAATTACTAACTAACAATTGGAATGTACCTATCCTTAAGGGTTTGGTATGATTTGCATATTTTAGTTTTACATTCAGATCTGATATTTATCATTTATTCATGTTCAATTATGTGATTCATATCTTCTTAATTTGATTTACACATCACCTATTGACTACCTCATATAATCTTCACTCTAATAGGTTGATTAGGGATCTTATTTATGTTATTTCACTTATTTTCTTTCCATAATCTCAGATACACTTTTGTTACAAATCCAACATGGTTATCCATGGAGATGGAAACACCACAAAGAGAGCTTGATTGAGGGAAGCCTCTATATAGACACAAAACCATTTACCTCCTCTTTTGTGTATATGTACAGTCATACATAGATTCCACTCTCTATTTGTAGGTACAAGATAACTAAGTAGTTTGATACAGAGATTATAAAAGAAATTAGGAGAAAGGGCCTAGTCTAGGGCACTTAGCACCATAGGCCTAGTAATTTGAATTGAAACTTGGAGGAACAACAGTTTGGATTCTTCTAAGAATAGATTTAGAAACTTTCTATAATTTGAAAACCTATTGGACTACGAAACCTAGCACACTTGACCACCAATTATGAGCTCTATTTGTTATCATAGGTGCACATTTGTATCCTAGTTTAATTTTTGTAGTTGTTTGTAGTTTTTTTTATCAATCTATTTTGGTAGCTTATATGACCATCTATGCATGCTTAAGGACCCTATTAGATCAAATCTAAATTAATCAATTGTTCCTCCAAGCAAAAAATGAATAGAACCCAGTTTTATTTATTCTACTTGAGTAAGATATAATCAAACATAATAATTTTTTGGTTCATATTCCAATATTAAATGAAAGAGGGTTCAAATGGTTCTAATTAACTTACTATCTACATCTGTCCATCTCTCTCCCATATCAAAAAAACATAATGTAAAGAAATTATCAATAACATCAAGGGCTAGAAAGATTCTCCATTGAACACGATGACCAATAGTACAAAACCAAACACTCGCATTAGTCAGATTTGCCAATGGAAGAAAAAAATATATCATCATTGGGCATGATCACCAATGGCATAAGCCAACCAATCACACAAACAAGATGCATAGGGATAAAGAACAAGAACATCCAAGCACAAATAATCTAAGATATACAAAAAAATGGAGTCAACACCATTAAGAAACGAGCAATACATCTTGTGGGTGCTTTCAAACCACCTTAGAACTAGATGCTAGAGAGCCACTTAAGGAGTGCCATGACAAAGCAAAATGTATCTACTACCACATGGAATTGAGTACCTTTCCATATAGACAAGGATTCTCAATCATAAAAGTACCATGCTCCTAGAGGGGGTTTGTCTTCCCAAGTCATCTTTACCCTTGACAAGTGCTCAAGGCATACACAGTGAAACTATTATCTTGGTTACTTAATTATTCATCCTTCATTAGTTTTCACATGATTAATCAACTTGCACACATGATTACCATGCATAACCACTTTGTATTGAAGTCATGTTGGGACCCACTATCATACCTTTATCTAGTACATATGGCTTAGGCTCATCAAATTCATAAAAAAATGTGTCATAAAACTCAAACAATGTAAATTCCCAAAGTTTCACTAATTTCACATAACATTGACAAATTTCACATGTTAGGAAAATTATATAGGACATAATCTAACTGGATACAATTTCACATTTTATAAGCCCTATTTATACTCCCACATAATGCTCCACCAATATTTTTAATCAAATTTACTACAATAGAATACCTTCAAAATTTGTTAAAATTTAACAATTTCAAAATCAAAATTTCAAGAATACCCATTTTGGTTTAAAAGTGCCCAACAACCTCTTTTTGACATAAAGTTATGTTTTCATCATTCTATGAAATATTGGACATGATAACCCCATATTTTGGAAAATTTATTAAAAAATCTCACAACAAATTAACTACTCTATCAAAGGAAAAGTTTTGCATCAAGGATATGTCTTCACTAACATACTAAATTCATTTTAGAAACAATAAAGAAGAGAAATGGAGAAGAAATGAGTTTCCAACCTCAAATTTGACTCAAAATTTAGCCTTCCAATTCTCCAAGCACACAAAATTAGAGAAAACATCCAAAAAGAAGCAAGGACATCTTCCCATTCTTATTCATTTGCAATAAATTTCACTAAAATCCCTACACAAATGACTTCACAATAAAAACATCTAAAGTTCAAGAATGAATAGGGTTTTTGTCTACACAATTTATTCAGAACTGACTAAGCATAAAATGAAACCATTTTCCTTTTTAAAACCCAACTCAATATTCTCTTTTTGGAAATAAATAATGCAATATCATTTTTTAATTTTCAAATGCATGTATTTTACTCTAATTATGCAAATCATTTGTATATGAATATACATAAGCCGTATTTTTAAATTCAAACATCAAATTATTATTTAAAACTTCAAAATATATTTTGCATTAAAATTGAAATAGAATAATTGAAATAATTACTTTTCGCCCAAATTTCACCCTTGAACCCAAAATTGACATTTAAGATATTTTCTTTCATTAAAAAAACATAAAAGCTTATTTTAACATTAAATTACTAAAAAAATGTCATTTAAGTCATAAAATCCATTTTCACAATTGAACACAAGGAATATAAATTAGCATCAAAACACTCTTTACTAGATATTCACATAGGGGTTAGGATTTCTACATATTATCAATCATAATGTCTTGGGTAAAACATGAGAATAAGGTAACAATAAATAGTACTTGAACCAAGTATTATAGGCAGGGGTAAACATTTAGAGTTAATGTGACATTTCCCATATAACCATTGTTGGGGTATGCCCAAACTTGTGGTGTCAAGTGAATTCAATACCTTGTACTTATAATGACTCCACAAACATCAATGTACTTGTACATGTTCATAATAGAAAAAGCATAGAAACATCACTCAATAGGGTCAAATATCATATATATAATTTCATTCCATTCAACTAATTTAGCGTAAAAGTAGAGGGATGCATAGGTTTTGATCATATTTTACTTCTAAGTGGTTATTTTATGTTATGCTTCAATTTATATATAGCACCTTTATGACTCATGTGTATAGACCACCTACATGTTCAAGATGAGGATCTCTCAAAATGTTAATTGTTGGTATTTTCTGCATTGAGATGTGTGTATTTTTTTGTGATAAGATAATGTGAGAACTTGATGCATTCTTTCACGATGATAACTTGCATGTGATGTATGTGAGATGACATTATGCTTAATTTAATGATGTAAGAGATGTAGGTAAATGTAGATTAAATGTGATTATGAACTTATGACATGTTTTATATATAAATATTGATGTATAAATGAAATGCCAATGTGGTACACATGGATAATGGTTGATGTGAGTTAAGAAAGTGCATTTATAAAGTGTATGTATGAAATTTAATTGGGGGAATGGAAACCAATTCGAACCATCCTAGAAATGATTTATTAAGAATAATGACACATCATAATAACTAACCACTATGGAGAATTAAAGCATATTTGAGGAATACCAAATGGATATTAGTAAAATTAGATCAAATCACCATCAATCACTCTCCCCTATGTATTCATCCCTCAACATGTAACATTTTCATGCATATAGATCGAATGGTATTTAAGAGTCACATTTACATTTGTAATCATTTTAGACATGTAATACAATGGGATTCAACATTTAATCTATTTATATATATAATTGGATGAGGCTATATTTTTTAGGTATTATCAAATACATTAAAGGTTGCATTTAACATAACCTTTAATATAATAGATTAGTTGACTTGTATCCATTATATAAATTTATAAATATAGATGAAATATTATTCACATATTAAAATTACATGGTTAAACACTGCACACAAAATTGAATTAATTATATGGAAATTCATAATCAATAAGTGTAATATCATTGTCTATTTCATACATAGTTGAATTGTTTATATAGAAGATATCAATCAAACACAGTTTGAGGTATTCCATGAAATCCTATGAAGCCTTAGATAAAATACAAGTACATTGCAACCTCTAGTTATTCACTCTAATCTTGAACAATGAATGTGGAATGAAAAAAACAAAATCTGAACATGTTTATAAAAAAATAATGATTTACACTAGATATATAGAATCGAATGTGAACAAAGAGTTGAATATGAAAATAGTAATATTGGTTTAATTTGCAACTTGAAATGAAAATAAATGAATAATTTCAACTTACAACTTTAAAAATATAAACAATGGATTATTTCAAACTTGTAAATGAAAAAGTAAAAATAATTTATTTAAACTAACTAGTGCACTTGAAAAAAAAAAATGTATACTTAAAAAGATGTTGTAAGTTAAATTAAAGTTACAATACGGGTATGAAAATATACAAAATAATCAATAGAACAAAACTTGTTTTCTATAGGTATTCTTATCAACTCATATATTTTTCTTAATCTTGATTTATGTAGTTTCATCTAATTGGATGATATCAATATAAATACATTTTATTGTCTAATCTAAAGAAGTTAGGATTTGTACATAATTTAATATTGTACAATTGGATGGATTTGAATTAATCAAGGGATTGAAATTTATGTTACATTTTAGATTCTATGTTTACCTAGTGGATAGATTTGAAATAATTAAAGAGGTTGAATTTACTAGAGTGGGATGTAAGGGATGAATTTGAAATTTTCTATTAATAAGTTGAGCTTTACAATCTACTCTAGAATATTGTAGGATGGTTTTGAAGTTTGTTATTACTAAGTTTATTATTTTTTATATTAATTAATAATAAAATAAGGGTGGTCTCCCTTATAAAACCAAGGTCCAAGGCTGTAAAAACTAACATCACACTAACAATAGTATAACATCAAAATCTTCTACCTAAATAAAAAACCAAATATAAGCCACCACTAATAGCATATATTCAACCAACATATACACAACAATATCTAACAACACATTGCAAGGAAATGGAGTGTTCACTTTGAAACCTAAAATCAAAAGAAGTAAAGCACTCTAAAAAACTAATAACTAGAGAAAAGTTCATTCTGGAACCAATGTCCAAATTACTAGAAAACATAAAAAAGGAGAAAAAATTGTTGACAACCCCACTTGAGGAAAAAGTGCCAAGAACCAAAACCATCTAGAAATTAGACAATTGATACTGTTCGTAGTAGTCTGGGACTCTGTCATCTTGGTTCGTTCTGTTACTCAGGATTATATCAGCGCTACCTTCCCTGCCTCTAACACGGCTTCACACGCCTTCAACAACGAGGTCTTACTTCACGCGGAATCCAACCAGAACACCAAAGACTCAAGAATAGGGATCCAGACCAAAGAACTCAATACTTTAGAATAAAACTGTAAGATAAGCAAAGTTTTTGAAACAAAGTGTGTAACTGTTAATATAGAAAATCCTTTTCAGTCTAATGCATCATTAGAATTAGAATTGCCTAGTGAAAGATTCAAACTTCCTATGAAGAAATGGCAAGAAATTTACAGTGATTTAGGATTTCTAGCATATAAGTCTAAAGCTATCTGTAAGCTTATAGAAATGCAAGTTGTTGTTAATAGTGATAAGCCTCATAGTTTTATCAATCTCTTATCTAATAAGGAGATTCAAAATTTAGTCAAACAGGCTAAGCAAAAAAATGGTTATAAGTATCTGCATATAGGTCATATCATTTGTGGTATAGAACCTTTGTATAGGAAAGGCATTCCTGCTACTGCTTTCATGACACTTCTTGATGCTCGGCATAATAATTATTCTGATATGATAATGGGAGGTATTTCTGCCCCTATGGCTGCTGGAGCCACTGCTTTTGATGTTGTTCCGAACTTTGCAATAAGTCTTCTTGATGACCATCTAGATAAAATATTGATGTTTCAATTTGGAACACAATACCTAAACATGAAGCCTGGATCAAGAACACATGCTTTGTTCTTTGCCCTTTATGGAAGATTGTTTAATACAACAATCCCTATTATTAAGGATCCAAGGAGTGATAAATCCCAAGTTAGGTATTCTCTGTTATGGCAAACAGATACAAAAGGAGCACAGCTCACAGTTCCTAAAATGGTCAGTCTATCTGAAATCAAAATTCCAAAAGAGTGGATAGTAGATGTCAGATCTCTTAAACAGTTAGATTCTCCTAAGAACCTTACTGTCATATCTAAAGTTCATGAGACTGCTACCGAAGCTCGTATATCTTTTGCTTCTGAACAATTATCTGCATCTAGCTCAACCAGTTCCAGTTATAGAGATCATCCATTTCAAAGATCAGGATCCACCTTGCAACGCAAGCCTTTGCATTCTTGTTTTCATCCTGATGCTGTTCCTAATCCCAATGGATCTCTATTTTGTACAATTTGTAAATTGTCCTTTGATGAAAGTCCCTTTGTTTCAAACCCATTGACACAGCAACTTCCTCAGTGTCCTCATCCTCAGTTCACCGAACTTGATGATGGAAGTATGCAATGTATTCACTGCTCATTCGTGAAACCAGTTTTCCATGTTCATATGCTCATGTCTGGAAATAAAACCAGCTTTACCGAAGCCAACTTTGTTGAACCTTCTGTTCCACCATTACATGATTTCCTGTTGAATGATGATAAGTTTTCTATCCCGTTTTGGCCACATCATGTAATTGCCTCAGGACAGCCTAAAGCCACTACACAGACAAAGATGTTGAACTATGCTAATCTTTGTATCTGAAAAGCCTTGGTTTTGCAAGCTGACATGCACCAAAAGTCTATTCAAGCTGAACTTAACTGCCAGAAAACTGAAGCCAGTGTCAATACTAATTTCCATAATATCCTTGCTAGTTTACATACGATTGAGTCCAAACTCAATTCTATTGTGAATTCCTCTATGGCTACTGATTTGAATATCCTTAAGCGTGACTACTCTGCTTTCAAGCAGACTGCTGAAGCGTGGTGGGCCAATAACCCTTCTATGCCTATTTCTCAGATTCAAACAGTCACTCAGACTACTGCCAAAATTGAACAAATCACTACCCAAATCCATAACCAACAGTTAATGGATAGCCATGAGATTTCTACCATTGTTCCTACTGTGACTTCCCGAGTTGACCAAATTAGTCAGTCACCTATGTTCAAATCTTCCACACCTGCATGTAATTTTCCTGACTCCTCATATGATGTCGCAAGACTTCAGAGTCAATTGAAAGATAAAGGCTTAGTTCTTCATACTCCAAAGCCTAAATTGGAAGAATTTGATCCTCAAACAGGGAAATGGAAAGTTGTTAATATGTTGCAGCAGCAACATGAACCTTTACAGGTTTTCTCAGAAATAGTGCCACCTCTGGTTAATTTTGATAATTTTGATCCCATCAAAAACAAAGCCACTGTTGATGCTTTTCGCACATGGGTTGATAATGCAATTCATTCTCAGTCATTAACCCCAGAGCAAGCATTAAGAAAAGCTTTAAATGCTTTGATTGGTATAGCCAGAACTGCATGGGATACTCTCAAGCCAGAATATAAAGATGAACTGATTCAACAAGGTGTTAATGATGTCTGTAGAGCATTATACAGAATGTTTGTTGGTCAGTATGATAATGAACAGAGAGCTGCTCATAAGAGATTCACTGAAAATCGTCTCTGTGATATGAAGCAACTTGATGCATACTGTTTTGAACAGTATACTAATTTCTATCTATCTGGTCAAACCAATAATAATCAGTGGATGTATAATACATTCCTAGAAGGTTTTCCCTACCAAATGCAATCATACTATAGGGAAAAGATTTTGAAAAGTATTCTTGAAACTCCTGATATGTCAATCAGTGATGTTACATTTCCTCAATTGGTTCAGTTTATTAAGGAGATCAATAGTGATCTATGCACTGAAAGAATCAATAGGAAAAAGAAAAAAGAAGTTATGCCTTATTTGAAAATAGACTTGTGTAATTGAAATTCAGATTTTGGTTGTCTGCACCAATCTAGATCACACAAGTATAAGAAGAAAAAGTTCAAATACTTTGATAAGAAGAAGGCATATACTAAGTATTCTAAACCTTTCAAGAAAAAGAAAGTTTTCTTGAGAAATCAAAGAAAGGTTAGAAAAAAGAATTTTACTCCAGTTTGTTATATTTGCAAAGGACCTCATTTTGCAAATAAATGTCCTGATAAAGAGAAAAATAAGAAACCTAAGCGAGTCCGTAGATTGACTCATGGTAATTTGGATTCTCTTCCTTTAACAGTTGTTTATTAGAATTTAGATTCAGAAGATATCAGTATAACTGATATTGAAAGTGATGATGAAGCTGATATGCAAGTATTCAATATTCATCAAGGAGATGAAGATTCAGATTCAGAATTTCATTCTGCAACATCTTCATCTGATTCTGAAATTTCTTATTTTTGTAATATGTTCAGATCTGGTTTTGGCAGAGGTAAACCTCTGTATGAACAAGCAAGACTGAGAGGTCAGTCTTTTACACAGATACAACCAGATTGGGAAAAGCCTAGTCCCTCTGAACAACTTCAACGTTTTATGTTGAAGAAAGATGAATTAAATCAGAAAAGGAAACAATTTCTGACACCTCATCAGCATGAGAAGTTGATGACTGAATTAAAGAAGATTGACTCAGATATAGAAAAGTTGTTTGAAGAAAATCCTTAGTTATCTGAAGTTTCTGATTTAATGTGTTTTGAAAAGATGTCTGTTTCACAGGAAAAGCCAAGTTCCTCACATGGCTATATTTCAAATCCTGTCGCTCAAAGAGCCTTTCAAAAGAGTTCTCGTCATATTTGGTTACAAGATCATTTGGCATTCTTGTATACAGTAAGAACTGATGTGATTAAAGAGATTGCCAGTGTTCAAAAAGAGATCAATGAACTCTCTCATGCAGCAATAAATCCTCTTGAAGAGTATTTATTTGACCGATCAAATAAAGATACAACAGAATCAGTACAACCAGTAGAAGAAGAAGCAGCTGATCCAAAGCAAGCTTTTGCTTATCTTAAGGGTATGTCTAATCCTTGTCCTGCTTTTCTGTTAACCATCAAATTGCCTGGTTTAAAGCCTTATACTTTGTCTGCTTTACTTGATTCTGGTGCTGATTGTAATATTGCACGTTCCCAATGTTTTCCACAAGATTGTTGGCAACCTACTGACACCACTATACATTCAGTCAGTCATAAGGATAATCCTATTCATTTTCAAGCTATTGTCCCTATCCAGTTTCCTTCTACAACCTATAAAGCCACTTTTCTGCAATATCCAGTCAAGCTTTATGATTGTATCATAGGAAGTGAAACCTTACAGCAATGGAGTCCTTACACAGTTGGTGTTGCCGGTTCCCATATTAGTTTCTCATTTGGGTCTGTTCCTCAAATTAATGAACAAAGGATCTACTCTCCTAAGTTGTCTTTACCAACTCCTGCTAAAGTTGTTCTTCCTGGTTCTCGTGTCTGGTTTGTCAACCAGTCTCTTTTCACCCGGGGGGAATTGGAGCAAATTCAAGAAGATTTTTCTGCAACAGTCTTGACAAAAGATTTAACAAAGTATTCCAGAAAGTTTACTTGCACATTTCCTTTAAAGAAAGATCTCAATGGTAATAAGATTACTCCAAAGTGCAAAGCTAACTATTATATCTTGTCAAGAGGAGAACAGGAGTTATGTGAAAAGGAGATAGCAGATCTTCTTGAAAAAGGTATCATTCGACCTAGTAACGGTCCATTTTCTTGTCATGCTATGTATGTACCCAAGAAAGATGAAAATGGAAATGAGTTAGAAGAAAAAAGGTTGGTAGTCAATTATAAGCCTCTTAATGTCTGCCTAGAAGACAATAGACATCCTTTGCCCAGCAAAGACTATATTTGGCAGCGCATTCAAGGTTGTAATGTGTTCTCTAAGTTTGATTTGACTAAAGGATTTTGGCAGATTGCAGTTGAAGAAATAGACAGGTATAAAATAGCTTTCTCTGTTCCTCAAGGTCTATTTGAATGGTGTGTCTTACCATTTGGTATCAAAACTGCACCCTCTATATTTCAGAAATGCATGGATTCTATCTTTGCACCATACGCCAAATTCATCCAGCCATATATTGATGATATCCTGATATTTAGCCAAGATCATAAATCTCACATGGAACATTTGAAGAAGTTTCTTTCTATTTGTCAAACTCATGGTTTATGTCTCAATCCATCCAAATTAAGTTGGTGTTCTGAAAGTTTAATCTTCATAGGAACCAAGATTGAGCCTAATGGAAAGATTTATCCTCAAGATCATCTCTTAAAAAATATTCAAAAGATTGAGGTTACTGATAAAAAGAGTTTGCAGAGATTTCTCGGCATGGTAAATTATGTTGCAGGATATTTCCAGAATATTGCAGAAGCAAGAAAAGAGTTGAATAAGCTTCTGAAGAAAAATGCTCCACCATGGTCTGATGTTCACAATGAAGCAATTGCTAGAATTAAGCAGCAATGTCAACAATTGCCACCCTTGAAGCTACCTGGAAAAGGTAAGAAGATTGTTCAAACAGATGCTAGTCATTCTGCTTGGGGTGCTATTCTTTTAGAAGTTTCTGAACATCAAGATAAGAAAAGAGAAGAAATTGTTAGATATGAATCTGGATCATTTAAAGGATCAGAAATGAACTACCATTCCACACATAAAGAATTGTTAGCTGTAGTTCATGCATTTGAAAAGTTTCAGTTATTCATTGGTGATCAAAAGTTCTTGTTGAGAAGTGATTTGCAGAACTTGCCTGGATTCTTTAAGAAAGAGTCTAAAAACAAAGTTGTCAGAGCTCATTTTCTCAGATGGGCACAGTTCTTAGATACATTTGATTTTGATACTGAACATATAGAAGGTACTAAGAATGTTTTAGCTGACTTTCTTAGTCGAGAAGGTTGTTATAATACTGTGAATGCTTTATCTCAAAATAGTATTACAGAACTTGATGAACCTCGTGTAATCCATCCTAATCTCAGATCTACAGTGTTAGACAGTCAACAAGATATCAGGTCTAATCTAGAAATTGTGCTTGATAATGAACCTGGTACATGGGAAGATTGGATGAGAAGATATAGAATTCTTCAGCATGAAGAAGAAATTGCTCAAAGACAAAATGCTTAGATTGAAGCAAGACATGTGAATTGTCTGCAAGGTAATGTCCCTGATAATCCTGTTTTCCAGCCTAATCTTCATACTGATTTAGAACATGATCAAGGAAATATTTTGATGCATTTATGGAATAATGTCAAAGACATTATAGATGGCTATGAAGAAGAAAGGTATAGAGTTCTATTGAATGAATTCAATAATGATCAGAATGCTCATCATGTAAATATGATTTGTCAAAGAACAGAACAGTTTAATTTCATCAGTCATATTGATTGGAGTACTGACAGTTTAAGTGTTTCGAAGGATATTTATATTTGTCTCAGACATCGTCATTTCTCTGCTGGAAGAAGACTTCTGACAGATTCACTTATTCAGAGAGAAGCTTGTCATCCCTCTGACCCTGAGATTCAAAGTTATCTACACCATTCTGCAACCAGTGAAACATCCTTTGAATGGCCGATCTATATCCTCAGTAGTACTCATATTCCTGATCAAATATCGTGGCTACAAAGAGAAAATTCCTTCTGTGATTTCTTTAGAGGAGTGTTTCCACATTGTCATGATTTGATGCCTATGGTTTCAAATTATGGTTATCTGTTTAAAGTTATATTTTGGTCTTATAGTACTAATCCCATAAACAGATATATGTTTGATGTCTTTGGTCCTCAGCCACAGCAAGATGCAACAATGGAATTGCGAAGCCTTCATCAATTCGCTACAACAAGGATACCAGTATGGATCTTCACCAGTTTTCAGACTTTGCCAGAACCACATACTGAAAAAGCATTTGTCCGATGTACAAGAAGAATTCTTTGGAAAGAAGAAAGCCTTGAAGATAAGTTTGATCGAATAATGAGAGAATCAAGGTTTGAAGATGACAACTCAGAGAAAGAAGATGAAGTCGATTGGGAATCTTATTCTCCCAGATCGCATGCTTACTAAGTGGGGTTGTCACTTAGCTGAGATACTTTCCTCTCAGAGAATAAAAGGAAGCATGGACCCTACCATGGTTTAAAGGAGGATAAGTTCTTCCTAAAAGAGCTACGTGTTACCCTTCACGTGTCAAAAAGATGCTTTGTGCTTATCTCTTATTACTGTTCATCTCATTCCTGGCGAGATTCTTGTAAGAGATAAGGTCGGTTGAATAAAGTAGATGCTCTGCTATGTGTCCAGTTCCTATGGACAGATTTCAAAATATTGTAAGATGATTTGAAACCAAAAGACGGTTCCTCCTCTATATAAGGAACGCAGTCCTCACTTCCAAATCATAACATAACTAGTCTGAGAGTGAGAAGAGTCTCAAGAAGTAGCAGAGATAAATAGAGTGTTTGTAAGTCTTTAGTCTCTAGTTGCATAGTCTTTAGGAAAGAAAGACATAGAGAGTATGCTCTCTTCCTTTCGGAAGATCAGAAATCAGACTGTCGATCTTTTAGCATGTCTGCAGAGTCCGAGTCTTTTCTTGTGATACCAAATTTTAGACAAGCTCCGAGAAACATAGAACACAACTATCTTTCATTAAATCGGGCGCTTAATGCATACATAGATGACAATGCATATGATAATAACCAGGACTATGATCAAACCACAACAGGCTGATTTACAAGACTCACAAATTTTGGATAAGCTCTGAGAAACATAGAACACAACTATCTTTCATTAAATCGGGCGCTTAATGCATACATAGATGACAATGCATATGATAATAACCAGGACTATGATCAAACCACAACAGGCTGATTTACAAGACTCGGACTCTGCAGACATGATAAAAGATCGACAGTCTGATTTCTGATCTTCCAAAAGGAAGAGAGCATACTCTCTATGTCTTTCTTTCCTAAAGACTATGAAACTAGAGACTAAAGACTTACAAACACTCTATCTATCTCTGCTACTTCTTGAGACTCTTCTCACTCTCGGACTAGTTATGTTATGATTTGGAAGTGAGGACTGCGTTCCTTATATAGAGGAGGAACCGTCTTTTGGTTTCAAATCATCTTACAATATTTTGAAATCCGTCCATAGGAACTGGACACGTAGCAGAGCATCTACTTTATTCAACCGACCTTATCTCTTACAAGAATCTCGCCAGGAATGAGATGAACAGTAATAAGAGATAAGCACAAAGCATCTTTTTGACACGTGAAGGGTAACACGTAGCTCTTTTAGGAAGAACTTATCCTCCTTTAAATGCATGAACTACAGCTAACAATTCTTTATGTGTGGAATGGTAGTTCATTTCTGATCCTTTAAATGATCCAGATTCATATCTAACAATTTCTTCTCTTTTCTTATCTTGATGTTCAGAAACTTCTAAAAGAATAGCACCCCAAGCAGAATGACTAGCATCTGTTTGAACAATCTTCTTACCTTTTCCAGGTAGCTTCAAGGGTGGCAATTGTTGACATTGCTGTTTAATTCTAGCAATTGCTTCATTGTGAACATCAGACCATGGTGGAGCATTTTTCTTCAGAAGCTTATTCAACTCTTTTCTTGCTTCTGCAATATTCTGGAAATATACTGCAACATAATTTACCATGCCGAGAAATCTCTGCAAACTCTTTTTATCAGTAACCTCAATCTTTTGAATATTTCTTAAAAGATGATCTTGCGGATAAATCTTTCCATTAGGCTCAATCTTGGTTCCTATGAAGATTAAACTTTCAGAACACCAACTTAATTTGGATGGATTGAGACATAAACCATGAGTTTGACAAATAGAAAGAAACTTCTTCAAATGTTCTATGTGAGATTTATGATCTTGGCTAAATATCAGGATATCATCAATATATGGCTGGATGAATTTGGCGTATGGTGCAAAGATAGAATCCATGCATTTCTGAAATATAGAGGGTGCAGTTTTGATACCAAATGGTAAGACACACCATTCAAATAGACCTTGAGGAACAAAGAAAGCTGTTTTATACCTGTCTATTTCTTCAACTGCAATCTGCCAAAATCCTTTAGTCAAATCAAACTTAGAGAACACATTACAACCTTGAATGCGCTGCCAAATATAGTCTTTGCTGGGCAAAGGATGTCTATTGTCTTCTAGGCAGACATTAAGAGGCTTATAATTGACTACCAACCTTTTTTCTTCTAACTCATTTCCATTTTCATCTTTCTTGGGTACATACATAGCATGACAAGAAAATGGACTGTTACTGGGTCGAATGATACCTTTTTCAAGAAGATCTGCTATCTCCTTTTCACATAGCTCCTGTTCTGCTCTTGACAAGATATAATAGTTAGCTTTGCACTTTGGAGTAATCTCATTACCATTGAGATCTTTCTTTAAAGGAAATGTGCAAGTAAACTTTCTGGAATACTTTGTTAAATCTTTTGTCAAGACTGTTGCAGAAAAATCTGCTTGAATTTGCTCCAATTCCCCCCGGGTGAAAAGAGACTGGTTGACAAACCAGACACGAGAACCAGGAAGAACAAATTTAGCAAGAGTTCGTAAAGACAACTTAGGAGAGTAGATCCTTTGTTCATTAATTTGAGGAACAGACCCAAATGAGAAACTAATATGGGAACTGGAAACACCAACGGTGTAAGGACTCCATTGCTGTAAGGTTTCACTTCCTATGATACAATCATAAAGCTTGACTGGATATTGCAGAAAAGTGGCTTTATAGGTTGTAGAAGGAAACTGGATAGGGACAACAGCTTGAAAACGAATAGGATTATCCTTATGACTGACTGAATGTATAGTGGTGTCAGTAGGTTGCCAACAATCTTGTGGAAAACATTGGGAACGTGCAATATTACAATCAGCACCAGAATCAAGTAAAGCACACAAAGTGTAAGGCTTTAAACCAGGCAATTTGATGGTTAACAGAAAAGCAGGACAAGGATTAGACATACCCTTAAGATAAGCAAAAGCTTGCTTTGGATCAGCTGCTTCTTCTTCTACTGGTTGTAATGATTCTGTTGTATCTTTATTTGATTTATCAAATAAATACTCTTCAAGAGGATTTATTGCTGCATGAGAGAGTTCATTGATCTCTTTTTGAACACTGGCAATCTCTTTAATCACATCAGTTCTTACTGTATACAAGAATGCCAAATGATCTTGTAACCAAATATGACGAGAACTCTTTTGAAAGGCTCTTTGAGCGACAGGATTTGAAATATAGCCATGTGAGGAACTTGGCTTTTCCTGTGAAACAGACATCTTTTCAAAACACATTAAATCAGAAACTTCAGATAACTAAGGATTTTCTTCAAACAAATTTTCTATATCTGAGTCAATCTTCTTTAATTCAGTCATCAACTTCTCATGCTGATGAGGTGTCAGAAATTGTTTCCTTTTCTGATTTAATTCATCTTTCTTCAACATAAAATGTTGAAGTTGTTCAGAGGGACTAGGCTTTTCCCAATCTGGTTGTATCTGTGTCAAAGACTGACCTCTCAGTCTTGCTTGTTCATACAGAGGTTTACCTCTGCCAAAACCAGATCTGAACATATTACAAAAATAAGAAATTTCAGAATCAGATGAAGATGTTGCAGAATGAAATTCTGAATCTGAATCTTCATCTCCTTGATGAATATTGAATACTTGCATATCAGCTTCATCATCACTTTCAATATCAGTTATGCTGATATCTTCTGAATCTGAATTCTCATAAACAACTGTTAAAGGAAGAGAATCCAAATTACCATGAGTCAATCTACGGACTCGCTTAGGTTTCTTATTTTTCTCTTTATCAGGACATTTATTTGCAAAATGAGGTCCTTTGCAAATATAACAAACTGGAGTAAAATTCTTTTTTCTAACCTTTCTTTGATTTCTCAAGAAAACTTTCTTTTTCTTGAAAGGTTTGGAATACTTAGTATATGCCTTCTTCTTATCAAAGTATTTGAACTTTTTCTTCTTATACTTGTGTGATCTAGATTGATGCAGACAACCAAAATCTGAATTGCAATTACACAAGTCTGTTTTCAAATAAGGCATAACTTCTTTTTTCTTTTTCCTATTGATTCTTTCAGTGCATAGATCACTATTGATCTCCTTAATAAACTGAACCAATTGAGGAAATGTAACATCACTGATTGACATATCAGGAGTTTCAAGAATACTTTTCAAAATCTTTTCCCTATAGTATGATTGCATTTGGTAGGGAAAACCTTCTAGGAATGTATTATACATCCACTGATTATTATTGGTTTGACCAGATAGATAGAAATTAGTATACTGTTCAGAACAGTATGCATCAAGTTGCTTCATATCACAGAGACAATTTTCAGTGAATCTCTTATGAGCAGCTCTTTGTTCATTATCATACTGACCAACAAACATTCTATATAATGCCCTACAGACATCATTAACACCTTGTTGAATCAGTTCATCTTTATAGTCTGGCTTGAGAGTATCCCATGCAGTTCTGGCTATACCAGTTAAAGCATTTAAAGCTTTTCTTAATGCTTTCTCTGGGGTTAATGACTGAGAATGAATTGCATTATCAACCCATGTGCGAAAAGCATCAACTGTGGCTTTGTTTTTGATGGGATCAAAATTATCAAAATTAACCAGAGGTGGCACTGTTTCTGAGAAAACCTGTAAAGGTTCATGTTGCTGCTGCAACATATTAACAACTTTCCATTTCCCTGTTTGAGGATCAAATTCTTCCAATTTAGGCTTTGGAGTATGAAGAACTAAGCCTTTATCTTTCAATTGACTCTGAAGTCTTGCGACATCATATGAGGAGTCAGGAAAATTACATGCAGGTGTGGAAGATTTGAACATAGGTGACTGACTAATTTGGTCAACTCGGGAAGTCACAGTAGGAACAATGGTAGAAATCTCATGGCTATCCATTAACTGTTGGTTATGGATTTGAGTAGTGATTTGTTCAATTTTGGCAGTAGTCTGAGTGACTGTTTGAATTTGAGAAATAGGCATAGAAGGGTTATTGGCCCACCACGCTTCACCAGTCTGCTTAAAAGCAGAGTAGTCACGCTTAAGGATATTCAAATCAGTAGCCATAGAGGAATTCACAATAGCATTGAGTTTGGACTCAATCGTATGTAAACTAGCAAGGATATTATGGAAATTGGTATTGACACTAGCTTCAGTTTTCTGGCGGTTAAGTTCAGCTTGAATAGACTTTTGGTGCATGTCAGCTTGCAAAACCAAGGCTTTTCGGATACAAAGATTAGCATAGTTCAACATCTTTGTCTGTGTAGTGGCTTCAGGCTGTCCTGAGGCAATTACATGATGTGGCCAAAACGGGATAGAAAACTTATCATCATTTAGCAGGAAATCATGTAATGGTGGAACAGAAGGTTCAACAAAGTTGGCTTCGGTAAAGCTGGTTTTATTTTCGGACATGAGCATATGAACGTGGAAAACTGGTTTCACGAATGAGCAGTGAATACATTGCATACTTCCATCATCAAGTTCGGTGAACTGGAGATGAGGACACTGAGGAAGTTGCTGTGTCAATGGGTTTGAAACAAAGGGACTTTCATCAAAGGACAATTTACAAATTGTACAAAACAGAGATCCATTGGGATTAGGAACAGCATCAGGATGAAAACAAGAATGCAAAGGCTTGCGTTGCAAGGTGGATCCTGATCTTTGAAATGGATGATCTCTATAACTGGAACTGGCTGAGCTAGATGCAGATAATTGTTCAGAAGCAAAAGATATACGAGCTTCGGTAGCAGTCTCATGAACTTTAGATATGATAGTAAGGTTCTTAGGAGAATCTAACTGTTTAAGAGATCTGACATCTACTATCCACTCTTTTGGAACTTTGATTTCAGATAGACTGACCATTTTAGGAACTGTGAGCTGTGCTCCTTTTGTATCTGTTTGCCATAACAGAGAATACCTAACTTGGGATTTATCACTCCTTGGATCCTTAACAATAGGGATTGTTGTATTAAACAATCTTCCATAAAGGGAAAAGAACAAAGCATGTGTTCTTGATCCAGGCTTCATGTTTAGGTATTGTGTTCCAAATTGAAACATCAATATTTTATCTAGATGGTCATCAAGAAGACTTATTGCAAAGTTCAGAACAACATCAAAAGCAGTGGCTCCAGTAGCCATAGGGGCAAAAATACCTCCCATTATCATATCAGAATAATTATTATGCCGAGCATCAAGAAGTGTCATGAAAGCAGTAGCAGGAATGCCTTTCCTATACAAAGGTTCTATACCACAAATGATATGACCTATATGCAGATACTTATAACCATTTTTTTGCTTAGCCTGTTTGACTAAATTTTGAATCTCCTTATTAGATAAGAGATTGATAAAACTATGAGGCTTATCACTATTAACAACAACTTGCATTTCTATAAGCTTACAGATAGCTTTAGACTTATATGCGAGAAATCCTAAATCACTGTAAATTTCTTGCCATTTCTTCGTAGGAAGTTTGAATCGTTCACTAGGCAATTCTAATTCTAATGATGCATTAGACTGAAAAGGATTTTCTATATTAACATTTTGCACTTGATCAAAAATGGAGCTTAGACTTACAAGTTCTTCTTCCTCTGTATTGATACTGTTCGTAGTAGTCTGGGACTCTGTCATCTTGGTTCATTCTGTTACTCGGGATTATATCAGCGCTACCTTCCCTGCCTCTAACACGGCTTCAAACGCCTTCAACAACGAGGTCTTACTTCACGCGGAATCCAACCAGAACACCAAAGACTCAAGAATAGGGATCCAGACCAAAGAACTCAATACTTTAGAATAAAACTGTAAGATAAGCAAAGTTTTTGAAACAAAGTGTGTAACAACTTATGAAACCAAATGCTCTGATACCAAATTTTGGATAAGCTCCGAGAAACATAGAACACAACTATCTTTCATTAAATCGTGCGCTTAATGCATACATAGATGACAATGCATATGATAATAAACAGGACTATGATCAAACCACAACAGGCTGATTTACAAGACTCGGACTCTGCAGACATGCTAAAAGATCGACAGTCTGATTTCTGATCTTCCGAAAGGAAGAGAGCATACTCTCTATGTCTAGATCCATACTGGTATCCTTGTTGTAGCGAATTGATGAAGGCTTCGCAATTCCATTGTTGCATCTTGCTATGGCTGAGGACCAAAGACATCAAACATATATCTGTTTATGGGATTAGTACTATAAGAAAAAAATATAACTTTAAACAGATAACCATAATTTGAAACCATAGGCATCAAATCATGACAATGTGGAAACACTCCTCTAAAGAAATCACAGAAGGAATTTTCTCTTTGTAGCCACGATATTTGATCAGGAATATGAGTACTACTGAGGATATGGATCGGCCATTCAAAGGATGTTGCACTGGTTGCAGAATGGTGTAGATAACTTTGAATCTCAGGGTCAGAGGGATGACAAGCTTCTCTCTGAATAAGTGAATCTGTCAGAAGTCCATACTGGTATCCATACTCTCTGGTGAAGATCCATACTGGTATCCTTGTTGTAGCGAATTGATGAAGGCTTCGCAATTCCATTGTTGCATCTTGCTGTGGCTGAGAACCAAAGACATCAAACATATATCTGTTTATGGGATTAGTACTATAAGACAAAAATATAACTTTAAACAGATAACCATAATTTGAAACCATAGGCATCAAATCATGACAATGTGGAAACACTCCTCTAAAGAAATCGCAGAAGGAATTTTCTCTTTGTAGCCACGATATTTGATCAGGAATATGAGTACTACTGAGGATATGGATCGGCCATTCAAAGGATGTTGCACTGGTTGCAGAATGGTGTAGATAACTTTGAATCTCAGGGTCAGAGGGATGACAAGCTTCTCTCTGAATAAGTGAATCTGTCAGAAGTCTTCTTCCAGCAGAGAAATGACGATCTCTAAGACAAATATAAATATCCTTTGAAACACTTAAACTATCAGTACTCCAATCAATATGACTGATGAAATTAAACTGTTCTGTTCTTTGACAAATCATATTTACATGATGAGCATTCTGATCATTATTGAATTCATTCAACAGAACTCTATACCTTTCTTCTTCATAGCCATCTATAATGTCTTCGACATTATTCCATAAATGCATCAAAATATTTCCTTGATCATGTTCTAAATCGGTATGAAGATTAGGCTGGAAAATAGGATTATCAAGGACATTACCTTGCAGACAATTCACATGTCTTGCTTCAATCTGAGCATTTTGTCTTTGAGCAATTTCTTCTTCATGCTGAAGAATTCTATATCTTCTCATCCAATCTTCCCATGTACCAGGTTCATTATCAAGCACAATTTCTAGATTAGACCTGATATCTTGTTGACTGTCTAACACTGTAGATCTGAGATTAGGATGGATTACACGAGGTTCATCAAGTTCTGTAATACTGTTTTGAGATAAAGCATTCACAGTATTATAACAACCTTCTCGACTAAGAAAGTCAGCTAAAACATTCTTAGTACCTTCTATATGTTCAGTATCAAAATCAAATGTATCTAAGAACTGTGCCCATCTGAGCAAACGAGCTCTGACAACTTTGTTTTTAGACTCTTTCTTAAAGAATCCAGGCAAGTTCTGCAAATCACTTCTTAACAAGAACTTTTGATCACCAATGAATAACTGAAACTTTTCAAATGCATGAACTACAGCTAACAATTCTTTATGTGTGGAATGGTAGTTCATTTCTGATCCTTTAAATGATCCAGATTCATATCTAACAATTTCTTCTCTTTTCTTATCTTGATGTTCAGAAACTTCTAAAAGAATAGCACCCCAAGCAGAATGACTAGCATCTGTTTGAACAATCTTCTTACCTTTTCCAGGTAGCTTCAAGGGTGGCAATTGTTGACATTGCTGCTTAATTCTAGCAATTGCTTCATTGTGAACATCAGACCATGGTGGAGCATTTTTCTTCAGAAGCTTATTCAACTCTTTTCTTGCTTCTGCAATATTCTGGAAATATCCTGCAACATAATTTACCATGCCGAGAAATCTTTGCAAACTCTTTTTATCAGTAACCTCAATCTTTTGAATATTTCTTAAAAGATGATCTTGAGGATAAATCTTTCCATTAGGCTCAATCTTGGTTCCTATGAAGATTAAACTTTCAGAACACCAACTTAATTTGGATGGATTGAGACATAAACCATGAGTTTGACAAATAGAAAGAAACTTCTTCAAATGTTCCATGTGAGATTTATGATCTTGGCTAAATATCAGGATATCATCAATATATGGCTGGATGAATTTGGCGTATGGTGCAAAGATAGAATCCATGCATTTCTGAAATATAGAGGGTGCAGTTTTGATACCAAATGGTAAGACACACCATTCAAATAGACCTTGAGGAACAGAGAAAGCTGTTTTATACCTGTCTATTTCTTCAACTGCAATCTGCCAAAATCCTTTAGTCAAATCAAACTTAGAGAACACATTACAACCTTGAATGCGCTGCCAAATATAGTCTTTGCTGGGCAAAGGATGTCTATTGTCTTCTAGGCAGACATTAAGAGGCTTATAATTGACTACCAACATTTTTTCTTCTAACTCATTTCCATTTTCATCTTTCTTGGGTACATACATAGCATGACAAGAAAATGGACTGTTACTGGGTCGAATGATACCTTTTTCAAGAAGATCTGCTATCTCCTTTTCACATAGCTCTTGTTCTGCTCTTGACAAGATATAATAGTTAGCTTTGCACTTTGGAGTAATCTCATTACCATTGAGATCTTTCTTTAAAGGAAATGTGCAAGTAAACTTTCTGGAATACTTGGTCAAATCTTTTGTCAAGACTGTTGCAGAAAAATCTGCGGTGAAAAGAGACTGGTTGACAAACCAGACACGAGAACCAGGAAGAACAACTTTAGCAGGAGTTGGTAAAGACAACTTAGGAGAGTAGATCCTTTGTTCATTAATTTGAGGAACAGACCCAAATGAGAAACTAATATGGGAACCGGCAACACCGACTGTGTAAGGACTCCATTGCTGTAAGGTTTCACTTCCTATGATACAATCATAAAGCTTGACTGGATATTGCAGAAAAGTGGCTTTATAGGTTGTAGAAGGAAACTGGATAGGGACAACAGCTTGAAAACGAATAGGATTATCCTTATGACTGACTGAATGTATAGTGGTGTCAGTAGGTTGCCAACAATCTTGTGGAAAACATTGGGAACGTGCAATATTACAATCAGCACCAGAATCAAGTAAAGCACACAAAGTGTAAGGCTTTAAACCAGGCAATTTGATGGTTAACAGAAAAGCAGGACAAGGATTAGACATACCCCTAAGATAAGCAAAAGCTTGCTTTGGATCAGCTGCTTCTTCTACTGGTTGTTCTGATTCTGTTGTATCTTTATTTGATCTGTCAAATAAATACTCTTCAAGAGGATTTATTGCTGCACGAGAGAGTTCATTGATCTCTTTTTGAACACTGGCAATCTCTTTAATCACATCAGTTCTTACTGTATACAAGAATGCCAAACGATCTTGTAACCAAATATGACGAGAACTCTTTTGAAAGGCTCTTTGAGCGACAGGATTTGAAATATAGCCATGTGAGGAACTTGGCTTTTCCTGTGAAACAGATATCTTTTCAAAACACATTAAATCAGAAACTTCAGATAACTCAGGATTTTCTTCAAACAACTTTTCTATATCTGAGTCAATCTTCTTTAATTCAGTCATCAACTTCTCATGCTGATGAGGTGTCAGAAATTGTTTCCTTTTCTGATTTAATTCATCTTTCTTCAACATAAAACATTGAAGTTGTTCAGAGGGACTAGGCTTTTCCCAATCTGGTTGTATCTGTGTCAAAGACTGACCTCTCAGTCTTGCTTGTTCATACAGAGGTTTACCTCTGCCAAAACCAGATCTGAACATATTACAAAAATAAGAAATTTCAGAATCAGATGAAGATGTTGCAAAATGAAATTCTGAATCTGAATCTTCATCTCCTTGATGAATATTGAATACTTGCATATCAGCTTCATCATCACTTTCAATATCAGTTATGCTGATATCTTCTGAATCTGAATTCTCATAAACAACTGTTAAAGGAAGAGAATCCAAATTACCATGAGTCAATCTACAGACTCGCTTAGGTTTCTTATTTTTCTCTTTATCAGGACATTTATTTGCAAAATGAGGTCCTTTGCAAATATAACAAACTGGAGTAAAATTCTTTTTTCTAACCTTTCTTTGATTTCTCAAGAAAACTTTATTTTTCTTGAAAGGTTTAGAATACTTAGTATATGCCTTCTTCTTATCAAAGTATTTGAACTTTTTCTTCTTATACTTGTGTGATCTACATTGGTGCAGACAACCAAAATCTGAATTGCAATTACACAAGTCTGTTTTCAAATAAGGCATAACTTCTTTTTTCTTTTTCCTATTGATTCTTTCAGTGCATAGATCACTATTGATCTCCTTAATAAACTGAACCAATTGAGGAAATGTAACATCACTGATTGACATATCAGGAGTTTCAAGAATACTTTTCAAAATCTTTTCCCTATAGTAGGATTGCATTTGATAGGGAAATCCTTCTAGGAATGTATTATACATCCACTGATTATTATTGGTCTGACCACATAGATAGAAATTAGTATACTGTTCAGAACAGTATGCATCAAGTTGCTTCATATCACAGAGATGATTTTCAGTGAATCTCTTATGAGCAGCTCTCTATTCATTATCATACTGACCAACAAACATTCTGTATAATGCTCTACAGACATCATTAACACCTTGTTGAATCAGTTCATCTTTATAGTCTGGCTTGAGAGTATCCCATGCAGTTCTGGCTATACCAGCTAAAGCATTTAAAGCTTTTCTTAATGCTTGCTCTGGGGTTAATGAGTGAGAATGAATTTCATTATCAACCCATGTGCGAAAAGCATCAACAGTGGCTTTGTTTTTGATGGGATCAAAATTATCAAAATTAACCAGAGGTGGCACTATTTCTGAGAAAACCTGTAAAGGTTCATGTTGCTGCTGCAACATATTAACAACTTTCCATTTCCCTGTTTGAGGATCAAATTCTTCCAATTTAGGCTTTGGAGTATGAAGAACTAAGCCTTTATCTTTCAATTGACTCTGAAGTCTTGCGACATCATATGAGGAGTCAGGAAAATTACATGCAGGTGTGGAAGATTTGAACATAGGTGACTGACTAATTTGGTCAACTCGGGAAGTCACAGTAGGAACAATGGTAGAAATCTCATGGCTATCCATTAACTGTTGGTTATGGATTTGGGTAGTGATTTGTTCAATTTTTGCAGTAGTCTGAGTGACTGTTTGAATCTGAGAAATAGGCATAGAAGGGTTATTGGCCCACCACGCTTCAGCAGTCTGCTTGAAAGCAGAGTAGTCACGCTTAAGGATATTCAAATCAGTAGCCATAGAGGAATTCACAATAGAATTGAGTTTGGACTCAATCGTATGTAAACTAGCAAGGATATTATGGAAATTGGTATTGACACTGGCTTCAGTTTTCTGGCGGTTAAGTTCAGCTTGAATAGACTTTTGGTGCATGTCAGCTTGCAAAACCAAGGCTTTTCGGATACAAAGATTAGCATAGTTCAACATCTTTGTCTGTGTAGTGGCTTCAGGCTGTCCTGAGGCAATTACATGATGTGGCCAAAACGGGATAGAAAACTTATCATCATTCAGCAGGAAATCATGTAATGGTGGAACAGAAGGTTCAACAAAGTTGGCTTCGGTAAAGCTGGTTTTATTTCCGGACATGAGCATATGAACATGGAAAACTGGTTTCACGAATGAGCAGTGAATACATTGCATACTTCCATCATCAAGTTCGGTGAACTGGGGATGAGGACACTGAGGAAGTTGCTGTGTCAATGGGTTTGAAACAAAGGGACTTTCATCAAAGGACAATTTACAAATTGTACAAAACAGAGATCCATTGGGATTAGGAACAGCATCAGGATGAAAACAAGAATGCAAAGGCTTGCGTTGCAAGGTAGATTCTGATCTTTGAAATGGATGATCTCTATAACTGGAACTGGCTGAGCTAGATGCAGATAATTGTTCAGAAGCAAAAGATATACGAGCTTCGGTAGCAGTCTCATGAACTTTAGATATGACAGTAAGGTTCTTAGGAGAATCTAACTGTTTAAGAGATCTGACATCTACTATCCACTCTTTTGGAACTTTGATTTCAGATAGACTGACCATTTTAGGAACTGTGAGCTGTGCTCCTTTTGTATCTGTTTGCCATAACAGAGAATACCTAACTTGGGATTTATCACTCCTTGGATCCTTAACAATAGGGATTGTTGTATTAAACAATCTTCCATAAAGGGAAAAGAACAAAGCATGTGTTCTTGATCCAGGCTTCATGTTTAGGTATTGTGTTCCAAATTGAAACATCAATATTTTATCTAGATGGTCATCAAGAAGACTTATTGCAAAGTTCGGAACAACATCAAAAGCAGTGGCTCCAGCAGCCATAGGGGCAGAAATACCTCCCATTATCATATCAGAATAATTATTATGCCGAGCATCAAGAAGTGTCATGAAATCAGTAGCAGGAATGCCTTTCCTATACAAAGGTTCTATACCACAAATGATATGACCTATATGCAGATACTTATAACCATTTTTTTGCTTAGCCTGTTTGACTAAATTTTGAATCTCCTTATTAGATAAGAGATTGATAAAACTATGAGGCTTATCACTATTAACAACAACTTGCATTTCTATAAGCTTACAGATAGCTTTAGACTTATATGCTAGAAATCCTAAATCACTGTAAATTTCTTGCCATTTCTTCGTAGGAAGTTTGAATCGTTCACTAGGCAATTCTAATTCTAATGATGCATTAGACTGAAAAGGATTTTCTATATTAACATTTTGCACTTGATCAAAAACGGAGCTTAGACTTACAAGTTCTTCTTCATCGGTATTGATACCGTTCATAGTAGTCTGGGACTCTGTCATCTTGGTTCATTCTGTTACTCGGGATTATATCAGCGCTACCTTCCCTGCCTCTAACACGGCTTCACACGCCTTCAACAACGAGGTCTTACTTCACGCGGAATCCAACCAGAACACCAAAGACTCAAGAATAGGGATCCAGACCAAAGAACTCAATACTTTAGAATAAAACTGTAAGATAAGCAAAGTTTTTGAAACAAAGTGTTTAACAACTTATGAAACCAAATGCTCTGATACCAAATTTTGGACAAGCTCCGAGAAACATAGAACACAACTATCTTTCATTAAATCGGGCGCTTAATGCATACATAGATGACAATGCATATGATAATAACCAGGACTATGATCAAACCACAACAGGCTGATTTACAAGACTCGGACTCTGCAGACATGCTAAAAGATCGACAGTCTGATTTCTGATCTTCCGAAAGGAAGAGAGCATACTCTCTATGTCTTTCTTTCCTAAAGACTATGCAACTAGAGACTAAAGACTTACAAACACTCTATCTATCTTTGCTACTTCTTGAGACTCTTCTCACTCTCGGACTCGTTATGTTATGATTTGGAAGTGAGGACTGCGCTAGTCATCTATGAGGAACTTGAAGAGTTCCTTGTAGTTTCCTTCGTGTTCCCCATCCTTGCCAAGCACCTTATGATGCATCAAACACAAGGAAGTCACAAAAATATGCATAACATGGAGGCTAAAGTTAGAGATACATCCCATTTTCCTTTCCATGGTATCAAGAATTTTAGTTTTTAATTAACCAACCTTAGTCTTCAGTTTTGTCAACTCAATGGTTGTGTTCTAATGGTCGATGCAAATAGATTTACCAATAGTGAAGTTGACATCCTCCTCCTTCTAAGGCATCATATCCCCAGTAAGATCAACTAGCTCTACTTTTGTGATATCAAAGACATGAGTGAAGCTATTAGTTGTTGACTTCTTGGTCTTGAATCTGTAAGACAACTGAGAGGGGTGTGTGAATAAGTTGTCCACAAAATCTTAAACCTTAAATCAGTTTCATCAACCACACTTTAATCCTTAATTGTAGAAAGGTATAAACATGAAAATCATAGCAACCATAAAACACATGAAACACTAGATTTACATGGAAACCCTAGTTAATAGAAAAACAATGTAGAGAAGATTATTCCAAAGTATAAGAACACCAATTAGGGTGAAACCTGTTAGGGTGGCATCGATTAAGGTAATTTTTATAGAGAAAGACTCAATGTGAAAGGGCTCACACCCCAAAGAAGGCTCACTGTCAGAAGGTTCACTGCTTAGAAGACCTGAAGGATAAAAGAGAATAGATACACCACCAATGAACAATATAAACTCAACCACTGATTTTTAGTTCACTGCTTCCAATAGCTCACATTTGTTTATCTAACTATCCTCCTTCTTACATCCTATTCACATATGTACACAGTTGCATGTAACTCATACAAGTATACACAAATGCCACACTAAGTAGAATACAATTTAAATTAGGTCAACACTAAATATTTTGGTAGTGGGGAGGAATGAGAAGTGGACCACAACATGCCATAGCTAGGACCAGAAATAACATTATACACACTACATTCCATTTTGCATACATGAAGGAAAATAATTGAAGTGTAACACCCAAGGTCAACCAAACCTAGATTAGAAACACCATCAAACTTTGAAACGAAGTCTTCGAAACCAAAAATCTTGTGCCATCCAAAATGAATGAAGATAAGGACATTAATAACTCATTTCAAAAAATGCACCATCAGAAACTATCATGCGGAGAAATGCAAATCATGCATTTCATGCAGAGTCCACTATCAGTCACAACTACACACAGACAAATACCAATTCCACTATACTTCATTCTGAACCACAAAATCTTGAACTAGATAGATCTCTAAATAGTCTTGAATAACATACAAAAAATTTAGCAACATACTTATAACATACATAATATGCAAAGAAATATACTCAACATTGGTTCCACAAAAATTAGTTATTAATGACAATAACATCAAGTTGGCATCAATAAAAAAGATAGTTAACCATACCAACTCAATTACATAGACAACTCATTCTGCTCTTTTCTGCAACACTTGGAGCTATCAACAGTCCCAATTTCATCACCATCATAATTAATCGTCTTCTCCTTTATTGTGTTTCCTAATGGTTAATGAATATAATAGTAATGAATTTTATATTATTGAATACATCATCTAGAGAAAATAGACTAGTACTCAACTATGGTTGTATTATAAGTTCAAGAAAAAAATTTGATATGTGGGATAATATGTGTCATTTTTATGAGATGGTTTACATAAAGTATTAGGTAGGAAGGCGTGTAATATGTTGTGTAAAATTTATTGTTATCAATTGGGGATGTGTAATGGTCACAATTGATATGAATATTTTTCATATCTTGATAGAATTGGGCAAATGTCAAATTTAAGACATGTACAATTATAACTCTAGCTACTAATGTCATTTGACCATTTTGACAAGACTAGTTGTGTATTAAAATTGTTCTTTATTAATCAATTATGTGGGTTATTTAGTTTGGCCCAATAATGAGATGTGTGATCTCTTTTGGCATGAATGCCTAACAATCTAAACTCGTGAACATGGTAGTCTAGTAGGGGAACAAGGCACATGAGCACACTATCCCAACAAGGGTACAAAGAATAGACATGAATGCATATGAATAATCTAGCATGAACACCAATAAAAATTATATCAACTTCAAGGCTCAAACCAACAAGCACATTGGATTAGAAAAGACACAAGCCAATGATCACAATGGCCCAAAGAGGGTTTGAACCTTGGTGACCACAACACCACCAACACCACTTAACCATCACACTATGGGATGAACTTGTGTTAGATTTTTATTTGATCCTTTTGAAAAATATAAATATCTTTTTTTTAAAGCATGATGAATATGGGTTTGAAATTTAAATGTTTATTTTTGTCCCATTTTAATGGCTTTATAAGTGAGATGGATGTCCAAAAACAAAAAAAAAATGTACTACACTACATACCGGGAGCATGCACCGAGGGGGAGTTTTGTAGAAGAGTTAGTATATGTATATGTATATATGGAGTTAGAATTTTTTTTGAGAGATTCGGCTTATATACATTATAGTTTTGATACTAATGCCAAAGGGGGAGATTGTTATCTCTATTTGACCATTAGATGTTGTCATTAGTATCAATTAGATCAGTCGGTTATCTAAGCTGATTAGTCAGTAAAAGATGAAATAAGAAGCTATAGAAGCTAGTCGGTTGAACCTACAAAGCCTTCATATCGAGAAGTCACAAGGCAAAACCGAAAGCTAAATGTATACATTCTTAACCGAGTACCGAGTATGTTTACTGAGCATCAGAGTACACTAAGCACCAAGTTAGTAAACACCGAGGATTCTACACACTGAGCATCAGGTTATTTACTAAACAGAGAAGGCTATGTTTATCAAGTTATTCAGGAAACAACATAGTAATCAATAAAGGCACATTTATCTATGTAAATAGTTTACACAGATCCATAAAATGTTTTACCAGACCGAGGCTTATTCATTATGGATGTAATCATTAAATGTTGTGATGATTCCTATGTAATAGTTAGATCTAGGTTAATTTTGTACACCATAGATCTTAGGTTTTCTAAGATGTTGTAAACCTAATTAGGTCATAGCAATTTGCTATATAATTGTAATTGATGTCATTTTGACATAATTAAATATACATGGCAAGGAGATCATGAAGCAATAGTCACCTTTTAGGACATCAGCATTCAGACAAGGTTTACAAGACTGAGCAGTTATCAGAGATAGTATTTAGTTTATTCAAAAACATACAAGACTACCAAGCAGAATAGAGAGCAATTTACTAACATCAAGGTCATATTTATTCAATATATCATAGATCTGATTCAAAAAAAGTATAAAAGTCATTTACATATATTTTATGTTATCTTCTAATTTTTATAGCCGAGTTATAAATCTATTAATAGAGTAGACTTAACAATTTGATTGTAAACCTCTTAACCGAGTGCACACTTAATTGGTGTTGCTAAAATCCTTTCACAAGGTAGATCTAATCGATCTGAAGTTACTCCTAATAGGGTAAGATCACCAGAAGTGATCACACTTATAGCCTTAATCAACATACTTTATTATCTGCAGTAGTGAAGATTTGTGGGTGTCATCCCCACCACAATTTTTACCTTCTAATAAGGGTTTCTACGTAACCAAAATACTTGTGTCATGTGTTACATTTCATAAATATTTTATTGTTTGTTTTCATGCACTTTACATTTGCAAAGTTATTTGAATGTATGTTGCAAACAATGGAATCAGTTAGTTAGATAGACACTACTATTGCAAATTATTTATTTAGTAAAAGTTTTGAGGGTACTGATTCACCCCTCCCCTCTCAGTACTTTATCTTTCCTATCCCAACAATTGGTATCAAAGCATTAATAGGTCGATCTTTTTGTGCAACGATAACTACTACTTGTAACAAGTGGTATTAGAGCTTGGTCATAGGTTTGAATCCCCTCAGGTAACACTGAGGGGGAGATTGTTGGAAAAATGGCCAGCGCTCCCCTCGGGATTTGTGACATGGTTTAACAGCCTCTTATGTCTTCTATAAGTCTAGTTGTTGTATCGAGCATTAACAGGTCGATCTTTTGGTGCAATGACAACTACTACTTGTAACAATGGACACCTTTCAGTGTGGTATTTGCATGTATTCATGGAGGAAGTAATAAATAGTTGAGAAAATATCAATTGATAAAATTAAGTTGATGAGGAGATATGGGTTTTATCTATTTGTTTAATGGGACACTTTGTAATGGACTCTATATTAAAAATGTAGTAATGTATTATTGATGGTCACTTTATGTGCAACAAAGACAATTTACATGTTTTTATTTTAAAGTGTCATATGTATCAAGGATAATTATATAACTAAAAACCTATATACAAGTTTGTCCATAGTCATTAAAAACTTTGAATGCTCATTTCTACAAAATGTGTTAATAAATTATTTATTAAAAGATTGAAAATCTAACTAATTTTTTTCACATCTAATAAAACTTTTATAACCAATTTCCACAAAATATGTTTGTATAAATTACCAATTGAAAGCAGTAAACCTATTTATAATTATTTTTATGACAAACTAAAATTTTGATCACTCATTTCAATAAAATATGTTAATATAATTTATTAGTTGAAAGAAATAACATAAATTGGAGAGGTTGTAGTGATGCTTAAACAAAATATTTTAATGAGAGAGAGAGAGAGAGAGAGAGAGATTCTCAAACGCAAGAAAATTGAAGAAATATTATCCAAAATTAAGCATAGAAAAACATGTGATATTCCAAACTAACTTCACAAGTGAAAGAAAAACTATTTGAACAAACATCCTTCAACATTAATTTTAAACTTTATAAACTTTTGAACCTTTTCTAGATAAAGTTAAAGAACAAAGAACCTTGACCATTCAACTAGACATTGTACCAACTATTATTTTGCTTTTGTAGATTATAATAGTCACAAAAGCCCTCAAAAAAACTTGTTGGGTCACTACATTAGTTAGGTATAAGAACCTCACCTTCCATTTACAACCCTGTGCAAGTGTGAAATGAAGAAATTCCATATCAAATAGTAAAATATAATTGAACAATGATGAAAAAATCTAGCAAAGATCACAAACAAGACACCATGGTTGCTAGAAGAACATATGAACCACAAATGCTAGGGTGCTCCCCTAAACCCCTTAACCATGAAAAAAGATATGAAATATACACAATAGTCTAGAGAAGAAACTAATGAAACATAACTTTCATTTAGAATGAAATAAATATCAAAACAAAGTAGTGAAATGGAACCCAAAATAACTTCCATTTACAATGAGGGAGCACCCAAAATAGAGAGTAATGTGCTAACCATAAACTCTAAGAGCTATTCCCTTTAGGGTGATGTCAAGGAATCTTGTAGAAGTCATGGCTAAAAGAGAGTGAAAGTGAATAAATTTTGGTGTCAAAGCAAACAATCTTTCCAAAAGAAAAGGGTCCATAATGAAGTGGAGGTGGAAGGTTAATGCTACAATACAAAACATTGAAGGGCCTATTGCTTCAATAACTAGTGCCATCTCAAATGCCAAAATGTGGAAGCAAGAGCAGTTAATGTGGTGGGCTAATAGTGGAGCATGATGTGGCGACAAAGGATACAGGTTACCATATTTGAATGAGACATGTCTCTTTATTTTCTGAACTCACAACATGTTATACACGTGCTAGAGTGCTTGTGAACTACAAATGAAGATCCTTGTGTTTGATCATCAATTAACCTTTAAGATGATGGGAAAATTAAGAGTCTCCCCTTCTCACTGTTCTCTACATGACAATTAACTTGGATGCCTTTGAAAAGAAGATACAAATACAACTCAACATAACTATGTATGTTTTCATCGATTTTTTTACATTTTTACAATATTGTGGAAGCATAATATGAAGATCAAACTAGCAAAAGTCGCACAAAAATTCATCATGATATGCAAAATTAAATTTTTGTATGAACCTATACAAAAATCCATCATGAAAGGCACCAATAGTGGCTCAAGGTCTAATAACCGCTTACTTATTGTCATAGTGACCCCCTAATAACCATTCTTAAATAATCTCACATATACCAATAGTTGATCATTTATGTATCAGTAATCGATCATTTTTTTTTGCCTTTTAAAGCTTTTTTTATTCATGATTGGCCCATTTGTGCACCACTATTAGAGATATGTAAATCGCTTTTGGGACATTTGTGCACCACTCATGTGACATTTGTCCACAAGTACTAGTGATTTTGAGTGAATGATTATTGGCGCAATGGGGTCATGTATCGGTCAACACTTTGGAATGACCACTTTTTGACCCTTTTGCACATAACGACTCCTACAATGTGTATCGTTAATACCCAAAAGTCAAGACCTTAGCTTTAAGCAATTAAGTTGCATATAAAGACAACCAAATTTTTTTTATCAAAACCTAATATACCATTTAAAAGATGTAAGTACACGAAATTAATTATAGCCACTATTGATATCATTCCCCTATTTTATATGAAGTATAAACGCTTCACCCCACTCCACTCCAACCCAGTCACCTCCCTTAATAAGGTGCCCCACTATGGGGCTAGACCCCACTAGCCCCAGTAGGCCCTATAGCCTAGACCCTACCTAACAAAGAAGACACTGGGTAGTGAGACTGCGGATTTCAAATTTCAGTGTCCAATTCAGCTTGCGTTGTTTCAACGCCAGTCCAATTCAACCTGCGTTGCCTCAACGCGAATCCCTTGCCTTAATAAATATGGAATAGGACTCATACATTACCCATATGTGCCGTGCCTTTCTCTTATCTTCTTGCCATGGAAACACTGACTCCTCTGTGCATTCTTCCAGTGATTTCAACTCTGTATTGCCCATCTCCCTACTTCACTCTCTGCTCTTACACTAATCCCAAATGCGCTTTGACCTTGCCTGTTTGTGTTGCGGCCATTCAAAATAATCAGGCCTTTGTGAATACTTGTAGCAATCCCAAATGTGTTCTGCCCTCCTCTGTTTCTGTTGCCACCATTCAAAATGCCCAGGGCTGTTCGTGTGCTTACAAGAATCCCAAATGTGTTCTGTTCCCTTCTTTAGTAGTTCGAAGATATGATGTATTTCTGAACCATCGTGGAGCAGATGTGAAGGAAACTGTAGCAAGCCTCATCTTTCACAATCTTGAGAACAAGGGATTCAAAGTGTTTCTTGACAAGAATTCGATTCAAGGTGGGGAGAACATACCACAAGCAATAGAAGAGGCGATTCATTCAGCATATGTGCATCTTGTCATTTTTTCTGCTAATTATGCAGAGTCCATCTGGTGCATGAAAGAACTCAAACTGATCCTCAAAACAGGGGCTCCTATTATACCAGTATTCTATGGAGTGCAGCCTTCGGAGCTTCGAATGAAAGACGAGAAGAGTGTGTATGCTCGAGCCTTCCAAAATCATAAACACACTGGAAATTTTGAGCCCCATGTTCTTGAGGAATGGAAGAAGGCGCTTCATGAAGTTTCATACATAAAGGGCCATATTTTTACAGGGTAATTTTTAGCTTTTGGGTTTTGTTTGTTTGTTTTGGGCTGTGTTTGTTTCAGTTAATGGGATTGAAACCATAATAGATTTAGAATTAAAAGCGTAAATCTAGTTATAATTGATTTGAAAAAACATAAATGTAATTTGGTATGTTCAATCACTATTACAGATAGTCAGAATAATGTATTTTTAGCATGAATCTTATTAATTTTTAGATTGCTTGTAAACTAGTCTGAAGAAGAGATTTCTTGTGTATATTGTATATTGCAGAGACCAAGGAGAATTATTGGAACGAATTGCAAGCAACGTAGCAGAGCTTATTGATAGAGCAAAATTCCTTCTTCGGACTTGAAATGAAGTTATCACTATCTTCAGAAAATCTGGCCTATGAATATTCTTAACTAGTGTTGTGGGTTGTTTTTCAGTCATTCAAGATGGACACCATGTATATTTTTGGTGTACGGTAGTCTTTATTGATACATTCTTGGGGTACACTGGTCTTTATTGATATATTTTTGTAATGGCTCTGTATAAGTGCCCGGTTAAGCTCTGTACAAGATAAAAGAAAAAAAATTCAGCAAAATTTACAAATGGTGAAAATATACTGTTTTTTAGTGAATTTTTTTTCACAGATTTATAATACAGAGAGGATGCAGATGATGATTATGATATTCTGAATTTTTCAAGAAAATCTATTGTGTTTTCCACATTTTGGAATGTATGTTTTGTATGTTTGTCGTATTTGTATTGTAGTGTCATATTAACATACAAATAAAATTATCTCAAAGAATTAAATAAGAAATAAAATTAAAAAATAACTCTTCAAATAAAATAAAAAATTGACCATTCCTATTTAACACACAGCATAATAATTTAATTATGTTTACTTGTGATATCTTAGGGATTGTATGATAAACAAGAAACATAGACCCCTTAAATTGATTGTATTCATTACATATGTGATAAGAGCCATTGTTTATATTTACTTAGATGTTTTCCCTGGATGTATTAGAGTGTTAGGTCTACATGTGTCTATTAAATGTTAATGTCTACAGGTGTCCAAAATCAGTACAAGGCTTTTCAAATGAGATGTTCTTTAAATGATTTCAAACTTTAACATTGCATATGTTATTCTTAGTTTGAATGTATAGTAGAATAGCTCCCCCAAAGCATTTTTGAAAGTTGGTTTTGAAATTGTTCATGAGGTATGTCATCTATAGACTATAGAAAGGCAGGGCACATTTGGGTAATGTATGAGTCCTATGGATTTTTCACCAAGTTCATCCTTACTTAGCTTGCTATCGTATTTGTAAAACTTTCAACAATATTGTACCTTACAAGTTTCATTCATTTTAGAGACCCTTTATCTCATCCATTGATAAGTATGAAGTGGTTTTTGTAATGTTTCAAATTATGATGTGTTATAAATTTAACCACTTTAACATTTTCTAAATGTTCTTTTGTACCACTTTTCTATTGAATAGTAATGCATTATTCCCAAGCCTATAATTGTTTCAACACCTTTCCATTAAATAATCACACCACACATCCCAAATCCTAAGACCAAGAACCTTGTTTTCATCCTTGAAGTAGTTAGAGAGAGCAATGAAATACTTATATAAGCCATACCTCTATATATTAAAGAATCTATGAGTGCCAAATGACCAAGTTTTTTCTTTTAGAGTAATGATTCCACAATTATAAATTCTTTCAAGCCAATGTTGAGCATAAATCTTAGACATTTTCTCCTTTGTGATTTCATGATGTAATGATTTGTTAATTGAAGTATTTAATAGATAATCATGATCCCCTTTACGAGCTTACATAAAGGGTCACATGCACTAGTTCAAAGTTTCAAAGATACATTTTCAATGAACTCTTCATATTCCCAAGAGATCACCACTATTTTCAATTGATCAAACTGTTACAACTAGCAGTTGTCATTGCACCAAAAGATCAACTTGTTAATTCTCGATGCAACCACTAGAATTATAGAAGATATGTGAGGTTGTTAAACCATGTCACGAATCCTAAAGGGGGACGTTGGCAGTTAGTCCAACAATCCCCCCTCAACATCACCCAAGGGTATTCAAACATGTGACCAAGCTTTGATACCACTTATTACAACTAATGACTATCATTGCACCAAAAGATCGACCTGTTAATGCCTGATAAAACCACTAGACTTATAGAAGACACAAGAGGTTGTTAAACCATGCCACAAATCCCAAAGGGGGACATTGGCGGTTAGTCCAATACAAACATATTAAAGAATGCTTCCAACTACTTGAAGAGTTATTTTTTGTTTTTGATTACGTAAAACAGGTTTTGAATGGTGCATGAAACCCTAAACAAAGCTTAAGATATTACATTAAAGCTCCAAGAAAAAAAGAGCAGACACATAGCAAAATAGGGCCAACAACAGGGTCAACGAACAAAAGACAGATAGAAAAGGACAGGAAAAGGACTAGCATCAAAAGAAGCAAAAGCAAAAACACAAGAGAAACAACTCAAGACATGTTCTCGAGCATGTTAGCAGCCTGCACCTCCAGAAGAGTTGTTTGTTGTTACTATGATCTCTTTTTCTAATATGAGTAGGTATTTTATACCCCATAATAGTTCTCCAATAGAAATTGATTCTCTTTAGTAGAGTATTAATGTGGTCTCTTATTGTATTAATATGGCTATCTTTTAACTTATGAAGACCTTCACGATGTTTCTTTCTCCATGGCTAATGATAAAGGTTATAGTTATAATAAATATCATTATCATCAAAGTTTATTTGGAAGCATATAATTCAAAATCCTCAGGTGACATTATTAATAAATTTAATATCCAATTTTGGGGATCTAGAGCATATTTATAATCAAAGATAAATCTCTCTACTTAAAGTTTACTTTATTATTGTGAAGGTTATTTCCATCAAATTACCAAGTTATGTCATCTCCTTCCTTTGATTGTTTATAGAAAATTGGATTCATTTTAAATATAGTTATACTATTGATAACATTATAGCTATGTGATAAGGAATAGTTAATAGAATGGTTATTCACATTTTCCATGCTTATGGCTATATAGAATGGTTAATCACATTTTCCATGCTCAAAGCTTCAAGATTTGGCCCCAAGCTTTTGAAATCCATTGAAATTATTTTGCTAATGTTTATGCATGTACCACAATTGAAAGTCTTCAATCCTCTTCATTTTGGAATTTTTGTTCCATCTAGCAAGCATGCCTTCTTTCTTAAGGCTTATATGTTATTACTATTTAAGTTTTTGGTTCTCTTTTAGCTCATTCTATCTAAAAATTAGTTTAAAAGAAATCATTTTACCTAATTCCTCTTAATATCTTTTCAAAGGTCATTTTGATAATGATTTATTTTACATGCTTGTGGAGGATGAAGGCAATGGACTACTCAAGTACCTTAATGTCTAGGTATATTTTGTATCGCCTATGGCTACAATATTCAATACTAAAAGACTCACTATTATAAGAAAAAAAATTCCTCTGTTTGGAACTAGATTTATTAGGGAGAGGTCTTAAAGTTTCCTGACGGATCTTTTAGGCTTATCCAGTTACTCTAATGGGAGGATATTATTAATTGGGTTGAGGAGAGGTTACCATTTTGGATCACTAAATCATAGGATCTTGCAAATACATTTTTTCTCTAAAATTCTAGAAACTACCTATGTATACTATTCTTCATGATACACACCTTTTACATCCTAAAATCAAAAGATTAAAAACTCCTACAAGATATTTTATGGACCTTGTTTGACCAAAGTAAATGATTTAAGATTGAGTGGAGTGTGAATATATTGCCTCCTTTATGACTCTATAGGTTTGTATCTTATTAATATTTAACTTTAAGGTCTAATGATGCAGGAGCATCCCAGGGTAGTTGGCTATCCTGCATGTTTGGGAGATTTGATGGAGTTGTGTGGACTTATTTTCATATGTGAGGGGTTTGGTAGAGTTGGATAAACCCACTTGGGTCTTGGGTAATTTTTTTTGATGTATTTAATGGAACTTGGCATGGTCTTGGTTGCTTAGCATGGCCTAGGGGAGCTCAGCCTTGCTTAGGAATTTGGTGCATATTTCAAGTCGTATAAGTAATTTTCCATAAAGAGGTAGAGGCTGAAAATTTCAGGGATTGAAGAGGGCCTATATTTCTACCTACGGTTCGAAGCACGAGTTATGATTCATCCAGAGCTAGGAGATATCATGATTTTACTAAGACATCAATTTTGGGCATTTAATTGTTGTTGTTGGCCGACTTGTGGCATTTAATTTCGGTATTTGTATTTAATTTATGTTCAGGGCCGACCTGTGGCTTAGATTGGTATAAGTAGAGGTTGTGGGGGAAGTCTTTAGGCAATCATTCATCCACTTGGGAGAAGAAGAGGTGGATGTGGAGTGAGTTTTAAGGAGAGCTAGTAGCTGCGGCTTGGGAAACAAGGAGATTGTTGGGTGGGCTTGCGAGCACAAGTTTAGATCTTCCTTGGGGGTTCCTACCAGTGTGTGGATCTGGGATAGCTAGGGTTTGGTTTGGATCTTGCGAGATCTTGTGGAGTTTCTATTGTAAGTGCATTATATTTGGTCGTAACCCGGAAGGCCTTACAGCTGGGCATGTTGGATGAAAATATGATGATTCTATTATGAGTATTGGCATTGTGTGGATCTATATCTTTGTATTGTTATTATATTCTATTGTGTGGTTATTTGTTGGGGGCTAGGACATGTTCATTGGGGATTCTCCTGCCTTGCACTGCATCATCTAATCATATGTACCAAATGGATTATCGAATTCCTTGAGTGCATTGAATCTTAGAAAACTATCTCATCATTTTATTTCTTGTGGTATACCATTTGGGTGAAATGTAAAGAGGAGTCTTGGTTTCCACATTATTCTTATTATGTTGGAGCTTAACTAAATATGGGGGACCTTTGGAAAGCTTGAAAGGTTATTAATGTAGGGATCTTATTGAATGACACTCTAGAATCAAGATTTTTTATTTTACATAAGTCAATGGCTCTATGGTGGTCTCCCATGACCACTCATTTGGAAAATCCTCTAATTAAAGTTCCTTAAATTATTGATTTTAAATTTTATAGCAGAGGTATTAAGACTCTTCTAGATCTTCTCTTCATAACTACTAGAAATATGTTATCTTGACCTAAAAAAAACTAAAATACAAACTCATTAACTAGGATCATAAGTCCTTTTATGCTTTTTTGTCTTCACTCTATACATGTTACACAAAATTGAGTACAAGAATTTAAACATTAGTGGAAATATTGGAAATGGGATGGACCCATACACCATTTTGTAACTAGATACTCTTTTTCAAGGTTATGCTTTTCTTCACCACATTTACATGTGGTACAAAGTTGAATGTCAAATGTGATACACAATATCTAGTAATAAATGGTAAAACATGTTTCAAAAAATTAGGTAAGCTCTTATTGAATCTAATCTTGTGCATTCTTCTTGGTGTATCATTTATAAGGCCTCCATCTATTAGTTGTGTATTACTTCATTCAAGAGTTTTGAATCCATACTACCTATTTTATGGCTATCTACAAGCTCTCAATTATATTTTCTCTTTCTATCCCAAAGATCAAGTAGCTTGGCATTGGATTCATAAAGTTTCAAATTATTTAGGACATGCATTTTTATTAACATATGATTATCGTATGAGATTAGCTAAGAATCCCTATAAAATTACATAAATATAGAGTTCTTTAAAAAATAAGATCATATTTATCATTTAGAAAGATAAATTATATATGTCTTTTGGATTTACTATTGCGAAAATAAATAATTGTATATTCTAAATATATAATATTTTCTTATATGTTGATGTAGATACAAGTGCAAGCTAATAAAATTACAATTGAAATGGCCTACTTACAAGCCTTTCTTGATCACTAGGGTAATGTTTCTTGTATAATTTCTAGAGTGACATTAACTCCCCTCTCTAATAGGGTACATATGTTGGGAAAATGATCAGTGCTCCCCTTAGTATTCATGACAAGGGACTAACCACTTCATGTGGATTCTATAAGTATAGTGGTTGTATTGGGCATTGATAGGTCAATCTTTTGGTGCAACAACAACCTCACTTGTAATAAGTGGTATCAGATCTTGGTCACATGTTTGTATCCCCTTGGGTAATGTTGAGGGGGAGATTGTTGGCCAAATGGTTGATGTTCCCCTTGAGATTCATAACAAGGGACTAAATGCCTCCTGTGGATTCTATAAGTCTAGTTGTCATATCAGGCATTGACGGGTCGATATCTTGGTGCAAGGACAACCACACTTGTAACAACATCACCTCTTTGATAGCTTTGAGATGACCACAATAAAAAATCTTGTGGATATGATGTTCATCATAATTCACAATTTTATTAATGGTCTTATTCCCCTCATTAATATTTAGCCTATCCTCTACATTAATCTAGAGGAGCCTCTAGTGATGCAGTCAAGGATGGAGAATCCAATTAAGGACTATCTGACCTTGTAGCCAAACACCAACACAACGGAAAACACGACAAGAAACCAAATCTGAAAGAAAACAGATGTCTTTATTCATCAATTAACTGAACACATGCAATGTGTCGGGCTATAAGGCCTTCCCAATTATGGCCAATTACAAAGTAAGAAATAGTTCTACAAGATCATGCAAGATCCAACACACTTCTCCTTAGATAGCCCAGGTCTGCAACACAACGGGACACTGGTAGACACTCCAAGAAAGAGCTAAACTTGTACCCATAGGTCACCAAGCAATCTTCTTCTACCTAAGCTCGCAAGCTACTAACTTTGCTTTCACAGATCCACTACTATCTGCTACTACCTAAACAACTACCCAAACATCTCCTTAAATACTAAACCCTAGCCGCAAGTCGGCTTTACAAACAATTAAATCCCAAAAGCCAGTCGTCTTCCAAATATACAAATATTAAATGCCAAACATCAGTCGGCTCACAAATAACTTCTCAAATATTTAATTCACCAAGTCGGCCTTCAGATCCGCATAGGATAATGCAACATGCCAGATCTAGGTCCCCATACATCCAATAGTCAATCCATAACACGAGGAACGTGACCCAGATTAAATGCACCAGTTGGCCAAGCCAAATCTCCAAGAACAACTGTCGGTAATCCAGACTACCGAGCATCAGGAAATCCACTGAGCAACCACACCAACCGAGATCCTCAAGCATTACTGAGCACTAGAAATGCCAAGTCTCCTTCAATGACCGAGCTCCTCAAGCATTACCGAGCACCAAAAATGTCGAGTCTCCTTCAATGACCGAGCTCCCTTCAATGACTATGTCCTCCAACGACCAAGCCACTTCAGCAACTGAGCAACAGGCATTAACACCAAGACCCCGTCAATAACCAAGCATAGAGCAACAAAACACCAAGTCATCGAGTGACCATCATCCACCGAGATCCACCAGAACTTCCAACTGAGAATCACCATCAAGACTAAGAAACTCCAGTCTTCTACCGAGATCACCAGCCAAGTAACCAAACTCCACCAGACAGTTACCGAGACTGCCAGAATCTTTAGACACTGAGCAATAAGCTAGGATGCCATTGCATCATCTAGTTAGGTTAATAGTGTTAGATTCCCCCAACTCACTTATATATCTCTCTTATGAAGACTATTTGTCAACCCTTTGAGTAAGTGTAGGCTAATGAGGGTAATCTTTATAGTGCTCTTTCTAGCTAGGAATCAATTCTTGACAAACAAGTTAATTAGGATGTGTGAAAACTAGATGACTATGACCATCTACTTCCAACATGGTGCTTCAACTCTTACTAATTAGCAACCTTTTGCCTTTATTATGATTCTCAAGGCTTTGCCTTTCTTAGAATTTTGTGTTTTATTATAACTTTCCCTTTCTCTTTTGTGTTGTTCTTTTGAAGTTACACTTGCATATTAAATTATATATTGAATATTAATGTATCACTCCCAATCTCATAAAGTTTTTAGTACCTCTCTATTGACTCATTAGCCCCCCATATCGCACATTCTAGAACCTACACCCATATTATCATCCTCAATTAGTTGAATATATTGGATAAACATTTTTAGAACCCATACCTCTATATTTTAAGTAGCAATTACCACCAACTAGACAAGTTTTTCTATGAAAATTATGAATACATCGTGAAAAAGCTTTTCTAGGACACCATTAATCTTGAGTCTTATCTCTTCACTCCTTAGCAACTTCATGTTATAATATTTTGTTATAAAAATTGTATCAAAGCATCTAATCATGCTCTATTAGACGAGATCGAATCAAGACTTGAATGTTATATCTCGGAGTTAGATATAGAGGTTTCCAAGTTTTGACATAATTCTTCTCCATAAGAGCATGCCACTATTTTCAAGTGATAAAAAATGCTAAAGAGAAACCCCAACTAGTTGAAGAGTTTCTTTCCATCACTTAATCATTTTTTTGGTACTATAAATATAGTTTTAGAGCATAGGATGCTTCTCTAATGCAATAGTGTAGTCAAGTGGCCCTTGTAGAGTCACCCATATTCATACAACCTTATATGACCAGATTATCACATATGAATGAGGATGTTTTGTCCATTACTAATGACAAAGCTTCTAGTTGTGATGACTTTCCTTGTGGATTCTATAAATATTCTTAGGAAAGGCTTGGTAGTGATCTCTATTGTGTTTATTTGTAAGCATATAATTATAAACTAGGCTAAGGTAACATCATATATAAAGGAATTATATTTTTCATACTTGAGTTTGGAGATCTAGGTAGCATTTACAATCGATGGTCAATCATTGTACCTTATTAATTTTATTTAAGATTTTTGGTAATTCTCTTGACCTCAAGCTACACCATTTCCTTTCCTTGACGGCTTAGAGAAAGTCAAGAGTAAATTAAATTCTTTATATATCCTTGATAGCATCATTTCTATGTGGGAAGGAATGGAGTGGTTTATATAGCCTTGACAAAAAGTCATCTTTGTTAAGTCAATTTTTGCAAAGCTTATGATTGCATAGAATGAACTTTTATTCTCCCCATAATCTAAGCATAAAGATTCGGCCTCAATTTTTTGAAATCCATTGAAACACTTTTTGATAGAGTTGTTTCCTACGTCACCATTGATAACCACAAATCCTTCTTCTTTGCAATTTACTATTCCTTCCAACAAGGATTCCCTATTCGTCATACCTTATATGTTCTTGCTAATGGAGCTAATCTTTGGGATCAAGGTATGTCACAAAACCTAGTTGAATGAATCACTCTTCATAAAACTCATCTTGATATAGTTTCAATGGTCATTTATCTAATGAGTCATTCCTCGCCCTTTTGAAGGATGTTGAAAATGTCACTTACGTACTTTGGAGTCTAGATATATTTTTCATTTCTCATGGTTCAAGTATTTAACTGTTTAAGAATCAATTTTATAGGGAAAAAGTTAATCTAAATTGGCTTGGCTTGATTCCTTTAGTTTGAAGTGGATTGATTAGGGAGAAGTCCTTAGGTTCCATGACATCCATGTTGTCTTCTACGCTTCTTCATACATACAATACATGGTGAACTATTATTAATTATACAGGGAAAAGAAGCTAGTGTATTTGTTCACTAAGTCATTATCCCTTGCAAATAAATTTTATGTTTTCTCTAAAGTTATAGTTGTTATCCATGTATATTATTATTTTTATTAGGTGCCTTCTAAAACATCTTATCACAAGCTAGGAAAAATCACATAGGATTTCCTATGGGCTTTGTATGACCAAAGAAAATGATTTTGGATTGAGTAGAATATGAATATATTGCCTCCCTCATAACTTTAGAGGCTTGGATCTTTAACATCAAGGCTTAAACCTATGTGCTAAATGGATTATCTAAGCCCTTAAGGACACTATAGCTTGGAAAATACTATCTCATCATCATATTTCTTGTGATGTGTCATCTGGGTGTAAGCCTTGTAAGGGTCTTGGATTCCATATTATTTTCATTATATAGGAGCTTGACTAAACATAGAGGACCTTTTTGATCAAGGTTATTTGGAAATATTGGTAGCCCATTAAGCTATAACTATGAGGAATGACATTAGATTAAAAATTGGTATATCTATACAATTTAATAGTATTTGTAGTGTTCTTCTTTGATCATTTTTAGCATAAAAATCTAACTAAATTTCCTTAAATTCATGCTTTAAAATTTCATAATAGAGGTACTAAGAGTGTCCCATATCTTTACTTCGTAACTTCTAGAAATATTATACCTTGGATCAAAGACAAATTAAAATTCAAGCTCACTAATTAGAATCATGAGCCCTTTTATATTGTTGTCTCCTCCATATATATGTGTGTACACGTGTCTCTCTATGTGTGTGTGTACACACACACACACACAAAATTGGAGTCAAATTTTAAACCTTGGTGGAAAGATTATAATGGGCATCCTTTACACCATCTCATAACTATATTCCTTGTTGAGGTTATGAGTTGATTTCACCATAAGCTTAATGAAAAGGAAACTACTCAAACCTTGACAAGAACATGACAACACAAGTTTCAAACCATTAGGCAAGCTATTATTGAGTCAAACTTCTCTTATTTTCACTTGGTGCATTCTTTATCAAGACATTCCTATTAGTTCTAGATTGCTTCATTTTTTAGTTTCTAACCTATGCTATCCATTCTATGGATGTCAAGAAAAAACTCAAGCATCTCTTCTAATTATATTGTAGATCTCATATTGCTTGGCATTATATTCATGATTTTTATAATATTAAACCTTTGAATCTTTCTTGACATATGATTTTTCAAAGAGATTAGCCTAAAATCCTTATTAAATAACATGACATGCTTTCAAAAAGTAAATCTATTTGACATTTAGAAATAAATGAATTTTGTTTTTTCCCAATTATACGATTAATGAAATTTTTGTCTATAGTCTAAAGCTATAATATCTCTAATATGTTGATGCAAATACAAATACAAGATAATAAAATTGTGCATTAAGTAGCCCACTTACATGTTTTTCTTGGTCACTAGGGCAATGCTCCTTTGTATGATCGGTAGAGTGACAACGAATCCTCTCTAATAGATGTCCATCACCTCTTCAAGGCCTTCAACATAACAATACAAAATCCTTATCTTTCTTAAATGCTATATAAGTGGTAGAATACGCTTGATATGATCATATGTTAACAAAGATTTACCTTTTTCTTCGTGTATTCTTCTAACATCTTATGATATACTTCATGTTGTTACCCTCATCCTCACAAGGAGGTTCCTTGCAAGCCAAATCCTAGAAGAAAGCTAAGGTCAATCAATGTAAGCCAAACACTAGAAGTAGAGAGTGAATGAATGCTCAAAAACCAATCAAACCCTAGACAAATCTTTAAGTGTAATTAAAGGAATAAATAAATGTTTATATAGATATGGGTATGAAAAGCCCACTTTCTCATAGGTGTTCTTGGAGCCACTCGACAAGAGAGTTCAGAAACACAGAAGCACAAAATTTCCATAAGGAAGAGAAGATAGTGAATCCAAACCTCAATTCTGGCCTAGTTTAAGAAGTTTTGTATGTGATTCGTAAGAGTTGCATAGAAATGAAGGCCTCCCATTGCTCTTGCCTATTGCAGGATTGACACTAGAAGTTGAACACAGCCCAGAGCAATCCAACGCTTTCTTATCAACAAGTTCCTCACTTTCCTCATTCTGACATCTATTGCAGGAAGACCCATTAACGTTTATACAGATTTAACATTTCATTGTATTGAATGTTTCAGAGGTGTTATAGATTTGAACTCGACACCAAAACGAAAAGCCATTTGATGCGTGTTGCTTTACTCTTCTCTCGGAATACTATCCTCTCCTTTTTAGGTATTCCATGCTCCACTTTACACGATTCTTGTCTTTTTTTCTAAGGCAAGGAATAAATGTCTCGTGGCCTACGTTTCGAATCTCTTTATTTTACCTATTTCTTTTTATTTATATCTTCCTTTATATCATTTACTACAGCCCCCGGTAAAGCCCAAGAGCCACCCCCAAAGGGCAAAGTCAAGTATCCGGAGACAAAGAGTTTACAATTTGAGAAGAGTTGATTTCAGCTCATGATCTCATCCATAAGGCTTCGACCAAGCAATGATGTGGCTTGTTAGTCACAAAATATCATCTATATAACTATACAAAATTTATACATTTTAGGTAAAAAACAACTTCAATCTAAACAACATATCTTATTTTTATTAGGGTCAAACACAATCTTAACGAACAACATACCATATTTTCACTTATCTAACAAATAAAAATTATCTCACCAAAGTTTATGGAGAATGGTCTCCCCTTCATAATTATTAGTTTAAGAGTCACATTTTTAGAAGTTTAGAGGTGAAATTAATTATTAATAGGTATCATATAAGACATTTGTTGCAAACACTTTTTTTATTAAAAAATAAATATTAACCATCTTTACAACTCTTTACATAACAATTATCATAAAATAATAGAAGGATCAGACATAAGAAATACCTTCAAACATTTGGATATCTTTCATTGGAGGAACACTTGCAATGCTTTAAAGCATACAAAAGGTACATTAACTAGTTGAAGAAAACACATATTATCTCACCAAAGTTTATGGAGAATGGCATCCCCTTCAGAATTATTATTTTAAGAGTTACACTTTTAAAGGTTTAGAGGTAAAATTAAGTATTAATAGATATCATTTAAGACATTTGTTACAGAGATATTTTTTATTAGACAAATAATCGTTAACCATCTTTATGACTCTTTACATAAAAAGAATCATAAAATAATAGAAGGATCAAACGAAAGAAATACCTTCAAACATTTGGATATCTCCTCCACTATTCATTGGAGGAACACTTGCAATGCTTTAAAGAATACAAAAGGTCTATTAAATAATTGAAGTAAACTTTTCCCTAACGTTAAACATCCTTAATGTCATTTTGGATAAAATGAAACCTAGTAATAATCAACATCATTGAAGCATAGCTTAAGCTTTGGGCAAAGAAACACATTCCTTCTATTTTTCCTCCTATCGGTGTGTTTAATTGGGATTAAGCAATAAATTTTCCATGTCCAAGTAAACGGGCACACGAGTCCTTGTCCATCTCTTTTGCCAAATATGTAATATCCATAGCCTCAAGTTCATAATTCAAATCTCTTTTTCTAGATAAACAATGAAATCATCTAACATCTCCCTATTAGACACTCTCTACTTTCTTTCCCCCTCCCCATTGATGTCTTTATTTTTGTAACCTTAATGTACCAATGCTTTTCTTTCCTCTCCTATGGAAAAGACATCATTGCAATGGGAGAAGAAAATAAATGCTATGGAACACCAACACCAAGAAATGGAGAGAATGTAGGACAAGGCAACCAAATATAAGAATCAATCGTTGTCATCTTCATCCAATACTCATCATAGTAACACAACCATCATTAAGGAATACCGTTGGTATCTATATCATCTAGCACATGCTCATCAAATCAATAAGTCATCACCCATCTTGCCTCTCTTTCTCTTATTGGGTTTTAATTTATTTTGAGTTTTTGTCTACATTTTTAATATCTAAATGACCTATAATTCAAGAATAAGGTTATTTTGCCTCAATTTAATCTATATTTTATGTCTTGAGTCCCTATTCTTTAATAATTTAGGCCCAAACTTTAATAATGATTTTTTAGTCTTAGTTTATTATTGGGATACCCCTAAATCTAGTTTAAGACCACAATGGTTACCTAGAATCCCATTTTCTAAAATCAATTTAATTTCATGAGACCAAGCCAACTTGACTCCAACTATTTTTACTAGTCAAATTATAAACTGAGCTTAAATTTAAATGTTAGGGTATTATAAAAAAGGATATTTTGCTCTAGATAATTTAGATCCATCTTTTGTTATTTCAAACACTGTATTATTAATATAAGAGCATTTAGAACATCAACTTAATTAACATCTACATTAATAAAGATAGATATAAAAGCATTTGTATTTTACTTGGTGTTCCTCCAATATGATTAAAATATTATTGATTAGTATTAGGGTATGGACACAATTAAAAAAAGTCATAGATTCATCCACTTGGCAATATATTCTACTAATTCTTTTGAATACACCCAACCTAAATATACATAACAAAAGGTTCTTGAAGAGTTGAAACTTGGACTTGAAGTTTTCCATTACAAGTTCAAGGCTATGTAGACAATTTAAAGCTATGATTTTCTAGAATATAGTTGTCAATGTATTTCAAACCCCTGAGAAAGAATCGATCATTCTTTTAACCTATTGTATTTCATTATTGCACATCTAATAGCATAATTCTAACTTAGAGTGGCAATTTTGTAGTTTAATACCACCAATATGTTAGGAATATATGATTATTGTTTGTTGTTGTTGATGTCAAACATAGTATTCCATAAGTTTAAGAGGATTTTAAGTTTGTGTTCCCTCAATCTTGGTGCTTTGGAAGTTTTGTATTCTTGGTGATGTGGGTATGTATGTTAAACCTTCATTATATTAGAAGACTAGTAAGACTAGTACATTCTCTATACTATACTATAGAATAGTGAAAGACAATAATGTTTCATGTATGGTCTCAGAATAGTGGAAGACATGTATGTATCTTGTATGGTCTCAGAATAGTGGAAGATAAGAATGTTTCCTGTATGTTCTTAGAATAGTGGAAGACATGTATGTATCCTATACGGTCTTAGAATAGTGGAAGACATGAATATTTCCTATATGGTCTCAGAATAGTGGAAAACATGTATGCATCTTGTGATCATGGACAGATGGTTTTTAATAGTGCTTTTGTGTTATATTATTATATCTACAAGTCTACTTGGTTTGGATGTCTATTATTCTATTATAGTAGCATTGTGTTGCATTGTAATTAGCATTTTTACAGTTGTAGTTATTTGTCTTTTCATAGAGGTTCCCTTCTTGAAATCAAGATTGAAGTTGTGTTTCTACTCATTCATATGAATTAAATTTTTTGTCTTGGTTGTAGCATTCTCTGGTGATCAAAAGTGTATTCCTTGTCTTCTAGAGATTGTCTCATCTTGTGTTTTTGTTCTTTCTTGTAATTGTTTTGATCTAGAAAAATATTGTGGAAAATTTAACATGGTGTGTTGACATGGCTTCTGATGTGGTGTGCTAACATGGATTCTGATGCGGTCTATAGATTTGTCCATAATGTGGTTTAAATCTTTCTCTTGGCATGGATCATGCTTTCAACCTTTGATCTAGATGTTATATTTATTGATTGTTGAAATATCTGATTTAGGTCAAAGTCTTATACTAAATTCTTATATCTAATTATGTAGATGGGTTCATGCTATATGAGACCTATGTAATTAATGATTATCGTTTATCTATTTAGGTCCTCGATTCAGATTCTTTTGACATTGGTCCTATTTGCATTTTGCTAATGCCTTGACTAGCATGGAACTCATTTGTAATATCTTTTGGTTTGGACAACCTTGTTGAAATCTCTAATGATCTATTTTGTATATAAGGATTGTTGATTCCTTGGAAAAATTTAAGTGTAAGGAGAAAAGTAAGTGAAGTATGCGAACTAGTTCAACAAATAATAGAGAAAAGTTCAGTGATAGTGGCATAGAACAAAAGGTAGTAATAGTTTGCTGCTAGTGTTGATAGTATTAAACAGATCAATTGCATTATAGAGATGATATAGTTTTATCTACTTTGAATAGTTATAAGTACTTTGAGACAATGGGTCTTGAGTACTTCATTTTTTTACTCTATCTTGCTACTTTCACAATGAGCCTCTATAGGCAAGTTCAGAGCAGTGAGCTCCTATTTGTATTGTAAAGAAGTGAGCCTTCTTATTTAATCACATTAATTGGTGTATTGGTAGTGAGCCTCTAATTATCTTTGTGGGAAAGTTCTCATCGTTATTTTTCCTAGTTTGGGTTTTTCGCGCATAAATTTGGGTGTTCTTGTGATGTTGGTTTTATTCTTTACATGCACACTATTATTTGAGAAGGTTAACAAAGTTAGTTATTGAATTTTTACTTATGCTAATTCACCCCCCTCTCAACATAAAAAATGTGTTCATCAAATTGTATTAGAGAAAGGTTCCTTTAGAAGAAGCTTAACCGTTTGAGGCATATCCGAGATGGTGCAAAATTTACACTTTTAGGCACAAGTATTTGATTTCACAATTTTTCCCTATTGGAAGGATATGATGAAAAAATATCTTGAAATATTATAGAATGGTATTTGGGAGGTAATCCAATCTTTCTTTTATCCTCCTTTTCGAAGACCTTTGACTAATGAAGAATAAAGACAAAAGGAAGAAAATGTGAAAGCAAGGGCAATCCTTTTTAGTAGGTTATGTGACACAACTTTTGGAAAAGTGAGAGGATTGAAAGGTGAAAAATAAGTTTGGGACAAGATGGTACTAGTGTATGAAGGATATTTGAAGAAAAAACAAGAAAGGTTGATGCAACTCAAACAAAAGTGTGAATTTTTGAGAAAAATAAAAGATGAGAGTGTTGAGAGATACACTTAAAGAGTTATTGATGTTACTGATGGAATTAGAGCTACTAGTGGATATCTATAAGATACTGATGTTATTCTCAAGATCTTATTAACCCTACCAAAGGATTTCATACCAATGGCATGTCCAATTAAGGGAGAGAAATTATCCAAGTCAATATTCTATTTATTAACTCATTGGATCACTTTCTACATTTGAGCTTGCAAAAGTTAAAAGAGAAAAGATAGAGACTTCTTTCAGAGCTATTGAAGATGTTGAACCAAAGACATGCAAGATGCTAAAGGATATTGAAGTATATCTTTCAAGGAGATTCAAGTGAATTACCAGTAGATAAAAAGATAATTTACCTCCTAAATGTTTCAATTGTGGAAGGATAGGGCATTTTGCTAATAATTGCAAGTATAAGGATTATCATAACAATTTAGAAGATGAATATGAAAAGGAAAATAAAAGGAGAAGATTTCATAAAGAAGTTTAATTTCAAAGGTAGAAGTAAAAAGAGCTTGTGTTTCATGGAAAAATATTTTTATGAAGATGAAGATACTAATGAAATAATTGAGAAATCTTTATTTTTAGCTATTTCTCAAAGAAGGGAACATATTGCTTTTCATGCTAAAGTTCTTGTAGATGTAGGGACAAAAGATTTTGGTTGTTCAAATCATATAAAATGAGATAAAAGAAAATTTATGAAGTTTGAATATTATGATGGTGGAGTAGTTAGATTCATGGGAGAAGAAAGTGCTCAAATCAAAGGCATATGAACTATTTCAATTGATGGTAAGTATAAAACTGGCGATGTTTAATATGTTGAAGTTTTGAAACATAATTTGTTGAGTGTAAGTCAGATGTGTAAAAAGCGTTATGAAGATATGTTAAAAAATGTTGGTAGTACTATTAGAATGAAACATATTTGAAAAAGGGTTGAAGAAGGTTTCAGGACTATTGGTAATATCTATTATACTGAAGACAAGTGTTAAAATATATGTTTTCTAGCTCAATATAATGGTAAATGGGGAGATGATGTAGAAATGGAACTTGATCAAGACAAAGTGGGATCCAATATCTCAAAAGGCAGTGAATAAAAAAAAGTTGAATTAGAAGATCTAGTAGAGGTCGAATGGATTATGGTAGAATAGAAGTAAGATGAGATAAACAAAGACGTGTTAGAATAGAAGAAAATAGAGGAACATAAGTAGAGAGAAGGGAAATGGGATGTTGACTGGATTATAGTAGACCAAAAGAATGAGGAAGAAAGTAAGAACATGGCTAACCAGAAGCATGAGAAAGACAATAAGAAATAAGAGGAAGAAAAAAGGTACATGGGAAATCAAAAGTAGATGGAAGAAGATAAAAGGAGTATAGAAGATCAGAAGTTGGATAAAAATAAATAAAACATGGTTAACTAGAGATAGCTGAAAGATAACAAATCATAAGACCAAAAGTAGAAAAATACACAAGAAGAATCCAGTATAGATGAAGAATATAAAAAGGATGAAGAATCAAAGATCTATTATTTCTAAGTACTCTTCCTTTAATAATACCCTTTTTTATTACAAAAGTGTAAGACGCAAAGTAAACTATTGTAGAAGTTTTGGAAGGAACTTAACTTTCAATGGAAGATGCCACCATTACAATAAGTTAGGACATAAGGTAGTTCAATGAAGAAGTAAAATAAATTGAAGTAGAATGAATGATAACAAAAATGTTAAGAACATGGATACTACTTTGTTGCAATGTATTAGTATAAATATCAATGTTATAAATAATGAAACTACAAAAAAAATGATGATTTGATTTTCTATAAATGTAGCAAGAAAGGACATATTGCAAGATTCTGCAAGGATGACCTGGTTTGGTATAGATGCAATACAATATGACATATTGCCAAGTTCTGCAAGTATGAGAGAGGTGATTATTTGACGATTGCAGAACACTCCAAAGAAAGAAACAAGATATATTTGCTGTGGAATACAAAGGATGCTTTTTTATGGTGATTTGACATCCATTTTTTATGTCGTATCCTCCTTTGTTAAATGAATCAAACTGCAGGGTCTGAGGAGGATTTTCCATTTTACTTCCCCCTTGAGATTGGATGATGGGTATGTTCTCAATAGGGTAATGAGGTATGACTACTTATTTGATGAAAATATTTGTGTTTTGTGGTTCAAAAAGGTGTTTTATTGGATTATAATGTCATAATTTAGTATCCCTAAGATGTATTCAAGTATGGATTATAAATTTGATGTATCTATTATCTCTGTTTGAGCATTAATGGATTGTTATTAGTATCAATCAGTTATTGAGTCAGTAAAGGTTATAAATAGAACAATCAATCAAGCTTACAGAGCCTCCACACCAAGAAAAGATAAGGTAGAACTTCAAGAACACCGAATATAGTTTTGACTGAGTGTACTTACCGAATGACATGAAATTACCAAGTATCAAGTTAGTGATCACCGAGCATTTCCATTAATCGAGCATCAGTAATTTATCGAATGGTGAATGTAGTTATTACCGAGTAATGCATGAAACTCCATAGTAATCAGGAATGACACATATATCTATGCAAATAGTTTTCACTGATCAGTAAATAGTTTACCAAGATCAAGACATATTTAATGTGGATGTAATCATTAATTTTTGTGATGATTCCTATGTAATGTTAGATCTAGGTTATTTTTGTACACTTTTGATCTTAGGTTTTCTAAGATGATTTAAACCCTAATCAGGTCAAGTTAGTTTGATATATAATTACAAAGTTTTCATTATGATCAAGTATCATGAAAGAGTAGTCACACTAAGGACATTAGGAGATCAACCAAAGGGTTTATGATTGAAGAAATTAGTTTTTCAGAACACATACAAGGCTATCGAGGAGAACAGAAGAGCACACACATCATACTAAGGTGATATCTATTTGGTATTTCATAGATCTGAATCAGACAAGTATTAGTTGTTATTTATAGATATTTCACTATTATCAATTTAACTATTGTAGCCGATTCAAATATCTTAACAGTTCTTGTTTGAATCTCTTAACCAAGTACACACATACATTATGTTGTTTAAATCCTCTAACCAGATAGATCTAGTCAATATTTTATTACTCCTAACAAGGTAAGATCATCAAAAGTGATCACAACTTGTAGCCTTAACTGACATACTTTATTTATATTAGTACTAAAGTTTTGTGGGTGTCATCCCCACCGCATTTTTTACCTTCTAATAAGGGTTTTTGCAATACCAAAATATCTATGTCATGAGTATGAATTTTCATGTATGATTTATTATTTTGTTTACATGCACTTTATATTATCAGTTATCTGAATGTATGTTATAAACAATGAAATTAGTCGGTTAATAAAGATCTATAATTGCAAAGTGTTTAGTCTTGAAAGTTTTTAAAGGTACTGATTCACCCCTCCCCTCTCAGTGCTTATCTTTTTGTAATTTGAACAATTGGTATCAAAGCTAGATCTCTTGTAAAGGAAGTTTTACCACTGAAGAGGAAAGATCTAAGGATGGAAATATATAGGTTGGATAAGACTATTGAGAATCAAAGGATATAGATGCAAATCTTCATTGAATAATCTAAGCAAGCCAAAGAAGGACTAAAGAAGTTACTGATTCAAAGGAAGGATATGGATATTCGGTATGGTGAGACTGATTACCATAAAGAAGAGATAGATGACCCATTTGAGAACACTGGATCTGGATCAGCTAGCATATATGATGCATCTGAAGGAACAATACTAGATCTATCTAAAAAGAACCTACATCTTACTAAACAAGTCAAAGCTCTGCAGATCGGTCAAGAGATACAAATGGTCAGAATGATTGATGTCATGAACAATGCTAGGCAAGAAGAACAAGAAAGAAACTTGGCTATGGAAGACATGAGACAAATGACTGAAAAGTTGCAAGAAAAGGAATCTAAAATACTGAGACTCACCAAGCATCACTTTGAAATATCCAATCAGATGGTTGTAATAAGTCAAGTAGTTAACCGAGTAAATAGTGAGCTTAATAGGAAAATAGAAGTCATTGGTGAATTAAGAGAAGAAGATGAAAGATTAAAGAATAAGGTAAAAATGCAACAACAACATAATGAGATGATCAAGAAAGCTGAAGACATTACTAAAGCATGGATGAATTTTTGATAAGTCAGAAAATACTAGATAGCACAACTGGTTTATGCTACATCGAGTAGGGAGAATCATCTAGAAAAGTTGGACAAAAGAATTCCTACACTAATCCAAGGTTGAAGAAGATATCATGTTATCATTTTGGAAAAATGGGTCACATAGAAACTATTTGCAAGAGAAAAGAAAAAGGTATTCTTAAATTGACTCCTAAGTTTAATGGTTATTGCTATAACTATAACAAGTATGGACATTAGGCACATGAGTGCAGATCTAAGTTGAATAGAACTCCTACAAAAACCTACATGGAGAAACATTGTTGCACTTGCAACATGTATGGACATATTGCTCAAGAATGCAGGACAAAGATGAAGAAAGTTTGGACACCAAAATAACAGAACAAAGCATATCAACTGAGAAGGAAAAGTAATTGATGAAGGGTGCTCCCATTAACACCACAAACACATAACAGAAACAAAGAAACAACAACAATATGCAAGAACATAAAATTGGCTTCTTATTATCTCCACAAATGTGGAATTACAAACTTTTAGAATTACAATATGCAAAGCCACATGGGCATTCCCTTACAATATTCTATAGGAAAAAGCCTCAAATCAATACCCAAATCTACTACCCATAACTGCCCTAGACAACATGATGAGCCTTCTTTATATAGGCATTTTCCACCGCTCGAGAAGGTTCCAAAAATTTAGCCCTTAGGGCCGACCAAACTTAGAATTATTTTATTTTTCAATTTATTACATTAGAGTCAACTCAAAATAAATTTTGAAACCTGAACATAAATTTTGAAGGAAAATTATTTTCCACCATTTCAGGTGACCCGACTTCTGGAGACCATAAGTCATCACCAGTTGACCCAATTGACTATTATAACCCCATTTCGGAAAGGCCATGAAGCACTCTACAGGCTTGACTCGCGCAAGCACCTATCACCCAAATTTATGACCTCATTCAGAGCCTCTAAAACCTTCAAAAATGAGTTCAAAGTTTCTGTACCCTGCTGCCAATACCAAAAATCTTCAATATCTTCAAAACTAGACCTGATCTAGCCATGAAACTTTATTGGCAGGCTGATATGACTGAGATGAACCTCCACATGTAAAATTAGAACATTTTGAGATTTATGACCAACTTACTAAAAATAACAAGTTTCCATAAATAGCAGCTCTGCACAAGATAGCCCTTATTGAATACAAAAACATAAATATTTTTGGGTGATGCAAGATTGCTCTTACACCCAGGATGCTCCTGCATCAGACACCCAAGGTAATTTGAGAAGTGACCCCATCACGTCTCAGGTGTGTAGAGGAAAACCAAGATGATTAACCTCCTCCTTTGTTAGCCATGATGAATCTTCAATAGGTTGTCCTTTCCACTTGACCAGATATTCCTCATATGTCTTGTTCCTTGTGCTTCTACCAACATGACTATCCAGTATGTCTATAATCTCCTTGATATCTGAACTGGTTGTTGGAATACTCCATTGTGCTACTGTTACCTCATCTGCAACACTGCCTTCATGATACTCTGTTAGATCTGAAACATTAAATACTGGTGAAATATTCAGCTTAGTAGGCAACTCGACCTCATATGCATTTCCTAAATCATGCTTCTTTAGTATCTTACATGGCCCAAACTTCTTCATTTTCAGCTTGTTATATGTACCAACTGGAAATTGCTCCTTCTACAAATGAACCATGACTTCATCTCCAGCCTGAAATTCCTTATGCCTCCTTTTCTCATTTGCCTTAGCCTTATACTGTGCATTCATCTTGGTAATGTGCTTCCTCACCTCCTCATGGATGTTCTTCAAATGTTCTACAAAATCCTTAGCTTCAGCACTACTTATTTCTCCTTTATCTATTTTTCTCAATTCAGATGCATTTCTGGGACTACTTCCATATATAATCTGGAATGGTGATTTACTAGTGCTCCTGTTGACAAAATTATTGTATGCAAATTCTACTTATGGTAAAATCAAGTCCCATCCTATTGGCTTATCTCCAACCAAACATCTCAGCAAATTCCCCAAACTCCTATTCACCACCTCTATCTATCCATCAGTCTGTGGATGATGTGATGAACTGAACTTCAAATCTATCTTCAACTTCTTCCATAATGTACGCCAGAAATATCCAACGAACTTAGTGTCCCTATTTGAAACTATACTCTTTGGCAAACCATGTATTCTCACCACTTCTTTGAAAAATAATTTTGCTCCATGAACAACATCATTAGTCTTCTTGCAGGGAACAAAATGTACCATCTTTGAAAATCTATCAACTACTACAAAAATTGAATCATGTCCCCGCTGTGTCCTTGGTAAACCAAGATCAAAGTCCATACTGATATCCTCCTAAGGCTTCTATGGTACAGGTCATGGCTGATACAACCTTGTATTCTACTTCACTCCTTTCGCCATCTGACATACTTTGCAACTCTGTACAAACTTCTTGACATCTTGCTGCAACTGTGGCCAATAATAATTCTCACTAACCAAAGCAAGGGTTTTATCTCAACCAAAATGTCCAGCCAATCCTCCGCTATGCTTCTCCTTGATGAGATTCTCCCTCATAAAACTTCTTGGAATGCACAACTAACTCCCTCTGAATAGCATATCATCCTGAATGATAAAATCTAGCCACTTCATTTTGTCTAGAGTAACAAGTTCTTTACAATCTTTTCAAGCTTCACCAAAATCAGGATCCTCTAGATACAAATTCTTGAGTTCCCCGAACCCAACCACCTCAATCTGCATCTCTGTCAACATTAGTTGTCTTTTGCTAAGTGCATCTACAACCCTATTAGACTTTCCACTTCTGTGTTTCAAAACAAATGCATAACTCTACAAAAACTCAACCCATTTCAAATGCCTTTGATTCAACTTTCCTTGACTATTCAAATATTGCAAAGCTTGATGATCAGTATACAAAACAAACTCCTTAAGAAGTAGATAGTGTCTCCACTTCTTCAATGCCTGAACTATAGCATAAAATTCTTGATCATAAATAGAATATTTCCTCTTGGCATCATTTAACTTCTCACTGAAATAAGCAATAGGTTTACCTTCTTTACTCATAACAACTCCTATTACAGTACCACTAGCATCATAGTCTACTTGAAACACCTTATTAAAATCTGGAAGTGCTAAAATAGGTTGTTTTGAACTTTTTGTTTCAACAGTTTAAAACTCTTATCTGCCCCATTAGTCCACTTGAACTCTTTTCTATCCCCTCTCATTGTTTTAGTCAAGGGTCCACAAATACTGCTAAACTTTCTGTAAAAGCTAGCCAAACTATGAAAAGATCTTACCTCAGTAGCACTCCTTGGAGTAGGCCATTCAAGGATAGCCTATAATTTCTCTGAGTCCATTTTTAGACCTTCTGTTGAAACTACAAATCTCAAATACACTAACTCTTTCTTCACAAAACTGCACTTCTTCAAATTAATCAATAATTTCTCATCTCTCAGCTTCTCAAACACCATACGAATATGCATCATATGTTCCTCCAATGTCTTGTTAAAGATCAAAATATCATCTAGGTAAACAATGACAAACTTACCCAGAAACTCTTTCAGAACCTCGTTCATGAGCCGCATGAAAGTGCTCAGTGCATTGGTTAGCCCAAAAGGCATGACTAACCACTCATATAGTCCTTCCTTTTTCTTGAAGGCAGTCTTCCATTCATCTCCTTCTCTGATCTGAATCTAGTGATATCTACTCTTCAGATCTATCTTTGAGAAATACACAGCTCCACTCAAACAATCCATAATATTATCCATTCATGGCAATGAAAACCTATACTTGATTGTGATCTTTTTTATTGCTTTGGAATCTATACAAATCCTCCATTCTCTATTCTTCTTTGGTGCTAATACCACTGGTATAGCACAGGGACTCAAACTCTCTTGAATGAACCCCTTCTGCAATAACTCATGTACTTATCTGTTCAACTCTTCACTTTCTGCTCATGTCATTCTATGTGCTGCCTTGTTTGGCAAACTGGCTCCTAGAATCAAATCCATCTAATGACTGATCTTCATTACCGATGGTAATCCATCAGGTACATTATCAAATACAATATCTTGAAACTCATTCAACAAATCTGAAACCTCTACAGGTACATCCTCTACTTCTTCTTTACTAGCTTTTGGAATTAAAGAAAAACACACATGCTCATGCCTCATACCATCTAAGAATTTTTTTCCATCAACAAATGTTATTCTTGCATTACCACATACCTTTTCTTCAGTCTCCTTCAATGGCTTTAGCTTATGTCGCACTCCATCCTTTGTCAGGGAATAGGTATTCACACGACCATCGTGTACAACACATTTGTCAAATTGCCATGGTCTACCCAATAACATATGACATGCATCCATAGATATGATATCACATAGTACCTCATCTTGGTACCTGTCAATCTTGAACTTTACTAGGCACTGTTCATTGACCATGACCTTGTGGTCATCCTGGACCCAAGCAATCCGATATGGATGTGGGTGTTTCTATCTCTTGAGCTTCAACTTTGTCACCATCTCTTCTGACACCAAATTGTCAGTGCTTCCACTATCAATAATCACATCATAGCATTTACCCTCACACTTGCATCTAGTGTGAAATAGGATCCTCCTTTGTTCAGGCTCATTCTCACCACTCAGTAGGACTCTTCTGTTAATCAACATTTCTCCTCTTTCAACATCTTCTAAATTTGATGATTTGGCATCTTCATATACATGTGCAACTCTAACCTTGCCTTCATTCCTCCTATCTATCCTTCCTTGGCATTGAGGACATTCAAATGCCCTATGACCTTCTTCTCCACAGTGAAAACATGTTCCACGGAAGCTTCCTCTTCCTGAACCTTGTCTTCTTCCTCTTCCTCTCTGATCTCTATTATTCTGATCTTGGAAATGATTGGAATTGTTTCCTCTCTAATTGTGACTACTACTGGCCTCATCCTTCTTTTTCAGATCTTCATTTCGGCCTCCATATGACCATCCACCAAATCATCCACCATGACCTATTCCATTTTGTCTGCTCTCAAACTTCTTGTTTAGCTTTTCCTCCACTTTTAGGGCAAACTGGTATGCCTCTTCAATACTATTCATTCAAACCAGATTCAGCTCCTCCTAAATGCATGGCCTCAACCCATTAAGGTAACAAGTAACTTTCTCCTTATCAGCTTCCGCATGGCCTATTCTGATGAGGATTCGATAGAACTCCTCTGTATACTCCTGAACAGATCATCTCACTTGCTTCAAACTTTGCATTTTCTTTAGTAGGTCAAGCTCATAATCAACAGGGATGAACTGTCACTTCAATTTATCCATCATCCAATCCCATCTTGTGATTTTATCTTTCCCTCTTCTATTTTGCTCTAATTGAATCTCTTACCACTAGATCTTCACATGACCTTTCAGTTTGGCCTTCGTGAATTTGACCTTATCAGGATCCTCAATATCTTCATACTCAAAATATTCTTCACATTCATTGATCCAGTCGATCAATTATTTTGGGTTAAGATTTCCAGAAAATGTCAAAACCTCGATCTCAGGTCTTTTTTCAATCTTGGAAATGGCTTGAAAAATCATTTCTTTTTCTCGATTCAAAATTTTGCCTTCTTCTTCTTGATCATCATTTTCTTCTTCGGCTTCATCCTCACTTTCATCTTTGACATTAAGATTCATTCCTCTGCAAATCTCTTTTTGCAATGATCGCACTTGTCTCTGGAGTGCTCTAACCTCAGGTGTTACAACACCAGCTCTTCCACCACCTTCCCTTTGTGGAGACATTTTTGCAATGCGTGCTGAAACCCTAACCACGGTCCTAGTGCAAACTGCCTCACAGTCGGTGATCTGTTTACACAGAAACCCTAACCCACGATCCTTGTGAAAACTACCTCACAATCGGTGATCTATTTACACACTTAGGAAATCTTGCTCTGATACCACTTGATGAAGGGTTCTCCCCTTAATACCACAAACACATAATAGAAATAGAGAAACAACAACAATATGCAAGAACAGAAAATTGGCTTCTTATTATCTCCACAAATGTGGAATTACAAACTTTCAGAATTACAATATGCAAAGCCACATAGGCATTCCCTTAAAATATTTTGTAGGATAAAGCCTCACATCAATACCCAGATCTACTACCTAGATCTTCCCTAGACAACACTATGGGCCTTCTTTATATAAGCATTTTCCACCGCCCGAGAAGGTTCTAGAAATTTAGCCTTTAGGGCCAACCAAATTTAGAATTATTTTATTTTTCAATTTATTACATTAGAGTCAGCTCAAAATAACTTTTGAAACTGGAACAAAAATTTTGAAGGAAAATTATTTTCCACCATTTCAGGTGACCCGACTTTTGGAGACCATAAGTCATCACTAGTTGACTCGATTGACTATTATAACCCCATTTCAGAAATGCCACAAAGTGCTCTATAGGCTTGACTCGCGCAAGTGCCTATCACCCAAATTTATGACCTCATCCAGAGCCTATAAAGCCTTCAAAAATGAGTTCAAAGTTTCTGTACCCTGCTGCCAATACCGAAAATCTTCAATATCTTCAAAACTAGACCTGATCTAGCCATGAAACTTTACTGGCAGGCTAATATGACTGAGATGAACCTCCACATGTAAAATCAGAACATTCCAAGATTTATGACCAACTTACTAAAAATAACAAGTTTTCATAAATAGCAGCTCTGCATAAGATAGCCCTTATTGAATACAAAAACATAAATATTTTTGGGTGGTGCAAGATTTCTCTTACACCCAAGATGCTTTTGCATCAGTAATGCATAGACTTGGGATTACAACACATGGGTTAATTGCACAACATGTGGAAGGTATAGTCATATAGCAGAAAACTGCATGAGAAACAACTAGAGAGGAAGATCTTGCAACTGGACAAGCATTGGTATGGCATGTTTGCACTATCATAAGGTCGGTCACTTAAGTAAGGATTGCAGAGACTGAGCACCAAAGACACAAACTAATGAAATTAGAAATACCATTAAGGAAATCATGAGGATAAGAAACACAATGTGGAGAAAAGCTTCAAATGATAATGTTGGATCCAGCACAATAGTTAGTGACACCTCATCCATTGGATTGGGTGACATTACCACCTCCACCTAAGTCATATAGGTATGTATGGAACTAAAATTTCAAATTGGTTATGTCTAACAAACAGTTTCTTATATCTAGTGTTTGTATACCAAATTTGGATGAAACAAGATACACTATGGTTTTATATTTTTTGAGCCTTAAATATATACAATCGGTATAAGCAAGACCAAGTATGTATTTGCTAGTCGGTAAATATTAGCAAGGTTAACCGAGTTATAGTTTCAACTGAGTAAAAGTTCAAGTGTTAACCTAGCGTATGATCTTTTGAAGTATACACCGAGTGCAACTACATTTACCAGCCATCGTAGGTCAAGCATTTAATGCGAAAAGTTTGAGTGGGAAACAAATTTTAGGGTATAAATATACATTGGACTTGGTCATTTTTTATATTGCAAAGATAGAGAGCCAGAGTGATTTTGAGCAAGAATTTGAGCAGAGAATTTCTGAAGCAATTGAGCTAAGATTTGAATGTTTCCAAGCTGATTTATCACAGTTATAAGTAAGTTTCATTAGAACCGAGCTATTTCATTATTATCTTACAAAGCCCTAATTTGAAGAACAATGGCATCCTCATCAAAGATCGATAAATCTAAAAATGGAACTAAGAAGGTGAATTTGATCAAGTTTGCAACCTTCACTAAGTCGAAGTATAAATTACATCCCGAGGTTACTTCACAAATTGATAAAACCGGAGCATTTTCGAGCATAAAACCTAGGGTTTTGTTGGTTGAAGACATTCATGCATATATTCACTACAAGATTAGAGAGATAGATTATTTTGAGTCATGTACACAAGGGAAAGCTATGGTTGGATGAACTTGTGAAGATCACCAGGGATATAATATACACAGTCACTGATTACCCCATAACTGACAATATCAAAGCACTGAAGAGTGCATTGGGAATCAAGATTGAAAAAGAAATAGGAGCCAAATGGGATGGTAGAGGCATGAGAATCAACACCATTATTGATCTTGAGACATGATTCAGTGCATATGCCATCAGTTATAAAATATTTCAATTTATCAGACCTAACAATGTGCCATGTGGAGTTGTGGACATAGCTTATAAAATTGTGAAGAAAGGATTTCAATTGGACCTTGCCAAGCTCTTATTGAAGCAGTTGGAAGAAAAAATGAAAACCATCAGGTTAGAAAAGTCTAACACATGTAAGTTTGGATCACTATTATACAAATAATGATCAAGTTTAAAAAGGTACCGGTTGAACATGTAAAATATGTACCTAAAATTTTGTATGATAAAGTGTTAGCAAGATGGACTTATGCCTTACACACTAAGAAAAAGATGAGGGAATAGTCACTGATATTGGATATGCCTACATTATCAGTTCCTGAGATAGAAGAATTTATGACACAATATTGAAAAATATTTTTTGTAGAAAGTAGAGCACTAAATATTCTGGAAGGAAAATTAGAAGAAGTTGATGAAAATAGTAAACTTCTATAGACAACAATTCTTACTACCTGAGCAAAAGCTGATAAGTTGGCATTAGTAGTAGTACTCAAGAAGAAGAGAAAAAAGAAAGGTAAAGGTATACACTTGGATGATGCAGATCTAGCTACCAAGGAACCTATTGATCTATTAGATACCAAAGTAGCAGACACTACCATAGCAATTGATTTCTACCCCACAAGGTATAGGGAAGAATATAAGGATCCTCCCAAGCAATTAAACATAATAGGGATAGATGATGTGCTGATTGAAGACATCACACATAGAGAACCTGATGATATCAAGGATGATGAAGATATTACTACTGCCATAGAAACAAATGAGGAGAATGCACCCACCAAGGAAAAAATTAGTATAATTCTAGGTGATTTACCAATCTTAGTGCAAGCTGTTGACATTGTCACATAGAAATTACCTGAAGGCTCGACCACTGAGCAAGAAAAGGATACAACTAAGGACAAAGGAACAATAGAGAAGGATACTTCTAATCCTCCTGAACAATCAGAGGTAGTATCACAAGCACCGGAAGAAACTAAACTGGTAGAATCTACAATAGACACCACCACTGACGCCCAAGGACAAACCACTGAGACACTAGTTATTAGGAAACTTAAAGAGGAAAGTGTGTCTATCGAGTCTACAAAGTCAAACGTTGACACAAAAGCTCTAGTTACATTTGTCAAAGAACCAACACCAGAGAAGAAGAAGAAAAATAAGCATGGAAAAGGACCAGTTAAACTAGATGAAATTATTGAGATACTAGAATGTGACCCTAGAAATTTAGATCCCAAAGCACTTATAAAATATGGGGAATTGTACACAAGGAAGGCTGCACAAGAAAAGCTAAAGGAGAGAAAAAGTAAACAAATTCTAGAGGATGTCAAAGATATCTTACTGCAAGTAGCTCCAGAGATTAATGTAGATGAGGATACTCCTATCCTTGATAAACTTGCATTTATGATTGGTCACATAAATGCCCTAGACATTGATGCAAAAAAGAGAATGAAGGAAAGGGCAGAAGAAAAAATACAAGTAAAATTAGCAGAGAAAATCAGCCAAGAAGTGGCAATAAATAAGGTAAAGCTATCTGAGGTAATAACCGAGCTAGAGATAATCATTCAGAAGATAGTTCAAATTTTGTTTAAATTATGCACTGTTGACCAGTTCACTACTGAGATTAGTGAAAATATTAAAAATCTGGATGAATAAATTAAGGTCAATGCTAACAACTCTCTAACCGAGTCTACTTCTTTTCATAAGAATATATCAAAAGTTCAATAACTTAGGTGGTTAAGATCAGACTTGAGGAAGTAGGAAGACATCATAAGTGATGAGGTCATCGAGCTATCAGCCGAGCTACTTCCCCATCTCAAAATAATAGAGCAACATGTAGAAAAGGAAAAAGCATTAGTTTCCACCCCCAAGATCTTTGTACTTGAGAAATTTTTTTATATGCATGCACAAGTCGGTCTAGAGCACATTGCTCTTGACAACTTGAAAGAGGAATGGGAGAACCTCTTAGCATCTTTACAGAAAACCCACAAGCACATTTTTTTATAAGTTGTAAGTACATTTTTTCATTTTGGCATTAATTTCAAAAAGGAGGAAAGTATATATATATATGTGTGTGTGTGTGTGTGTGTCATTTTGTACTTCACACCGAGAGCATGCACAAAGGGAGAGTTAGTATATAGAGTCAGAGTATATAGTCAGTATATATCGAGTTAGCATATTTTTGAAGTTGTATATATTTTTTACAGTTAGTACATATACATAAGGTTTTGATACTAATGCCAAAGGGGGAGATTTTTATCTCTATTTGAGAAAAATGGATTGTCATTAGTATCAGTCATTTATTGAGTCGATAAAGGTTATAAACAGAACAGTCCATCAAGCTTGCAAAGTCTTCACACTGAGAAAAGTTAAGACTGAACTTCAAGAACACCGAATAAAATTTTGATTGAGCATACTTACTGAACGATGGGAAATTATTGAGTACCGATTTAGTGATCACTGAACATTCACATGAACCGAGCATCGGTAATTTATTGACTGGTGAATGTAGTGATTACCGAGTAATGCAGGAAATGACATAGTAAACAAGAATGACACATATATCTATGCAAATGATTTTCATCGATTAGTAAATGGTTTACCAAGATCGAGACATATTTAATGTGGATATAATCATTAATTTTTGTGATGATTCCTATTTAATGTTAGATCTAGGTTATTTTTATACACTGTTGATCTTAGGTTTTCTAAGATTATGTAAACCCTAATTAGATCAAGTTAGTTTGATATATAATTGTAAAGATGTCATTATGATCAAGTATCATGAAAGAGTAGATGCACTAAGGACATTAGGAGATCAGACAAAGGGTTTATGACATAAGGTTTATGATTGAAGCAATCCATTTTTCAGAAAACATACAAGGCTACCGAGAAGAATAGAAGAGCACATACATCACAGTGAGGTGATATCTATTTGGTATTTCACAAATCTGAATTAGACAAGTAGTAGTTTTTATTTACAGATATTTCACTATTATCAATTTAACCATTCTAAAAGATCAAAATCTCTTAACAGAGTGGACTTAACATTTCTTTTTGAATCTCTTAACCGAGTACACACACACATTGTGTTGTTTAAATCCTCTAACAAGGTAGATCTAGTTGATCTTTTGTTACTCCTAACAGGGTAAGATTATCAGAAGTGATCACAACTTGTAGCCTTAACTGGCATACTTTATTTACCACAATAGTGAATTTTTATGGGTGTCGTTCCCACTGTAGTTTTAACCTTCTAACAAGGAAATATGCGATACCAAAATATTTGTGTCATGAGTATGAATTTTCATGTATGATTCATTTTTTTGTTTACATGCACTTTACATTATCAGTTATCTGAATGTATATTACAAATAATGAAATCAGTCGGTTAATTAAGATCTACAATTGCAAAGTGTTTAGTCTTGAAAGTTTTTAAAGGTACTGATTCCCCCCTCCCCTCTCAGTACTTATCTTTCCATAATTCCAACAGTATCTATTGGATTACAAATTAACAATAATTTGAATAATAGTGGTAAGTTTGTGGGACTATTTTTCTACTAATAACGATTATTCATTTTAATTATGATTTGTTACTACATAGAAAACCTTGAAGTTATTTGGATAACTATGTGTGATGTTGTAAGGACTAAAGATATGGAAAATCTAAGGAAAAATAAAGAGGACAAGATAATAATATTTTCAAAGAGATTCTTTCCTTCAATGATTGATTTTGTGGGAGACATGTTGCAAATTCTTAAAATCATCCCTTAACATTATAATTATTTATTATATTCTTCTACTTATTTAATTAAATTTGGTTCATTATTCTATAGTATTTAAATTTAATTTAAATACCCTCTCTTTAAGTGCATTAAATTTTATTTAATACCTCTCCTCCATATAATCCCTCTTTAAATAAATTTTAATTTGTTTAATTTCCCTCACATTCTATTATTCTCCTAAACCATGATTAATCTAATTTTTTGATTGGATTAATCCTAAATCTAGACCTAGATCCTACCCTACTCACATCACTCTCAACAAATAGACCTACTTGCCAATTAACTAAGGTTAATTAGGATAAGTTTTGGATTCCTACACCCATTAGTCCTAATTATTTTCTCACACGTGTTAGAAAATGTCCAAAAATTGTCTTTTCAAAAATTGCTAAAAAATTGCCTAAACAAGGCTTCTTACAATTTTTTATGACACCTCTTACGCCTTCCAAAAGTGTGAAAATGGACTTTTTTCTTACACATCTCTTACACACACTTACACATGTGTACTTAAAGTACACATTGACCCATCACATCTCAAGTTGCTCACACATGTGTGAGAAAAATTAGACTCTTGCATGGCTTATGTGTCCCTCATGTCGCACCATGTGGATGCCACATAAGATCCACCTCACCCCAGCCCTCCAAAATCCGATAAATAGGAACCTTGCCAAGAGTAATTCATCCATCATTATTGCATTTAGAGTTATCATGCTAGTTTGTTGATTGTAGTTATTTCATTACATTTATTGATTTGTTTAGTCTAATATATTTGGTAGTTGTTTTCATTCATGGTATCTATAGTTGTATTTAGTTCATTTCTAGTCTTCTTATTCTCATTAAATTCTTGAGACTAGTTCTTTATAACTAGTTCTTGAGTTCATTCAATATTATCTTCATTTAGTTTTCATTTAGTTCTTTGAATTTATCATCTCTTTAATCAAAGTGGGATTTATTTTATTGTGTTGAGAGAGCACACCCACAACCATCTCTAAGAGCTTAAATCAAACAAGTCTTGGGTGCACTTGCTTCATGCTCATCAAAGGTTGTGGTGGAGGCCTTTGTTTTGGTTTTAAAAGCTTATAAAATGTTAGATTATCATTGAATATCTTGTTTATCCCCAACGTTTTCATGTTTGAGCTTTCTCCTAACACATAGGTTTTCATTACATACACATGCTTTATCATATTATTATAATTATTTTAGGGTTGTCCAGAAGTAGTCGGGGTGGTTTCCCATTTCTCTATCTAGCTTATGATAGAAATAAGGTAGGACACACCACTAAGAGGGGGGGGGGGTGGTAAATCAGCTGTGTCCAAGATAATTGTGACAAAAAAAATTATCAATACTTAACTTCCTTACATAGATAAACATGAAGCAATTGAACCATCAACACAAGAACACATAACACCAAAGATTTTTTGCATGGAAACCCAGTTAAGGGAAAAAACATGGTGGAGATCAAACCCAATACATGATGCACTAGTACATATAAACCTTGTTAAAGGTACAATGGGGAATTAACATGCATTTAGGATCACTTCCTAGAGCTCACTTCTCAAATAAAAATGAGGGAAAAAACCCTTGGGCTTCAACCCAAAATACAAATATGGACACAACCCCAAAGATGGACTAAAATCCATTGTAGACAAATGTCCACTAATTTTTTGAATTGACCTATAGAATCTCAGATATGCCAATACAACTTTGATGAAGTACAACTCTATTTTGAATCTATTTTAGATTCCACTCATACCTCTTCACACAACATCTCAAACATCAATCACACTCTCATCCTCATCATTATCATCATAGTACTAATCTCAAATATTACATCTTCAAATACATTACACAAACTTATTACAACTATGTCAGTTAGGACCTAATTAAAAAACATTACAAAGAGTAATACACAATGCACAATGTGATCCAAGACATGTCAGCTAAGACATTGCTAGGATCCAAGTCTCCATCCATGAACATGCCATGATCCAAAGATCATGCCTCAAATATTCACAACATGCTATTTCACCAAGTCATCCAAGAACACCAACACGCCACATGCAAATCACTAAATCTAATCACATCTCCCATTGAAATCCACCAACATGAATAAAACATGATCTAGAAACATCAACAAGAAGCATGAATTACCACCATATAGACAAAACATCTCTTCCTTATAATCTTTAACTTTCTCTGCACTATTCATCAGGAACACTGAACATCAAGCTCTATCACAAAAGAAGAATATATTGCCAACATCCAAATCATGAAAAATTCAAGCTGAGAACACACATCCATGTTCTATAATCACCACAAGGTTATCAAAAAAGTATATTTCATAACCAAACCTCACCAATCCAAAAAATTCAAATCTGTCTCCACATAAATAACTATGAAACTATGCTCTAATGCATCCATCATACCTTACCCAAAGCACACAAAAAACCTTCAAGACTTGAAAAAAATAAAGTATAGACATTCCTTAGCACATCTCCATCTTTGCAGCAACTAGCTCATCAAGTAAACTTTTCATACCGAATGAAACAATTCATCTAAACAAACCATGGAATTGTTAGGAATAGTGAAATATGTTGACATCAATGACAAAAATCAGTGCCATCACATATATTGATGTAGGAGAATCCTTGGGAAGTTGGAAATCCTACATGTTGGAGTGTTTCTGTGTTTCTCAGTTGCAATGTTGACTGAGGAGATCGGTCATTGAGTGGTTTGGTTGTGGATGACTTGGTCTCTGAAGGGAACTTAGTCGCTGAAGGAACTCGGTAAAATTCTGGTGCTCGGTAAAACCTATGCTCGGTGATGCTTGTGGTGCTCGGTTGACGTGCTTTCTTGGTGATGCCTAGCTTGTTCAATTTTTTTACTAACGCTCGGTAGTTTGGCTTACCAACTGGAGTTCTTGGAGATTTCATTGGCTGACTTATTGTATTTAATGTGGGTAGCTTGTGTGACATTCTCCTAGGTAGATTTGGAGGCCAACATGGAGAATTAATTATTTGTAAGGTTATTTGAGAGCTAACTTGTATTTCATTTAATAATTGTTTGTTATAGGATCCAACTTGGTTTATGAGTTATTTCTTTCTTCCAGCTGACTTGTGGCTGAAGAAGTGTATTTAAGTAGAGGTCCAGGGTAGATTTGGGGATCATTCAATATATAGAGAGAGAGATAGTGAAAAACATCTTGGTAAGTAGAGCTAGTGGTTGAGGCTTAGGAACAAGAAGATTGCTTGTTGGCTTGAGAGCACAAGTTTAGATCTTGTTGGGTGTTTCTATCAGACTATTGTGGCTTGTTGTTGTAGATCTGGCTAGCTAGGGTTTAGTTTGAATTTGGATCTTGAGGGATCTTGTAGAACTATTACTTGCTTTGTAATTGGCCATAACCGGGAAGGCCTTACAGCCTATCACATTGCATGTAATTAGTTATTTGATAAATAAAGAGTTCATATTGTTGTAAATCTTGTTTAGCTAGGGGCTTGGACATCTCCTTTGGGGATTCTCTTAGCCTTGCACTACCTCAGGTGGTATCAGAGCTTCAACTTCTTAAGTGTGTGGATAGATCACCAAAGTTGAGGCAGTTTGCACCTAGACCTTGGGTTGGTGATTGGTTTCCTTGCATTTTTGAAGATCTTGAAGATGGCTCCAAGAAGATTGGACCCTAGGGTGATTGTAGATCTCTATGATACTGTGTAGTCTATCATTATAGATAAGGTTAAAGATGATTTCATATCTAAGATAGAATTGATGAAGAATAAAATAATCACTGAAATTATGAGGGCTATGGCTGGTGTACCTTAGAATATAGGTACTGAGGATGGCTATGAGGAATTTGTTGAAGACTTTGAGGCTATTGGATCTAGTGGAGATGACAGAACTGATTGAAGGGAAAAATATGGTGAAGACAAAACTGGTCGGTTGTAGAGATCTGGAGCTCGATTAAGTCCTAGTTACCGAATGGAAGTTTCTAACTTCTCTAGTACTTTGAGACCCAAGGATTTTCTTGATTGCATTGGTGAGTTAGAAGAATGTTTTGAGCTTTAATAAATTGAAGATCCTCTTAGAGTGAGGTTAGCACACACTAAGTTCAAAGGACATGCTACTCTTTGGTGGAAAGAATTGCAGAGAGAAAGAGGAGATGAAGGTGAAATGAAGATCAATTGGTGGAGGTTGACGGTGGATAAATTGAAGGCTAAGTTCATACCTACCAACTATGAACTTGAGTTGTTTAAGAAATTGTATAATTTGAAGCAAAGAGAATTCACTGTTGAATACTATACCAAGGATTTCTATAAGTTAACTATTTGGTCTGGACACAAAGAACTCAGTAAGGAAAATGTAGCTTGGTATGTGAATGGTTTGAGATTCAATATCTAGGATGAGCTTGGTATGTTGAATATTGATTTGGTTGAGGATGCTTATCAGTATGCCCTGAAGGTAGAAGATAAGTTGAAGAGGAGAAAACATGTTAATTCTCGAGGGAAGGAGAAGCTTGATCACTTGGTGAAGGATAAACCAACTACTGAAGATGAACTAAAACCTATTGAGCCAAGGAAGAGGACAGGTAAGGTTTCCTTTAAGGGTACTTTTTTTTGTTGTGGTGAAGAAGGACATCAATCATTTGAATGTTCCCAAAATACTGGTGAATGAGAACATATTGAATGAACCTGAGGTAGAGTCAAAAAACTTACTGGTTCGAAGAATATTGCTTGGTACTAAGGTGAAGCCTTGTCAGAGGAGTAATTTGTTTAGAACTCAGTGTAAGTCAGGAGGTAAACTCTGTAATGTGATTGTGGATAGTGGTAGTATGAATAACCTTGTAGCTGAGGAGATGGTTCATAACCTTGTATGAATAACCTTGTAGCTGAGAACATCCTTGTCCTTATAGGATTGGTTGGTTACAAGATGTTCATGCTTTGGAAGTGAGGGAGAAATGTCTTGTTGATTTTCAGATTGGCCAGTATAAAGATCAAGTATTGTGTGATATTGTGGCCATGAGTAGTTGTCACAAATTTCTCGGTAGACCTTCGCAGTGTGATTGCAGGGATATGCATGATTGTTTCAAGATTGTTGAGAAGGGTGACATGAAGTTTTCCTTGATGCCTTTTCTAGATAGAACACTCGGTAGGAGGAACCTAAGTTTTGGAAGCTAAGTTGAATTGTCAAATCCTTAAAGGATTGGAGATCAGTATGGAGAAAAGACCTGTGGATTCAAGAAAGGACTTGAAATGATAGAGAAAGAAGAAGTGGAAGAGTGCACAATTTGAAGACTTGGAGGAAATGTATGTGAAGAACTAGCTCAAGGTTTATGTGTTGAATCCCATAATATGTTCTTCCAATCTTTGAGAACATATTTTCATAGCTGGGGTGTCTAATGTAGGAGAATCCTTGGGAAGTTTTCAATCCTACATGGTGGAGTGTTTTTATGTTGCTCGGTTGTAGTGTTGACTGAGGAGCTCAGTCATTGAGTGGCTCAGTTGTTGATGACTCAATCTCTGAAGGGAACTCGATCATTGAAGGAGGTTGGTAAAATTCTAGTGCTTGATAAAACTAGTGCTTAGTGATGCTTGTGGTGCTCGGTCAACATGCTTTCTTGGTGATGCCTAGCTTGCTTGGTTGTTTTTATTGACGCTCAGTAGTTTGGTTTACTGACTGGAGTATTTGGTTGGCTGACTTGTTGTATTTAATGTGGGTAGCTTGTGTTTCATTCTCCTAGGTAGATCTGGAGTGTGACATGGATAATTAATTGTTTGTAAGGCTATTTGAGAGCTGACTTGTATTTCATTTAATAATTATTTTTTATAGGCTCTGACTTAGTTTAGGAGTTATTTCTTTTTTCCAGTTGACTTGTGGCCGAAGAAGTGTATTTAAGTAGAGGGTCTTAGGTAGATTTGGGGATCATTCAATAGAGAGAGAGAGGTAGTGAGAAACATCTTGTTGAGAAGAGCTAGTGGTTGAGGCTTAGTAATAAGAAGGTTTCTTGTCGGCTTGTGAGCACAAGTTTGGATCTTGTTGGGTGTTTCTATTAGATTGCTATGACCTGTTGTTGTAGATTTGGCTAGCTAGGGTTTAGTTTGAATTTGGATCTTGAGGGATCTTGCAGAACATTAATTGCTTTGTAATTGGTCATAACCAGGAAGGCCTTACAGCTTAACACATTGCATGTAATTAGTTATTTGATGAATAAAGAGTTCAAATTGTTGTAAATCTTGTTTTTCTGTTGGATTCCATTATGTGGTTGTTTAGTTGGGGTCTCAGATATCTCATTTGGGGATTCTCTCAGACTTTCACTATGTCATATATATGCATGAAATATCTAAAAATCTCCCCCTTTGGAATTAATGGAAATATGTAATATAAAAAACCATATCAATGCACAAAGAAATAGTCAATCATCAATACACCAATTACTCCTAACACTTCTCTTCCACATGGATATCCCTCCCTTTATTTTCTCTATTTTTCACATGGCTATCTCTCCCCCCTTGACATAAATGAAAAAAGGCACATATATACACTAAGTAATAGAGGCCAAAACAAAAATATGAAAAACATACCAATTACTCCTCCTAAGGAGAAATCCCCAAAAGAAAATAATCCTATGAAAGCATTGGACCGATGCAAATCTATGCATCTCTAGCTCTAACTAGGAGGGGATATCACACTAAGCTTACCTCAGAGATACTCAAAAGTATCCTTTGACAAGGGCTTTGTGAAAATATCTACAATCTACTCTTTTGTAGGCACATATTCAATTTGACTTCCTTTTCATTCACCTTATCTTTTTAGAAATGATACTTTATAGAAATATGCTTTGTCTTTGAATGAACCACATAGTTATTTGAAATATTGATAGCACTTGCATTATCATAGTAAATAATAATAGGCTCACCAAATCTTATTCTGATGTCTTCCAACATTTTCTTCATCTAAACTACTTAACTACAGCTCATAGAAAAAGTAACATACTCAAATTTAGAAGTAGATTGAGATATACAAGTTTGTTTCTTACAGGCCCAACTAACTAACTTCTTTCCCAAGAAGAAGGTACCACCTTTAGTACTCTTCCTACTATCCACATTACCTACCCAATCAACATCTATGGAAACACACAAAGTAAGACCATCTTCCTTAGGATACCATATTCCATAATCCATTGTCCCTTTAAAATATCGTAATATCTTTTTAACAACAGTACCATACAATTCCTTCAATTTCTCTTGAAATATCGTAACAATACAAACTACATTCATTATGTCTGGTCTGGTTTGAGTCAAGTATAGCAATTGATAGATCATACATCTATATCTTTTATAGATAGAAAGAGGGGAATCATCATTCCTTTTTAATTTCTAATCAGTAACCATAGGGTTTCCAATAGGTTTTGAATCATCCATTCTGAATCTCTTCAACAATTCCTTCGCATACTTAGATTGCAATATGAAAATCTCCTTTTCCAATTGAATAATTTGAGGACCAAGAATTAATTTCATCTCACCTATCATTGACATGTCAAATTACTTTAGAATCTCATAAAAAAAATCCTTACTCATCTTTTCATTTCCACCAAAAATGATATCATCCACAAATACTTCAACAATCAAGACATTTTCATGATTAATTTTTAAATGCAAATTAATGTCAACAAATCCTTTACCGAAACCAAGCTTAAATAAGTATTTGTCTAACCTTTCATACTAGGCTTTCAATTCATGTTTTAATCCACACAATACTTTCTTCAATCAACACACCATGTCACCTTGATCATCCAAAGGAAAACCATCAGGTTGCGTAGTGTATACTTCCTCTTCCAACTCTCCATTCAAGAATGAAGACTTAACATCCATCTAATATACCTTGAGATTTTTGTACGTAGAATATGCAACAAGGATTCTAATTGCTTCAATTCTAGAAATAGGAGAAAATGTCTCCTCAAATTCAATACCTTCCATCTGTGAATATCCTTTGCAAACTAATCTATCTTTGTTCCTTACCACACCATCTTCATTCAATTTGTTTTTGAAAACCCACTTTATTCCAATTACATTCTTATCTTTCAGTCTGGGAACCAAGATCCATGTATTTTTATTCTCAATCTTTTCCAGCTCTTCTTTCATTGCTTTGATCCAACTTTCATCTTTGCAAGCTTCATCAACATATTTACGTTCAACTTGATAAATTAAACAAATTTCATTTGTGATTCTAGCATGGTTTCTTCTAGTCACAACACCTTCATTTTGATCACTAATAGTCTGATTTTCTAAATAATTTAACCTTACATACCTTGGAGTCTTTAGATTTTCTTTTGTAGTAGACTCTTGAGTTTCCACTTCTTCTTTATCAAAAAATTCACCATTCCATTTTTCTTATCCATTCTAACTCTGATTCTGAATCTGCACTTGAACAATCTAATTTTCTTCATCATCATCTAACTCATAACTACATGAATAGACATGCGTCTCTATTAATTCTCATCAACTCTCACATTATCACTTTCCACTATCTCCCTTAACTAGTTGTTAGAACATTTATAAGCTTTTCTCTTTGTAGAATATCCAAGAAATATACCTTTTATCACATCTAGGATCAAACTCCCTAAGTCTTCATCTCTTCTAATATAGCATTTACTTCCAAAAATTCTAAAATACTTCACTGTGGGAACATGACCATACCAAATTTCATAAGGAGTATTACTAGTAGCATGCTTTATTTGAAATTAGTTCAATGTGTAGACTATAGTACTCACAACTTCTATCCTGTAAATTTGTGGTACTTTTTCTTCCATCATCATAGTTCTTGCAGTGTCAATAGTTGTTCAATTCCTTCACTCTATAATTCCATTCTACTAAGCAGTTTGGGGAGAATACATCTATCTCTGTATTCCATTTTCTTCACAGTAATAATTGAATTCCCCTAGAGTAAACTCTCAACCTCTATGTAATCTTAAGCACTTCATCTTCAATCCTGTCTCAGTCTCAACTATAGCTCTAAAGATCTTTAATTTGTCAAAAGCTTCAGATTTCTCTTTCAAAAATGTAACTCACATCATCCTTGATGTCATGCCCCACAAGGGAACCAAGGAAGACAATAAAGATTCTCTTAGGAAATAAAACATATGTAACAAACTATGAAATTTTTGAAACTTTAAAAGATTTACATGCATACTAACATAAACAAAGTTCAGCTTAGATTCCCCCCATGGTTCCCTACTAGGATACTAACCATCCATTTAAGTTTCATTAAATGTACTAAAATTTTTGAATAACTTTAAACCAACTATATCATAACATTTTAAGATCTTTAGAAGGAAAATATAAATGCTTTCTTTCAAATATTATATCCAACATTTAGATCCATCTATATTCTTAAAGTATTCCTTTATGAACAACATAACATTTAAAACATTAACCCCATATAAATGAATCATTTCTAAACTTAAACAAACACATATGAAACCATCCTATTTGAATTACTAGCTTTTCTTAATCAACAATAATAATATCCAAAATTCCATCTCATTTTGAAACTTACTAAAATCCTTTTCCTTTAAAACAAACATACTTTACATAAAGATCACATTTCCCGTTTCCTTTCCCTAAATCTACCCATTTCAAGTTACATCAATTTGAAATACAATAAAGATTATATTTCTTTCATCTCCTCTTGGGAGGTTACAATAATGACACAACTTTACATTTGATTGCAAGTAATGAGAGCTAAGTAAAGAGTCTTCTTTCTTCAAAACTGGAACAATGTACAAGAAAGAATCCTTTTGGCACTACAACCGCAACTGATACCTCAATAAATAAATATTTACCACCCAACCACGTGGATACCAAAAGACCCACTCCCTCGTGCTAGGAGATAAACACCGATATCCATGCTAGAAGAGATAACTAGGCCATTCCTAGGGTTGAGGTAACCTTTCCCAAACAACAATTGAAAAAGAGGACCAAATTAAAAATCCCTTCACAAAAAGGTTCCAAGACTTGGTAAAAAATCTAAGAAATAAGATAGGTGAGTGTCATCACATAACCCTCACCCCTTGGGTTGTCCTGGTACTAGTTACTCTTGGCCCCAACCCCCAAGTAGGCACCTGTAGAACCGAATGCCTTTCATAAGGACAAGGCCACTAAGTCATAACTACGCATAGGTACCTTCTCCCACTTCCATCTATAGATTTTACTAGCACTAATGGCATGGGCGTGGCATAAATTTATCTTTTTAGTGTTATTTTTTCCATCCCCATTCATTTTATTTAATTTATCATTTGATTAAAACAACTCATTAGTGGGTTATCTTGGTACTAGGCACTTAGAGCTGTGACCCCACACTGAGAGCCACTCACCTAGTGTTATTAGGTTCTCTACCCTTACCCATGCATCATATACATACATGATATGCAACAAGAAAAATAATATAAATATTCAAGTACTTGCAAACAAGAATAGGAATGGTTTAGGAAGCCATATGGTTTCCCTAGTCTACTAGACAACCCTAAACCCTAATGTTGATTCCTAAACACATAAAAAAGATTAACCAAGAATCTAAACACACCATACAACATACACTTGAAAGGACAAGTGATACAAAATGCCCCAATATCACTTAGGGTTAGCCCCATATCACTCGAGAACCCTAATACACCAAAATTGCTCAAAAATAAAGCCTGACAAAGAACTGCATAGTTGGTTCAAGAAGTTGCATAGTTGGGCCTAGGAATTACATAGTTGGGGCCTCAATCTGCATAGTTGGTAATGTGAACTGCATAGTTGGTTTCCATAACTACGTAGTTGGTCAGGGATTGTGGATTTTGAGAAATGAGACTTGCAAATTGGGTTTCTGGGTAAAACTAGGCATGATGGAGGAAATGGATGCAGAATCAGGGAAAGACCCAATTGAGATCTCCTTGTTTCCCTTCCAAAACACCCCTCAAGCCTATTCCACCTACCAGATATCTCTACTCAAAATTTGGGAATAAGAAAAGAGTGTAGGAACCAGAATGCAATCATGGAAGGAGAAATATATCTTCCTAAGGCCTAAGAGTGCCTATAGACCTAGTAAACATCAAAGGAGATATTAAAAAGATCCTAGGGAGTCTTCAGACTCTAACCAATGCAAGAATGAAGACAAATCAACATATAAAAGAAATTAAAATAGTTTATGCAACTAATATATTTCAAACACAAATATAAATATCCTTTCTCCTAAGCCTACCTCACTCAATAATACAGACATAATACAATAGAATAATCCTCCTTTAAAATGTAGATTCACAAAAGACAACAAGAAGACATATAGAAATACATTCAAGCAAATAGACACTTAAGAAGGATCATCTCCCAAGATAGATCCTACCTGGAGTCCTATGGAGAAACCGTTCAGGAAGAAGGATCCTCACTATCTAAGCCTACTTCACTCAATCCTCTAGACTCCCTCTGAATGTAGACACAATCCTCCTCCAAAAATATTATGATATCCTATCTAAAACAATAATTAAGCTTCCTAAGAGAGTATTTTTTTTCCAGCCAACTCCCTTTCTCACAGGGATCCTTCCCGTATATAGATTAAGGGAGTAGTTTCACGGGAAAATCCAACTGATGCAACTATCCAAACAAATAATTGGTTAATAGTTAGGTGTAACATATTTAATAAAGCCATTCTCAGGAAGAGATTTATAAGTTAATAATAATCTTACTTTTATTTCCTTTATTTAAGGAAGAAATAGTAACTATCACCTCTAATATATTTACTATTACCTTAGTTACCCAGGCTATAGTAAATAGGTTCAACATTTATTTATTAGCCATCCAAATAAGTAATTTTATTTGTTTATTAATATTATTTAAATGCAATAATTACTTCCACACACATAATTATATAAATATATGTAACCATATGCATACATGTGCACCCATATGCCTATGTGTACATATATCATTATAAATATTATTAAAACATATTATTATTAATACCATAAAATATTACTATTATTGACATTCTAAACACATTATTTAATCATACACTAAATGATACTTCTTACAAGATATAATAATTCATATAAGGTAACTACTAACAAAATATAGAATATTCTTTACAATAGAACTAGAGTTACCATTCACAACATCTGATAATCAATAAATGCAAGAGACAAGTAACAAGGTCCACAAAATCTGACAATCTGAGACAACACAATGATACACCATCAACATAAGGACTAAGTCAGGAACTCCCCACCTAAGGAATAGAAAGGGTTAGAGGTAGAACTCCTTCTCATAGAACCTTGGTGATATCTCCATAACAACAATAATGATCAAGGATTTTGAGGGCTCGCTCAGACCTGTGAGACTAGGTGGAGTCAATGTCTGGTACTTGTAAGCCTGCAACACTGCAAAGAGATACATGTGCATAGATACATATATATACACTAAGACATATGAAAACAAATGACGAGGATCGATACATCATGTGGACCTTAACTAAATGAGTAACTATGATTTCATCCTAAGTCATGAAAACACATCAGTCACATATATGCATGAAACATGAAACATCATAGATAGTAATGGTTAGATTCAAATCCTTGGGTCAGCTCCATTTTCTATAAACATATAAAGATAGATGATTTTCAATTTCATAAACATTAAACAATAATCATAAATGAGTATGTCTAAATATTTGATAAGAATATCATTATCCAATTAAGAATAACTATAAACATGTAGTTCTAACCATCATAATGAAAGATGTCCAAATCAAAGAGTCAAAGTATAATCATCTGAGAGGGTATTGCATCATCCCCCCCTAGAGTTAGGCTTACTCCTCGCAGCCTAAAAATAGATAAGGATAAGCATCTCTAAGTCTAATAGAATCCTCCAAAGTGGCTGAGGAATCATCATTGGGGTCCCATTGGAACCTTTCCTAATCTATGCTACAACCCCTGAGGGTCAGTGTCCACTGCTACAAAATGCATACAGGCTCTAAAGCCAGTTGCCCGTTTGCCACTTGTAATGCATTCCAATCCAAAACATGAGTCACTTCATGAATATATTTTCTAAGAAATGAAACATGAAATACAACATGAATACAAGCAAGGCTAGGTGGCAAGGAAAGTCGATAAGATACCGGTCCTATCCTCTCTAGGACTTTAAAAGGGCCAACAAATTGGGGTGCCAACTTGAAGCCTTTTCCATAACGGATTGGACTCTTTCGCGGGTGCACCCTAAGAAAAACTCTATCTCCAAGAGAAAAGTGAAAATCAGTCCTAAGAGCATCTACGTACTTCTTTTTCCTATCTTGAGCTATCATAATATGGTTAACCTGCTGCTCCATATCCTATAACATCTCAGGGCCTAGAAGTACCCTATTCTCGAAATAGTCCCAACTCAAAGGAGTGCGGCATGGATGACCATACAGAGAATGAAAAGGAGACATTCCTATGGAACTATGATATCCATTATTATAGACAAATTCCACCAAATATAAGTACTCTTCCCAATGATTCTATCTATCCATAACGTATAGTTTGAGCATATCCTCAAGAACCTGATTGACTCACTCTGTCTGCCCATTTATCTCTGGATGATAGGCTAAACTAAAGATGAGCTGAGTCCCTAATGTGTGCTGAACAAAAGTCCACATAGTAGATGTGAATACTGGATCATGATCAGAAATAATCTTCTTGGTAATTTTGTGGAGTCTCACTATGTCCTTCATAAATACTTTGGCTATCGATGTTGTGGAATAAGAGGACTGCATGGGAGAGAAATGGGCTACCTTGGTAAGCCTATCAACTGTTACCATGATAGCATCATGTCTCCATGGGGTAATTGGAAGTCGCACAATAAAATCCATGGAAATAATGTCCCATTTCCATTCTAGCACAAGGTGAAGCTGCAAAAGACCTGTGGGATGTTGATGCTTTGCTTTCACTCTCTAGAATTTTAGACATTTTTCCACAAAGTTTTCTATGTCTCTCTTCATTCCTAACTAGTAGTAAAATTAGCCTAGGTTAGCATACATCTTCTTTACCCTTGGGTGTGTTGAGTAGGGAGCCTTGTGGCTTTCTGAAAGAATAAGCACACGAAGATCTCCTGACAAGGGCAAATAAATTATGTCTTGCTGTTGAAACAATCCTAGGGAATCCAAGGATATCCCAAAAAATGACCCTCCAAAGGCCTTCCCAAATCTAATTCTTCTTTTACCTCCTGAAACCAAGAATCAAAAGTGAGAGCCTCTCTGATTCATTTCTCCAAATCTATGCTTAGAGAAAGTGTCGACAAACATGCCCGCACCTGCTCAGAGCATCTGCCACCACATTCATCTTCCCTTGGATGTACTTAAACTCAAAATCATATTCACATAAGAATTCCATCCATCTGTATTGTCTAGAATTGAGGCAGGTTGAGAGAAGATATACTTAAGGCTTCGATGATCTGTATGGAGTTCAAGTTTATGAACCAATAGAAAGTGCCTCTATTTCACTAAGGCATGAACTACTACTGCTAACTCCAAATCATGGGTGGGATAGTTGAGCTCATGATCTTTGAGCTTCCTAGATTCATAAGAGATAACTTTCCCTTCTTGCATAAGAACTGCCCCAATCCCTTCCAATGAGGCATCTGTATAGACCACAAAGTTTCTTGAAGGTTCAGGGACTACCAAGATGAGAGCATGGGTTAATCTTTCCTTCAAGCATTGGAAAGCAGACTCACACTTTTATGACCATACAAATTTATTCCCTTTCCTTTGTAAGGAAGTGATGGGATGAGTTATCTGAGAGAACTCCCTAAAAAATCATCTATAATAACCTACTAGCCCCATAAAGATGTGAACTTCAGGGATGTTAGTTGGATTTGGCCACTCCACTATGGCTTGAATTTTGGCTAGGTCAACTATGATTCCATCCCCTGAGATGATGTGCCCAAGGTACTTAACCTCTATTTGAAAGAATTCACACTTCTCTAGATTGACATAAAGTTGGTTTTCTGTAAGGCATTGTAACAATTGGTGAAGATGAGTCTCATGTTCTTCAAGATTTTTGGAGAACACTAAGATGTCATCCAAGAAAAATATCACAAATCTATCCAAATAGGTTCTGAAAACCCCATTCATCAAGCTCATAAATAAAGATGGAGCATTTATCAACCCGAATGGTACTACAGTGAACTCGTAGTTGCCATATGCGGTATGGAAAGCTATTTGGTGAATATCAGCCTCCTGAATTCTAAGTTGATGATATCCTAACTTAAGATCAATCTTATAAAATATTCTTTCCCCTTTCATTTGATCAAACAGGTCATTGCTATGGGGTAAAGGATACCGATTCTTAATTGTGACTTTGTTGAGTTGATGATAGTTAATGCACAATAAGAGAGAACCATCTTTCTTCTTCACAAATATTACTAGTGCACCCCATGGGGGCACACTAGGTCTAATAAACCCTTTTTCCAAAATCCCTTCTTACTACAACTTAAGTTCCCCAAGTTCCTATGTGGTCATGCAATATAGAGCCTTGGAGATGGGTTCTGCTCCTGGCACTAGCTCAATCTAGAAGTCAATGTCCCTCTTGGGTGGCATTCCTGGTATTTCCTTGGGAAAAAAATCTAGGAACTCTTGTAATAGGGGATGACGTAGTGATACATCCCTTCTTTTTCCTTTGTGTTAGTCATCCACTAAGACTACAAACAATTGGCATCCCTTGCGCATGCACCGCTTGAGTTGCATCACAAAAATCATGCAGAGAGAGATGGGTCATTGCACCCCAATAATCTTCTTCAGTTCCCCATAATCATCTTAACACTAAATGTTCTTGTCTCTACAATCCAAAATGGCATTGTGAGCATTCTACCAATCCATACCCAAAACTACTCCATACGAGCCTAAAGGAATCCTAGCCCTAACTTGCAACTCTGGGAACAAGAGTTGGAGGCTATTATTTCCCCAGAGGCAGCTCAACCTACCACCTATCTTCCTGCCTTACTATCGTCAGCCCACACTGCTCTACTAAAGAAGGAAAAATAAAGGAATATGTTTCTCCTGAATCAAATAGGATAGTGGTAGAGATACCCCCTAACGAACCTAGGGTTTCGATGACTGATCCTTGATGTTCAGCCTAGCTATGGTCTAGAGTAGTAAATACATAGTGAGTTCTACTTGCATCACCCACTGTGGGTTCTGAAGTGGCCTACCTATAGCTCTACTAGGGTACATTTCTGAGGAAAGTTGACTGCAATATGACCTAGTTGACCACAAGAGTAACATCCTATATTTTTAGAAAAAATTTATCCTTTTGGAAGGTGCACTGGATTGTTGATAACTACCCTTGCTAGAATTGTATGGTATACTCTGAGATGGTTGAGAGTTTGGATATCGCTTAGCCTACTGCTAGTTGCGAGAATTATTTGATTGAGAACCTCCATTTTTGTTGTTGAAGTTGTTGTTTTGGAATTTCCTTTTCTGGTGGTTCTAACTTCCTCTAGATCAAGAAGGATAGTTTTTAGGACCACGTATTCCTTGAGATTGATTCCCTTTGAATCTTGTCCTGGCTTGAGAGGCATTACCTCCTTGGCTACCTCTCTGGCAACCTAAACCTAAGGCTACATTTTGTTCCACAATATGAGATTTAATGACTGCATCATTAACTATCTGAGGTTCAAACTATTATACACTAGGTTTGCACCCTTGTTTCAAGCTCTCTTGGTCTTGATAACCTAGTATAACATGGGAATCATCTCCAGGTGTGGGACCTATGGTAACTGAGATGAGACCTCTAGGTTCTAGGCTGGTTACTCTTGGATAATCATCTTAATTTGCTTCTTGACATGAAAAGTAAATCTTGGAGGGAAAAGGGATAGAAGGAATGCTGAAAGGGAAATGACTGAAAAGAAAACTACGTACTAGGTGATACACCAAAAATATGGCATGAATTGCAGTATAAAGAATGAACTCAGCACACAATCTTAAGTCTAGGAGATCACAACTTACTGAATAGGTTTGCATCAATATTTCATAGAAGGGTCTGCGATAGAGAGATGCTATGTAGGGAAAGAGAGAATTTCACAAGGCAATAGCACTCCTAAGAATAGAGACACAAACTATAACTTGCAAATAGACATTCACCTCTACAATTGGCTATAAGAATGAGATAGATTGCCAGGGGTGGAAGTATTACCACAAGAGCATTCAAATCAGATCATTCACAAGCATACACATAGACTGTAGAAAGAAAGAGGGATCAAGAGCCCTAAGATGTCACTGAAAAAACATTCAAATACTTCAATTCAATAAGAGATAATTTAGACAAGGAAGCATAGGGATAGAGAAGATGTCACAAAATACCTCTGCAATATCTAAATAATCAATGGGAGATTATAGAATGTAGAAAACCAGAGGGCAGGAAAAAATGCCATGGATAACTTTCTAAGAAAGAGAACTTTCTTCTTTACAAAATGTGAACTCTAAGCTCTAAAAGCTCCAAAAACATTATATACATCTCATCTAATGCACGCAGGTAGGAGAAAAACCTAATTAGGGTCACATAAATCTGCATAAAATAATCCAACCCTAATTCTGTGAAATCTAAATGTAAATACATCATTATCTTTCTGAGAATATATGGATGATCAGATCAAAAACTATCTTTGCGTGCTCATGCCTGTACTGAAATTGTTTGTAGACAAGTCACCTTGATTGATCTACCACCCTGCAACTCGGCCTTGCCATGAATGCTCAAAATCTGATCCTGGTCTTGGTATTTGTATTTTGAAGTACAGAAGGCCATAGGTGGCACTACCCTTTAATGTTTCTTCAGTGCAAGAACACCGACTTGGTACCTTGAGAAATCATACATGATGGCCATCAAATATTCTAATCAACTTACCAACTGCAATTGTCCTGAAGAATTCAATTTGAGCTACCCATTTTATTGCAATCGATCACTGGATCAAAACCCTAGCAAAACCCTATAGAGATATATTTGAATTTAAATATTAACGGCTAGCAGGTAGAATTTAAAATGCGACCGTCGATCAAAGCCTCTCCCAACAGATGAACAACTTAGATCAACCTTGAAAAATAGTCACAGACCTTTTGAAAAGTCAAATGCTACCTCACCAGTCACAAGCTAATAAAAAATGAACACCTCAGCAACATGTAGCACATCAGACCCTCAACCCACTAAGATTCTCATCGGATGGTGGTCGCATGATCGCATGGGTTGAGAAGATTCCATGAGATCATGGACCCACCATAGATCTTACTTCCCTGCCACCTCACTCAAGATACTTGAACCCACTGACAAATGCCACCTGTAATACTCAGTGACCAACAAGAACTAACCATGTCAGACAGACCCACAATACAGAGCCCGAACACTTGGAAGATCGAATGATCATCACATGATCTCATAGGGTCAAAAGATTCTATGAGATCATGAGACAACTGTAGATCTTACTTTTTACTGATGCCCCTGTAGAACCTCTGGCAATGGTCCCACTAACAGATCCTAGTTATCGCTTGGCTGACCAATAAAATGCGAGCATGTCAGAAAGAAAGGACCCACCTCATAGAGCCTAGAGATAAAGAAAGATCAATAGTGGGTGCATGATCGCATGGGCCAAGAATATTCCATGCAATCATACGCCAACCATCAGATCTTCTTAGAAAGATAGTGCACTGGGCCTGCTTTGACACAACTCCACATCACAAGCTTTTGACCAATAAGAAATGTACACCTTGGACTACATGGCAATGGACCCACTAACAACCTGCAGTGCTATGTGGAAGGAAGATTGATGACCATCGCTATGCCATGAGCTTAAAACACTTGCATCTTTGCTATACAAAATAGCGGTGACCATCAAATTTGATCGATACTTAGCTTCTTCAAAGACTAAAACCATGATGCCAAACATTAACTGCCCGTCAGATAGCTAAGTGTTAACAGCTAGACAACAAGAAATAAGATGTTTGGTGACTGAAGGATTTAATTGCACACATGCAAAATAAAAGTCTTAAGTTGCCAAAAAGGTAATGAAGAAATATAACAGGCCAAAGGGAGTTTTTAGGGTTTTTTGCTACAACGGCTACATTTATGAATTTTGACCTAGGTCATTAATGCCAGAGATAGAACAAAACACTGTAGAGACCAGGGGAAAGATGCTTAACCCATGAAATTTTTTGGAGGTATTCAACAGGGCTTAAAGCATGAGGATCTTTGACTAAATTTAGCCTATGACCAAAATGAATAGATATGAAATTTTGGGCAACACAAACATTCATACGCTACCAGCCAATTAGCCATTGAGGCCTCTAAGGAAGTGTTAAGTAAGCATGGGTTCATCATCTTTATATCCTAAGTATGGATTGAGTTCAAAGAATAGTCGCTCATAATCATCAATTGACATAGTTAACTGCCTTAAATTGTGAAACTCTTCAGCTCATTCCTGCCTCCAGTGGTCAGAAATAAATTAGGCTCGAAAGAGTTCTAAGAATAGTTCCCATGAAAGGGTGGTTATATCAATGTGAAGTTTCTCTTTCTCTATTTCCCACCAAGTTGATGCAAAATCCATAATGTTAATCACTACAAACTGAGCCTTTGACGTATTATTGCTGTAAGGATGCATGGAGAATAGCCTTTCTAAATCTAGTAGCCAAGTCTCGATGGTAGATCCACCTTGAGTTCCCTTAAATGGGTTAGTCTTAGTCCTTAGGAGGTCTCGTATGTGAGAAGCATGCAAGGCATCATCTTCTACTGCCTGATCTCTCCTCCTAGGGCTCCTTTCATTTTCCTCATGGTGAGTGGCATTAGCCTCCCCACGATGACCCCTATCCTAACCAAAATCTAGTCTTTGTAGTATCTATTATAAAATTTCTTGCACTTGAACCCCTTGAAAAACTCCTGAGTAATTATCAGATTGATCCCCTCTCCTCAAAGAGTTCTTCTTCTTGAGAACTTTCTTGGTGAGATCTAGGAGGGTTATTTTGGGAACCTCCCCTTATACCATAAGTCAAAGGAGGCATCATGTCAAAGGTAAGGAGAAGGATAAGTTCAAGGGTCCTAGTCCAAATTCTAGTTTAAGTGAACAATAAGTTTAAGCAACATGAGCCTAGTTCCCAGGGTCCCAGTATATAAACTTAGGGCTCTGATACCAAGATGTCATGACCTGTAAGGGAACCAGGGAAGATAATGAAGATTCTCTTAGGAAAGAAAACCTATGTAACGAACTATGAAATTTTTCAAACTTTAAAATATTTACATGCATACTTACATAAACAAAGTTTATCTTATATTCCCACCATGGTTCCCTACTAGGATACTAACCATCCATTTGAGTTTCATTAAATGTACTAACACATTTGAATAAATTTAAAACAACTATATCATAACATTTTAAGATCTTTAGAAGGAAAATATAAATTCTTTCTTTCAAATATTATACCCAACATTTACATCCATCTATATTCTTAAAGCATTACTTTATGAAAAAGATAGCATTTAAAGCATTAACCTCATATAAATGAATCATTTCCAAACTTGAACAAACACATATATAAAACCATCCTATTTGAATTACTAGCCTTTCTTAATCAACAATAATAATATCCAAAATTCCATCTCATTTTGAAACTTACTAAAATCCTTTTCCTTTAAAACAAACATACTTTACATAAAGATCACATTTCCCTTTTCCTTTCCCTAAATCTACCCATTTCTAGTTACATCAATTTAAAATACAATAAATATTATATTACATTCATCTCCTCTTGGGAGGTTACAATAATGACATAACTTTACATTTGATTGCAAGTAATGAGAGCTAAGTAAAGAGTCTTCTTTCTTCAAAACTAGAACAATGCACAAGCAAGAATCCTTTCAACACTGCAACTACAACTGATACCTCAAAAAATAAAGATTTACCAACCAACCACATGGATACCAAAAGGCCCACTCCCCCATGCTAGGAGATAAACACCAACATCCATGCTAGAAGAGATAACTAGGCCATTCCTAGGGTTGAGGTAACCTTTCCCAAACAACAGCTAAAAAAGAGGACCAAAGTACAAATCCCTTCCCAAAAAGGTTTCAAGACTTGGTATAAAATCTAAGTGACAAGCTAGGTGATTGTCATCACATAGCCCTCACCCCTTGTGTTATCTTGGAACTAGCCACTCTTTGCCCTGGCCCCCAAGTAGGCACATGCAGAACCAAATGCCTTTTGTAAGGACAAGGCCACTCAGTCCTACCTACACATAGATACCTTATCCCACTCCCATCCATAGCCTTTACTAGCACTAATGGAAAGGGTGAGGCATTAATTTATGTTTGAAGTGTTTGTTTCCATCCCCATTCATTTTATTTAAGTTATCACTTGATTAAAAGAACTCATTAGTGGGTTATCCTAGTACTATACATTTAGGGCCCTGACCCCACATTGAGAGCCACTCACATAGTGTTATTAGGTTCTCCACCCTTACCCATGCATCATATATATACAAGATACGCAATAAGATAGATCATATAAACATTCAAGTACTTGCAAACAAGAATAGGAATGGTTTAGGAAGCCATATGGTTTCCCTAGTCCACTAGACAACCCTAAACCATAAAACATACACTTGAAAGGACAAGTGATACAAAATTCCCCAATATCACTTAGGGTTAGCCCCATATCACTCGAGAAGCTGAAAACACCAAAATTACTCAAAACCAAGGCCTAGTAAAGAATTGCACAGTTGGTTCAAGAAGCTACATAGTTGGGCCAATGAATTGCATAGTTGGGGCCTCAAGCTACATAGTTGGTAATGTGAGTTATGCAGTTGGTTCCTAGAACTATGTAGTTGGTCAGGGACTGTGGATTTTGAGAAACAAGACTTGCAGATTTGGTTTTCAGGTAAAACTAGGTATGATAGAGGTAATGGATGTAGAATCAAGGAAAGGCCCAGTTGAGATCTCCATATTTCCCTTCCAAAATGTCCTTGAAGCCCATTGTACCTCCCAGATATCCTTACTCAAAATCTAGGAATAAGAAAAGAGTGCAGGAACCATAATGTAATCATGGAAGGAGAAATAGATCTTCCTAAGGCCTAAGTGTGCCTATAGACTTAGTAAACATAAAAGGAGATAGTAAAAAGATCCTAGGGAGTATTTAGACTCTAACCAATGCAAGAATGAAGACAAATAAACATATCAAATAAATTACAATATTTTATGCAACTTATATATTTCAAACACAAACATAAATATCCTTTCTCCTAAGCCTACCTCACTCAATAATACATACATAATACAATAGAATAATCCTCCTTTAAAATTCTGATTCATAGAAGACAACAAGAAGATAGATAGAAATACATTCAAGCAAATAGACAATTAAGAAGTATCATCTCCCAGGATAGATCCTACCTGGAATCCTAAGGAGAAACCGTTGATGAAGAAGGATCCTGACTATCTAATCCTACTTCAAAAAATGCTCCAGAATCCCTCTGAATGCAGACACAATCCTCCTCCAAAAATATTATGATATCCTATCTAAAACAATAATGAAGCTTCCTGAGAGATTATTTTGTTTTCCAGCCAACTCCCTTTCTCACAGGGATCCTTCCCGTATATAGATTAAGGGAGTAGTTGCACAGGAAAATCCAACCAATGCAACTATCCAAACCAATAATTGGTTAATAGCTAGGCATAACATATTTAATAAAGCCATTCGCGGGAAGAGATTTATAAGTTAACAATAATCTTACTTTTATTTCCTTTATTTAAGGAAGCAATAGTATCTATTACCTCTAATATATTTACTATTACCTTAGTTACCTAGGCTATAGTAAAGAGGTTCACCATTTATTTATTAGCCATCCAAATAAGTAATTTTATTTGTTTATTAATATTATTTAAATGCAATAATTACTTCCACACACATTATTATATAAATATATGTAACCATATGCATACATGTGCACCCATATGCCTATGTGTACATATATCATTATAAATACTATTAAAACATATTATTATTAATACCATAAAACATATTACTATTATTAACATTATAAACACATTATTTAATCATACACTAAATCACACTTATTACAAGATACAATAATTCATATAAGGTAACTACTAACAAAAGATAGAATATTCTTTATAACAGAACTAGAGTTACCATTCACAACATCTCATAATCAATAAATGCAAGAGACAAGCTATTAGAATAACTGAGAGGGGGTGTGAATCAGTTAGATTAGTTATCCTACAGTCCCAAATACAAAGATGTACCTTATAAAAAAATTCCTACAAATTATGTAGCTTGGTAACATAAAATATGAATCTGTCTATTCAGTTTACCGATTACCAATAATTATCCAACTATGATTACCGACTAAATCAACTATGCAGTATGTAAAGTATGATAGCAAAAAAATCATCACAAATAACACATAACACAATGATTTAACATGGAAACCCTACTAAGGGAAAAACCATCTGGGACCGGTAACCCAAAATAATTCACTCTTCTGAAGTGAGCTCGGTGAAGAGCCAACCCTATTAAAAGTTACAATACACACTGTTAGGTGTGACCTGGTTACAGGGTTTATCACTAATAGTTCACTTTTCAGTAGCATTCACTATGGGGTCAACAAGATAACATTTTACATTCAACTAATGTCATAGGGTAGAACATAAGTGTTGGCAAGTTGACTATACTAAAGTATATGACTATATTTAGTGTTGTCATTATGGCAACAAAGTCATATAGAGTTTTGGAGTCAGTGCACTTTATCACAAGGTCAGAATATGGCTAAGTATAGAAGACTAGACAGTTAGTAGAGCACTAGAAGATTAGATTATCAGTGTACCTACGTATGACTGAGTTATGGTATGCTCCCTTGAAGTTAAGATGGTCAGTGTGTATTCATGCTAAGTCTAAGATCACATGATCATATGAGACAATATGATGAAGATACAAATAGTTGAAGAGGTACAGTCAGTGAACGACATAATAAAATAGAGTATGGAGCTGACTGTTTCTATTTTGATTAGTGGTTATAATAATTTTTTGTAAAGGATATGCACCTATTGTAATTAGGATGTTGTAGACATGTAAACATCTTTGTTTGTAAACACATTTGAGCCAATTCAGTTGAAAGCATTGTATGTAATCGATTAAAGGGCAGACCTAGTTAATTATTTTGTAGGCACATATAAATATGACATGCACCTTGGTAATTGATGTGTGACTAGAAAATAGAGAAAGAAGAGGAGAGAAGAAGTATGCAAAGAGAAGTCAGTATTTTTTAGTGCTTCACAAGAGGTTGAAGCATCAGTGCATCAAAGGAACTGATCAGATAAGCAGTGTCACAGCACCAGTTCATCCAATAGATATAGTGTGTATCTGAGATCATAAGGTTGTAACCTTCACCACTTGAGCAGTGAGCTCTAGGATAGTGTGTCCCCACCCCTAATAGTGTTATTGTAAAAGACTCCTAATAGGGTCTGATCTTTGACCAGGTCACCATACTAAAAGAATTGTAAAGAACAACTCTTAACAGGGTTGCAGATCTTCTAATAAGGATCATAAGAAACTAGTGCAGTTCTTAGTGGGTATCAATTCCCACCGGGGTTTTTACCTATTTGGGTTTCCCCATAATCATATTGCTGTTATGTATTGTGATTGTCTATCTTGTTTACATTGATGTTTATTTTAGTACTTAAGCAATCAGTTAAGTTTCAAGATTAAAGTAAAAAGATTAAGATATAGTGAACACTGATTCACCCCCCCTCTCAGTGTTCCCATTCCTAACAATTGGTATTAGAGCTCTAGTCCTCTGACGAGAAGTTTAAGCACTTGAGGAGATCAATGGGTTTAGAAGAAGTAAAACATCTGAAGAAAAATCTTATGGTAGCTCTTGAAGACCTTGACAGATCTGAGAAAGAAGTTGAAGAAGTAAAATTGGAAGTCAGTGGCACACACATATTCATCAAGAAGCTAAGAAAAGATTTGAAAGATTGTTCAAATAGTGATTTAGGGAAAATGGTCAAAAAGCTAAATAAAGAGAACACATCTCTAAAAGATCAAATTGAAGAATTGGATGATAAGCTAACTAACAATCAAGAAGTTTATGATGAAAAAATCAAAGAGAACCTTCAACTGAATGAAGAATTGACGCAAGAAAACATGGAAATATTGGAGCTAAGAAACAACAAAGAAAAGTTAGAATATGAATTGATTGAAGAAAAGAATCACATTGATAAATTACACACAAGAAAGGATCTGATAGGATCTCAATTATATGCTCGAAAGCTTAAAGAAGATACTAGCAGCATTGGATATAGTGAAGCACAAAATTAGATTGATGACATGCGAGCAAGGATGAAAGCACGAGAAGACACCACAGATACTAAGAAGAATGGAAATTAGACTAAAGATAATATTGAACCATCTAAAGATGAGCACAAGCCAGTAGACTGAACTTGTTATTCACGTAACAAGCATGGACATATAGAAAGGAATTGTAAAGAGGTAAGACCTTTCAATGGTTACTGTTATTCATGCAATAAATTTTGTCACAAAGCTATGAATTGTAGAACAAGTCAGAAGAACAAGACTCAGCATAATCAGAGAAATTAGAATACACCAAATGAAAGAAGTTCTTGGAGTATTACATGTCAAATATGTAATTATAATGGTCACCCAGCTAGACAGTGTAAAATGGTAACCTATATCAAAGCACTGAGGAATTTAAGGCCTCTATTTATTTGTCACTCTTGTAACAAGGCTGGACACATCTCAAAGTTTTGTAGATCAAGAATGCAAAGTCAGGAAAGCCCTAAAAATCTAGAAGAATCAATATTGGATATCGAAGGAGAAGTCAAGTTTGTGAAAGGTTCAGAAGATGCGAGCTTGATTTGGTCAGAGGAAAAGAATGTTAAGATTGATGAGTATGTATTAAATCCATCCACAGTGGATGCATCCTCTACATCTAGATGAATGACCCTTAGGGTTATAGGGGGAGCTAATTTAGCTCTAGAACCCTGTGCAGCTGGTATACTCACCCTCAGAGTATGCTCCTTTGGATTTAACATTTTGGAGATTATGTGTTGCTATGTGCAAGAGCACACTGCCTGATCGATTGCAAGATAGAAGTTGGAAATTCTCAGTCAATTTCTGGTTTAGGTGATGAGCATTAATGGTGGAAATTTCACTTTATAGTCTAAAAAAACTTATAGATCACTCATTGCATTCAAGTTTGAGTGATTGGAAACCATAGGATCCCTAGCAGTTGAATTGTAAAGTGTTGGAGCTTGACTTACCAGCGAAGAAGTGTTATTGATCAGTTGTGAAGCCCTAGTCTGATGCATTGATTTAGAAGTCTTTGGAATCCAATTTAAAGCATTAACCAAGTAAGTTATGGATACACCAATTGTTTTTGATGTTTCTAAGAGGAAGAGATACATTTTCAAGAGGCACCCTTTTAAGTCAACCCTAGATGACCTAGAAGGTGCATTTTCAAGAACCCCAATGGGCATCATGTATGTGGAAGACACACGCACATATGTATATTGTAAAAAGGAGTCAGTTGGCTTAGACAAAATTAGGTCACATCTTGAGACAAAGATGAAACCTGATAAAACATTCATAGATGAGTTTGCACACCTAGAAGACCACCCTATCATTGAGTATGCTACTGCACATGAATTCTATGAGTCCGACTAGATTAAGATCTTGTTGAGCAGGATCCATGATGACTTATTTTGGATAGGTGAAGTACCTATCAAAATCATAGTAGAACTCATTCATGAGATAACAATTTTATCTAAGATAGGTGTCGTTCTTCTAGTTGGGAAGGATGTCAAGAAATTGGTTGAACAAACCTGCAAATCCCAGAGTGCCAAGCACGAGATGACTATTGAGCCAATTGAGGAGAAGGACATCAAATTGATGTCTATGATTCTTGGTTACATATTCTAGCATGCCAGTAGGGTCAACAGTGTGTCCACAGCTACTATTCTTGTAGCCATAAGGATAGAAAGAAAAAATGGTGAATTCAACTTGTGTGAAATCTTGCACACATAGTTAATGGATAACATAAGGGCAATCAAGCATGATAAGACCAAAGTATTCAGGTTTGGGTCTTTGAGAATATACATGTTCTTTCATATAGTTGGGAAGGTATCTGACCTATACCTAGACAAAATTTTACCTACAATGCCTCAGATATCCCTTAAGGCATCAGTTGAGAGCACTCTAAGAGACTACATGGAGTTAGAATTGAAAACAGTCAGGATAAAGATGCAAATGAGGTATAGGATACTTGAAATTATTGTTGAAAAATATAAGGAAAACATTTATTTTATGGTGGAGATTGACAATACTTATATGGAGGCCGTTGAGCCTAGAACTAAGTGGATTCATCCACTTGGCTATGAAGTAGAGGAGAAAATCTTGGAAGCCTATGCTCAAGTTTTACTATTAGCATCCAAGGACCCTAATGAACCTAGATGGGGAACTTATGAGGAAAAGACTAGGGAAGTGGATGCAGTCCTAAATAGTGTAGCAACCAAGAGAAAAGTCACTAAAATCACCTTTGAGATTTTGAAGATCCATGGTGTGACACAAGAAGACCTGGAAAAATCTAGAGAAGCTAAGATAGCTATGCAAATTGAGAGCGCATCCATTGTAGAAGCCAAGATAGAGAAAATAGATGACCCTAAGACAAAGAAGATAAAAGTTGAGAAAAATGATAATATCAGTCCTGTGCGCACATACAAAGTTGATGTGGAGTCCACTGAAGCATCTCCTAAGGTGCCTAAGAGGAAGAAGCAAACCATTACAAGTCAACCTTCAAATTGAGCTACAAGAAGAAGATGCAGAAATACACAACCACTTCCAAAGGTAGGATTTCTACCAAGTCTTCAAGTGTTAAGGACTAGAGTGGTAGAGGAAGGAAGGCTAGATTAGATAGCTAATTTATATGAAAAATATCATGCAATTGACAAGTATGAGATCCATGACATGTTAATCAAACATATGATCAAGTTCAAGAAGATAGTTCTAGAACTGAAGTCAGAGATTCTGGATAAAGTATGGGAAATTTTGGATTCCTTAAAAAGACAAGCAATAGAGGAAGACTTCAGAATCAAGGAGAAAATACTGGATGACAATCTTCTAGTATGTTCATTTGATGAGAAAACACTACTACTAGGATTGGTGAAACCATTCCTCATAACTAAGATGAGGACACTACACATAATGAAAAAAGATTATGAGTAGATAACAAAGGAGACAAAACAAGCCTTTGAGAAGGTGTTTTTAGAACAACACATGCAACCACCATCTGTGTCCATAAGCCAAGAACCTATTGAGAAAGAGAATGTAGTTCAGGTTACAAATGTACCTATGATAGGTCCCTAAGACTTTGTGCCTTTAGTAACAGTGCCCATAGTTGAAATAAAGTATGCGACCCTGACTGCAACTCAAAAGGATGACACAATTATGATTGACAATGTGGAGATATCAATGACAACCACTAAAAAAGACTTAGAAAAATTTGAAGAAGATTTTGTTAGTATGAAAGAAGCAGAAATTCTATGCGGTGATATTTCACCTAAGCACCAAGAGGAAGTATTGATAGAAGACATAACAGGTCATAAAGAAGAAGAGGAGAAAGAAAATGAAAAAGAGAAGGAAGGAGAAAAGGAGGTAGAAAAAGAAACATCAGATGAACCCTCGGTTGGAACATTTGTGAAGGTTAAGATAGAAGTGATGGAAAACACACCTATCACTCCCATGCCATCAACATCATTGTTGTCAAGTTTGACCCCTGATACTACAAGCTTGGACTCTTGGGGAGAAGAAGACCTGATCAAAATCAGTGTCCTTGCTATAGAGAAGGCCAAGGAAAAACAAGTAATGAGAAATCCCTTGTTTGTTGAGTCAATAGACATCTTGAATAACCTACTGCCAACAGAGACCAAGGAACAAAAGGTACACAAAGTGGAGGATGTCAGCAACATCCTAACAAGCTTCAAGGCAAACTTCTTTGGCCTAGAAGAATCAGTGGCTAAGATAGCAGAAAAGAAGTATCTTAAGAAGAGATTGGATGAGCTATCTGAAAACTTTGCACTTGACCTCAAATCTTTAAAGGTTGGTCAAGCTTCACTGAAAGAATTTTCAGCAAAAGGAAGGAAACTCATAGCAGACTGCATGAACCAAGATAAGTTGACAACATATCTTTATAAGAAAATTTAGGAGGCAGAGGCTATGATAGAACAAGTCAAGAAATTAGTGGAAGATCCCAATACAGATATCAACATGTGCAATAATGTATACCAAGGATAAGTGGACAAGATAGAAAATATAGAAAAATAAATGTCCAAAATCAGGCAAGGTAAACACAGTTGAGAAATGCTTTGGTGCCTTCACTAGATGTCTTGAATCAGAACATCAAGGAGATCGATGCCACTATGGTGACATATGATCAAGGTCCATATATAGAATTGGAGAAGATGGAAAAGTTAACATATGCTTTGTACATCCATCTTGATGTAGGAGCATCCTGGGTGTAAGAGCAATCTTGCATCACCCAAAAATATTTCTAGTTTCTTTTCAATAAGGGCAATCTTGTGCAGAGCTGCTATTTTTGGAAAGTTACTATTTTTAGTAAGTTTTCCATTAGAGCTTAGAATGGTCTATTTTCTTCCTTGGAGGTTCATTTTGGTCATATTAGCCTTCCAGTAAAGTTTCATAGCCAGATCAAGTCTAGTTTTGAAGATATTGAAGATTTTCGGTATTGGCAGCAGGGTATAGAAACTTTGAAGTCATTTTTTAAGGATTTAGAGGCCCCAGATGACATTAAAGCTTTGATTGAATGAAGCTTCCTTGATTGAATGAGACTTATGGTCTCCGGAAGTTGGGCCACCTGAAATGGCAGAAAATAAATTTCCTTCAAAATTTTTGTTTGGGTTTAAAAAGTTTTTTTGTGCCAAATTTGATGTAATAATTTGTAAAATAAAATAATTCTAAGTTTGGTCAGCCTTATTGGCTAAAATTTTGGAACCTTCCTAGGCAGTGGAAAATTGCCTATATAAGGAAGGCTGTAGTGTTGTCTTAGGCAGTTCAGAGCAGTTCTAGGTAGATCTAGGTAATGATTCAAGGCTTTTTCCTACATAATACTGTAAAGGGAATGCCCATGTGGCTTTGTATATTGTAATTTTGAAATTTGTAATTCCACATTTGTGGAGATAATAAGAAGCCCATTTTCTATTCTTGCAAATTATTGTTGTTTCTTTGTTTCTGTTATGTGTTTGTGGTATTAAGGGGAGCACCCTTCATCAATTGGTATCAGAGTAGGAGTTCCTAAGTGTGTAAATAGATTGCTGACTATGAGGTAGTTTGTACCAGGACCATGGTTAGAATTTTAGTGTGCATCATGAAAATGCCTCCATGAAGAGAACATGGCAGAAGAGTTGGTGTTGTAACACCTGAGGTTAGAGCGCTCTAGAGACAAGTGAAAGCATTGCAAGAAGAGATACACAAAGGAATGAATCTTAATGTTAGAGATGAAAGTGAGGATCAAGCCGAGGGAGAAGTAAATTTTGATCAAGAAGAAGGCAAAATTTTGAACCAAGGCGAAGAAAGATTTTTTTGGGCCATTTTCAAGATCGGGAAAAGACCTAAGATTGAGGTTCCTTCATTTTTAGGAAATCTTAACCCAGAGGAGTTGATCGATTGGATCAATGAATGTGAAGAATATTTTGAGTATGAAGATATTGAGGATCCCGATAGGGTCAAATTTGTGAAGGCCAGACTAAAAGTTCATGCGAAGATCTGGTGGCAAGAGATTCAATTGGAGTGAAATAGAAGATGGAAAGATAAAATCACAAGATGGGATCGAATGGTGGATAAATTGAAGTGGTAGTTCATTCCTATTGATTATGAGCTTGACCTACTGAAGAAGATGCAAAGTTTGAAGCAAGTAGAAAGATGTGTTCAAGAGTATATAGAGGAGTTCTATCGAATCCTCATCAGAATAGGCCATGTGGAAGCTAATAAGGAGAAATTTTCTTGTTACCTTAATGGGTTAAGGCCAAGCATTCAGGAAGAATTGAATCTGGTTCGAATGAAAAGTATTGAAGAGGCATACCAATTTGCCCTAAAAGTAGCTGAAAAGATGAACAAGAAGTTTGAGAGCAGACAAAGCGGAAGAGGTCATGATGGAAGATCTGGTGGATGGTCATATGGAGATCAAAATGAAGATCTGAAAAAGTAGGATGAGGCCAATAATAGTAAGAACTAGCGAGGAGATAATTTCAATCATTTCCATGATCAGAATAATAGAGATCAGAGAGAAAGAGGAAAAGGACAAGGATCTGGAAGAGGAGGCTTTCATGGAACATGTTTTCAGTGTGGGGAAGAAGGTCATAGGGCATTTGAATGTCCTCAATGCCAAGGAAGGACAGATAGGAGAAATGAAGGCTACGATAGAGTTGCACATGTAGATGAAGGTACCAGATCATCACATTTTGAAGATGCTGAAAGAGGAGAAATGTTGATTAATAGAAGAGTCCTACTGAGTGGTGAGAATGAACCTGAACAAAGGAGGATCCTATTTCATACCAGGTGCAAGTGTGAGGGTAAGTGTTGTGATGTGATTATTGATAGTGGCAATATTGATAATTATATGTCAGAAGAGATGGTAAAAAAGTTGAAGCTCAAGAGGTAGAAATATCTACATCCATATCAGGTTGCCTGGGTGTAGGATGACCACAAGGTCATGGTCAATGAACAATGCCTAGTGAAGTTCAAGATCGGCGGTTACCAAGATGAGGTACTATGTGATATCATATCTATGGATGCATGTCATATGTTGTTGGGTAGATTTTGGAAATTTGACAGGTGTGTTGTACATGATGGTCATACAAATACCTATTCCCTTATAAATGATGGAGTGTGACATAAGCTAAAACCATTGAAGGAAACAGAAGAAAAGGTATGTGGTAATGCAAGAATAAATTTTGTTGATAGAAGAAATTTCTTAGATGGTATGCGGCATGAGCATATGTGTTTTAGTTTAATTCCAAAGGCTAGGAAAGAGGAAGTACAAGATTTACTTGTAGAAGTTGCAGAATTATTGAATGAGTTTCAGGATATTGTATCTGATAATGTACCTGATGGATTACCACCAGTAAGAAAGATTAGTCATCAGATGGACTTGATTCCAGGAGCCAGTTTGCAAAATAAGGTAGCACACAGAATGACACTAGTAGAAAGTGAAGAGTTGAAGAAAGATTTGAAGTTTAGTTCATCGCATCATCTACAGATTGTATATGGAAGTAGTCCTAGAAATGCATATGAGTTGAGGAAGATAGATAAAGGAGAAATAAGTAGTGCTGAAGCTGAGGATTTTGCAGAACATTTGAAGAACATCCATGAGGAAGTGAGGAAGCACATTACCAAGATGAATGCGTAGTATAAGGCTAAGGTAGATGAGAAAAGAAGGCATAAGGAATTTTAGGTTGGGGATGAATTCATGGTTCATTTGTGGAAGGAGAGATTTCCAATCGATACATATACCAAGCTGAAAATGAAGAAGTTTGGGCCATGTAAGATAGTAAAGAAGCATGATTCAGGAAATGCATATGAGGTCAAGTTTCCTACAGAGTTGAATATTTCACCAATATTTAACATTTCAGATTTGATAGAGTATCATGAAGGGGGTGTTGAAGATGAGATCTCAGCAACACAATGGAGTATTCCAGCAACTAGTTCAGATACCAAAGAGATTGAGGATATACTGAATAGTCATGTTGGTAGAAGCATAAGGAATGGGGCATATGAAGAATATTTGGTCAAGTGGAAATGATGACCTGTTGAAGATTCATCATGGCTGATAAGGGAGGAGGTTAACCATCTTGGTTTTCCTCTTCACACCTAAGATGTGATGGGGTCACTTCTCAAATTACCCCGGGTGTCTGATGCAGGAGAATCCTAGGTGTAAGAGCAATCTTGCATCTGCCAAAAATATTTCTAGTTTCTTTTCAATAAGGGCTATCTTGGGCAGAGCTGCTATTTTTGGAAAGTTACTATTTTTAGTAATTTTTTTGTTAGAGCTCAGAATGGTCTATTTTATTTCCTCGAGGTTCATTTTTGTCATATTAGCCTGCCAGTAAAGTTTCATAGCCAGATCAAGTCTAGTTTTGAAGATATTGAAGATTTTTGATATTGGCAGCAGGGTAGAGAAACTTTGAACTCAGTTTTGAAGGCTTTAGAGGCCCCAGATGACATTGAAACTTTGGCTGAATGAAGCTTGCTTGATTTAGGCATTATAGAGCTCCTCGTTCCCTTTTCAAATTGGGGTCATAATAGTCAATCGGGTCAACGAGTGATGACTTATGGTCTTTGGAAGTTGGGCCACCTAAAATGGAGAAAAATAAATTTCCTTCAAAATTTTTGTTTGGGTTTCAAAAGTTGTTTTGTGCTGACTTTGATGTAATAAATTGTAAAATAAAATAATTCTAAGTTTGGTTGACCTTATTGGCTAAAATTATGGAACCTTCCCAAGTGGTGGAAAATTGCCTATATAAGGAAGGCTGTAGTGTTGTCTTAGACAGTTCGGAGTAGTTCTGGGTAGATCTGGGTAATGATTCGAGGCTTTGTCCTATAGAATATTGTAAAGGGAATGCCCATGTGGCTTTGCATATTATAATTTTGAAATTTTTAATTCCACATTTGTGGAGATAATAAGAAGCCCATTTTCTGTTCTTGCAAATTATTGTTGTTTCTTTGTTTCTATTATGTGTTTGTGGGATTAAGAGGAGCACCCTTCATCAAGTGGTATCAGAGCAAGAGTTCCTAAGTGTGTAAACAGATCACCGACTGTGAGACAATTTGCACTAGGAACATGGTTAGAGTTGCAGCATGCATCGTGAAAATGCCTCCATGAAGGGAACGTGGTGAAAGAGTTGGTGTTGTAACACCTAAGGTTAGAGCACTCTAGAGACAAGTGCAAGCATTGCAAGAAGAGATTCATAGAGGAATGAATCTTAATGTCAGAGACAAAAGTGAGGATGAAGCCAAGAGAGAAGGAAATTTTGATCAAGAAGGAAAAATTTTGAACCAGGAGGAAGAAAGACTTTTTCAGACCATTTACAATATCAGAAAAAGACCTAAGATTGAGGTTCCTACATTTTCAGGAAATCTTAACCCAGAGGAGTTGATTGATTGGATCAATGAATGTGAAGAATATTTTGAGTATGAAGATATTGAGGATCTTGATAGGGTCAAATTTGAGAAGGCCAGACTGAAAATTTATGTGAAGATCTAGTGACAAGAGATTCAATTGGAGCGAAATAGAAGAGGGAAAGATAAAATCACAAGATGAGATCAAATGGTGGATAAATTGAGTGGCAGTTCATTCCTGTTGATTATGAGCTTGACCTACTGAAGAAGATGCAAATTTTGAAGCAAGCAGGAGGATGTGTTCAGGAGTATACAGAGGAGTTCTATTGAATCCTCATCAGAACATGCCATGTGAAAGCTAATAAGGAGAAATTTTCCCGTTACCTTAATGGGTTAAGGCTGAGCATTCAGGAAGAATTGAATCTAGTTCGAATGAATAGTATTGAAGAGGCATACCAGTTTGCCCTAAAAGTAGAGGAAAAGATGAACAAGAAGTTTGAGAGAAGACAAAGCAGAAGAGGTCATGATGGAAGATCTGGTGGACGGTCATATGAAGATTGAAATGAAGATCTAAAAAGGCAGGATGAGGCCAGTAACAGTTAGAACTAGAGAGGAGATAATTTCAATCATTTCTATGATCAGAATAATAGAAATCAGAGAGGAAGAGGAAGAGGAAGAGGAAGAGGAGGCTCCTATGGAACATGTTTTCATTGTGGGGAAGAAGGTCATAGGACATTAGAATATCCTAAATGCCAAGGAAGGATAGATAGGAAAAATGAAGTCCAGGCTAGAGTTGCACATGTAGATTAAGATACCATATCATCACATTTTGAAGATGCTAAAAGAGGAGAAACATTGATTAACAGAAGAGTCCTGCAGAGTGGTGAGAATGAACCTGAATAAAGGAGGAGCCTATTTCACACCAGGTGCAAGTGTGAGGGTAAGTGTTGTGATGTGATTATTGATAGTGGCAATATTGATAATTATATGTCAGAAGAGATGGTGAAAAAGTTGAAGCTCAAGGGGTAGAAACATCCACATCCATATTGGGTTGCCTGGGTGTAGGATGACCACAAGGTCATGGTTAGTGAATAGTGCCTAGTGAAGTTCAAGATCGGCGGTTACCAAGATGAGGTACTATGTGATATCATATCAATGGATGCTTGTCATATGTTGTTGGGTAGACTTTGGCAATTTGATAGGTGTGTTGAACATGATGGTCATGCGAATACCTATTCCCTGATAAAGGATGGAGTGTGACATAAGCTAAAACCATTGAAGGAAATAGAAGAAAAGGTATGTGGTAATGCAAGAATAACTTTTGTTGATAGAGGAAATTTCTTAGATGGTATGCGGCATGAGCATATGTGTTTTACCTTAATTCCAAAGGCTAGAAAAGAGGAAGTAGAAGAGGTACTTGTAGAAGTTGCAAAATTATTGAATGAGTTTTAGGATATTGTATCCGATAATGTACCTGATGGATTACCACTAGTAAGAAAGATTAGTCATCAGATGGACTTGATTCTAGGAGCTAGTTTTCCAAATAAGGCAGCACACATAATGACACTAGCACATTACCATGAGGAAGTGAGGAAGAACATTACCAAGATGAATGCACAGTATAAGGCTAAGGTAGATGAGAAAAGAAGGCATACAAAATTTCAAGTTGGGGATGAAGTCATGGTTCATTTGTGGAAGGAGAGATTTCCAGTTGATACATATAACAAGCTCAAAATGAAGAAGTTTGGGCCACGTAAGATAGTGAAGAAGCATGATTCAAGAAATGCATATGAGGTCGAGTTGCCTATAGAACTGAATATTTTACCAATATTTAACATTTCAAATTTGACAAAGTATCATGGAGGGGGTTTTGAAGATGAGATCATAGCAGCACAGTGGAGTATTCCAACAACTAGTTCAGATACCAAAGAGATTGAGGATATACTAGATAGTCATGTTGGTAGAAGCACAAGGAACAGGGCATATAAAGAATATCTGGTCAAGTGGAAAGGATGAACTGTTGAAGATTCATCATGGCTAACAAGGGAGGAGGTTAATTATCTTGGTTTTCCTCTTCACACCTGAGACATGCCGGGGTCACTTCTCAAATTACCCTGGGTGTCTGATTCAGGAACATCCTAGGTGTAAGAGCAATCTTGTATCACCCAAAAATATTTCTAGTTTCTTTTCAATAAGGGCTATCTTGTGCAAATCTACTATTTTTAGTAAGTTTTCTGTTAGAGCTCATAATGGTCTATTTTATTCCCTGGAGGTTCATTTTGGTCATATTAGCCTGCTAGTAAGGTTTCATATCCAGATCAAGTCTAGTTTTGAAGATATTGAAGATTTTTGGTATTGGTAGCAGGGTATAGAAACTTTGAACTCAGTTTTGAAGGCTTTAGAGGCCCCATATGAGGTGGAAAATTTAGTTGAATGAGGCTTGCTTGCTTCACGTGTTGTAGAGCTCCTCATGCCCTTTCCAAATTGGGGTCATAATAGTCAATCAGGTCAATAGGTGATGACTTATGGTCTTCAGAAGTTGGGCCACCTGAAATCGTGAAAAATAAATTTCCTTCAAAATTTCTATTTGGGTTTCAAAAGTTGTTTTGTGCTGACTTTGATGTAATAAATTGTAAAATAAAATAATTCTAAGTTTGGTCGGCCTTATTGGCTAAAATTCTGGAACCTTCCTAGGCGGTGGAAAATTGCCTATATAAGGAAGGCTGTATTTTTGTCTTAGGCAGTTTGGACCAGTTCTGGGTAGATCTGGGTAATGATTTGAGGCTTTGTCCTACAAAATATTGTAAAGGGAATTCCCATGTGGCTTTGCATATTATAATTCTAAAATTTGTAATTCCACATTTGTGGAGATAATAAGAAGCCCATTTTATGTTCTTGCAAATTGTTGTTGTTTCTTTGTTTCTATTATGTGTTTGTGGTATTAAGGAGAGCACCCTTCATCACATCTCCAGATAGTAGAGACACTAAAGAAATTTTGGTAGAATGAGATTGCTAAGTTGAAGTTAGCATATACAAATGTTTTCACTTTGTAAGTACTTGTGAATACATTTTTGAGAACCTTTTTTATTAATGTCAAAGGGGGAGTAGAATATGTAGAAAGAACAATATGGAGATTTTTAAATAATGTAAAGAAAAAATATAAAAGGGGAGATATAAGTTAGAATATATATTAGGAATTTTGTATAAAGAAATAGTTAGTAGCTTCACCATATTCCTTTGTTGCCATTTATGACAAAGGGGGAGATTGTTGCAAAGTTGAATATACTGAAGTATACGACTGTATTTAGTGTTGTCATTATGGCAACAAGGTCATATAGAGTTTTGGAGTCAACGCACTTTATCACAAGGTCAGAATATGGCTAAGTATAGAAGACTGAACAGTTAGCAAAGCACCAGAAGATCAAAACATCAACGCACGTGCGTATGACCAAGTTATGGTATCCACCCTTGAAGTTAAGATGGTCAGTGTGTATTCATGCTAACTCTAAGAGTGCATGATCAGATGAGACAGTATGATGAAGATATAGACAGTTAAAGAGGTATAGTCAGTGAATGACAAAATAGAATAGAGTATGGAGCTGACTATTTCTATTTTGATTAGTGGTTATAATAATGTTTTTAAAGGCTATGTGCCTATTGTAATTAGATTGTAGATATGTAAACATCTTGGTTTGTAAACACGCTTGAGCCAATTCAGTTGGAAGCGTTGTATGTAATCGATTAAAGGGACGACCTAGTTAATTGTTTTGTAAGCGCATATAAATATGACATGCACCTTGGTAATTGATGTGCGACTAGAAAATAGTCAAAGAAGAGTAGAGCAGAAGTATGCAAAGAGAAGTTAGTATGTTGTAGTGCTTCACAAGAGGTTGAAGCATCAACACATCAAAGGAATTGATCAGACAAGCAGTGTCACAGCACCAGTTCATCCAATAGATATAATGTGTATCTGAGATCATAAGGTTGTAGCCTTCACCACTTGAGCGGTGAGCTCTAAGACAGTGTGTCCCCACCCCTAATAGGGTTATTGTAAAAGAATCCTAATAGGGTCTGACCTTTGACGAGGTCACTGTACTAAAAGCATTGTAAAGAACAACTCCTAACAAGGTTGCAAATCTTCTAATAAGGATCATAAGTCACTAGTGCAGTTCTTAGTGGGTATCAATTCCCACCGAGGTTTTGACCTATTTGTGTTTTCCCGTAATCATATTGGTGTTATTTGTTTTGATTTTCTATCTTGTTTAAATTGATATTTATTTCAGTACTTAAGTAATCAGTTAAGTTTCAAGAGTAAAGTAAAAAGATTAAGATATAGTGAATACTAATTCAACCCCCCTCTCAGTGTTCCCATTCCTAACAATAAGACTATTAATTCCACTCAGTTAAGATATTTTATGAATCAGTGGTTAAACTGATATAGCACTGATCTAATTCAAATACAACTCAATTGAAAATATTCAGATCTATGCTAAGCCCATATAAAATCCTCTGATCATTAATCAATTCACTTCCTCAATATTTTTCAACTTAATTTCACTCGGTAAATAGTTCTTTGACACTCGATAATGTCTACAGGCTTGGTTCTTTTAATAACTAGTTTGATCAGGCACACATGAATAAAGTCTTCATGTGAAATCTCTACATTTTTCTTCTTTTCGGCATGTTTCAATAATGAAACTCATATCTCTTATATAGACAAGTAAATAGTTTTCATATCAACCATTAGATTTTGCCTCTCAATCTCCTTCGTCCATTTTTCTACTTAAACCTTCCTTGGAAGATGTGTCATTAACATGTTTCAATCTCATCCTTTAGATGTTCTCCAAATTTTGTCAGCCGTGGATCTCATAACAAACTTTATCTTTAACTTTGAAATCATAAGAATTTCCATCTCATCAAATTCAGTCGGTTGTTCTTAGCATTTAATGTTTTCATCCATACTCGGTCAATATAGAAATGCGTCGGTGATAACTAGGTAAACTAGCCTAGTTAATACTGTCACTCGGTATACACTGCACTAGCGTGGTGTATACAGAAATGATGTAGGAGCATCCTAGGTGTAAGAGCAATCTTACATCACCCAAAAATATGTTTTGGTTTCTTTTTAATAAGGGTTATCTTATGCAGAGCTTCTATTATTTTGGAAATTTACTATTTTTAGTAAGTTTTCCGTTCCACCTCAGAATGGTCTATTTTCTTTCCTGGAGGTTCATTTTGGTCATATCAGCCCGCTAGTGTTTCATTGCTAGATCAAGTCTAGTTTTGAAGATATTGAAAATTTTTGGTATTGGCAGCAGGGTACAGATACTTTGAACTCAGTTTTGAAGGCTTTAGAGGCCCTGGATGAGGTCAAAAATTTGGTTGAATGAAGCTTTCTTATTCAAGCGTTGTAGAGTCGTGCACGCCCTTTCTGAAATAGGGTCATAATAGTCAATTGGGTCAACGGGTGATGACTTATGGTCTCCATAAGTTGGGCCACCTAAAATGGTGGAAAACAAATTTTCTTCAAAAAAAATTTTTGCGTTTCAAAAGATGTTTTGAGCCGACTATGATGTAATAAAATGAAAAATAAAATAATTCTAAGTTTGGTCGGCCTTTATGGCTAAATTTTTGGAACCTTCCCAAGCAGTAGAAAATTGCCTATATAAGGAAGGCTATAGTGTTGTCTTAGGCAGTTTGGAGTAGTTCAGAGTAGTTCTGGGTAATAATTCGAGGCTTTGTCCTATAGAATATTGCAAGGGAAATGCCCATGTGGCTTTGCATATTGTAATTCTAAAATTTGTAATTCCACATTTGTGGAGATAATAAGAAGCCCATTTTTTGTTCATGCAAATTGTTGTTTCTCTATTTCTGTTATGTGTTTGTGGTATTAAGGGGAGCACCCTTCATCAAGTGGTATCAGAGTGAGAGTTTTTGAGTGTGTAAATAGATTGTCGACTGTGAGGTAGTTTGCACCAGGACCATGGTTAGGGTTCCAGCGAGCAGCGCAACAATGCCTCCATGAAGGGAACATGGTAGAAGAGCTGGTGGTGTAACACCTAAGGTTAGAGCACTCCAGAGACAAGTGTGAGCATTACAAGAAGATATTCATAGAGGAATGAATCTTAATGTTAGAGACAAAAGCAAGGATGAAGCTGAAGAAGGAAATTTTGAAGAAGTCAAAATTGTGAATCAGGAAGAAGAAAGACTTTTCTGAGCCATTTGTAAGATCGGGAAAAAACCTAAGATTGAGGTTCCTACATTTTTTAGTAAATCTTAACCTAGAGGAATTGATTGACTGGATCAATGAATGTGAAGAATATTTTGAGTATGAAGATATTGAGGATCCTGATAGGGTCAAGTTTTCGAAGGCCAGACTGAAGGGTCATGCAAAGATCTAGTGGCAAGAGATTCAATTGGAGAGAAATAGAAGAGGAAAGGAGAAAATCACAAGATTGGATCGAATGGTGGACAAATTGAAGTGACAGTTCATTCTTGTTGATTATGAGCTTAACTTACTGAAGAAAATGCAGAGTTTGAAGTAAGTAGGAAGATCTGTTCAGGAGTATACAAAGGAGTTCTATCAAATCCTCATTAGGATAGGCCATGCAGAAGCTGATAAGGATAAATTTTCCCGTTATCTTAATGGGTTGAGGCCGAGCATTCAAGAGGAGTTGAATTTGGTTCAAATGCACAATATTGAAGAGGCATACCAATTTTCTCTAAAAGTAGAGGAAAAGTTGAACAAGAAGTTTGAGAGCAAACAAAATGGAAGAGGTTGTGGTGGAAGATCTGGTGGATGCTCATATGGAGGCCAAAATGAAGATCTGAAAAAGAAGGATGAGGCTAGTAGCAATCAAAATCAGAGAGGAAACTATTCCAATTGTTTCCATGTTTAGAATAATAGAGATCAAAGAGGAAGAGGAAGAGGACAAGGATCTGGAAGAGGAGGCTTCCATGGAACATGTTTTCACTATGGAGAAGAAGGTCATAGGGCATATGAATGTCCTCAATGCCAAGGAAGGACAGATAGGAGAAGTGAAGGCCAGGCTAGAGTTGCACATGTAGATGAAGATGCTAGATCATCACATTTTGAATATGTTGAAAGAGAAGAAACACTAATTAACAGAAGAGTCATGCTGAGTGGTGAGAATGAACCTAAGCAAAGAAGAAGCCTGTTTCGCACCAGGTGCAAGTGTGAAGGTAAATGTTGTGATATGATTATCGATAGCGGAAGCACTGACAATTTTGTGTTAGAAAAGATGGTGACAAAGTTGAAGCTCAAGAGAGAGAAACACCCACATGCATATCAAATTGCCTAGGTGCAGGATGACCACAAGGTCACGGTCAGTGAATAGTGCCTAGTAAAGTTCAAGATTGGCTAATACCATGATGAGGTACTATGTGATATCATACCAATGGATGCATGCCATATGTTGTTGGGTAGACCATGGCAATTTGATAGGTGTGTTGTACATGATGGTCATGTGAATACCTATTCCTTGACAAAGAATGGAGTGTGACACAAGCTAAAGCCATTGAAGGACATAGAAGAAAAGGTATGTGGTAATGCTAGAATAACTTTTGTTGATGGGAGGAAATTCCTAGATGGTATGAGGCATGATCATGTGTGTTTTACTTTAATTCCAAAAGATGGTAAAGAGGAAGTAGAAGATGTACATGTAGAAGTGGTAGATTTGTTGAATGAGTTTCAGGATATTATATCTAATAATGTACCTGATGAATTACCACTGATAAGGAAGATCAGTCATTAGATGGATTTGATTCCAGGAGCCAGTTTTCCAAATAAGATAGCACATAGAATGACACCAGTAGAAAATGAAGAGTTGAATAGACAAGTACATGAATTATTATAGAAAGGGTTGATTCGGGAGAGCATGAGTCCATGTGTTGTACCAGTAGTATTAGCACTAAAGAAGAATGGAGAATGGAGGATGTGTAAAGACTCCAAAGCAATAAAAAAGATCACAATCAAGTACAGGATTCTATTACCATGAATGGATGATATTATGGACTGTTTGAGTGGAGCTGTGTATTTTTTAAAGATAGATCTGAAGAGTGGATATCGCCAGATTTAGATTAGAGAAGGAGATGAATGGAAGACTACTTTCAAGACAAAGGAAGGACTGTATGAGTGGTTGTCATACCTTTCAGGCTAACCAATGCACTGAGAACTTTCATGCGGCTCATGAATGAGGTTTTGAAAGAATTTCTATGTAAGTTTGTCATTATTTACCTAGATGATATTTTGATCTTTAGTACGACATTAGAGGAGCATATGATGCATATTCGTATGGTGTTTGAGAAGTTAAGGGAAGAGAAATTGTTGATTAATTTGAAGAAGTGCATTTTTGTGAAGGAGTTAGTGTATCTGGGACTTGTAGTTTCAGTAGAAGGTCTAAAAATGGACCTAAAAAAAGTGCAGGCTATCCTTGAATGGCCTACTCTAAGCAGTGCAACCGAGGTAAGATCTTTTCATGGTTTGGCTATCTTTTACATAAAGTTTATTAGAAATTTTAGTAGTATTTGTGGACCCTTGATTGAAAAAATGAGAGGGGATAGAAAAGAGTTCAAGTGGACTAATGGGGTAGATAAGAGTTTTAAACTGTTGAAACAAAAAGTTATAGAACAACCTATTTTAGCACTTCTATATTTTAATAAGGTGTTTCAAGTAGACTGTGATGCTAGTGGTACTGCAATAAGAGTTGTTATGAGCCAAGAAGGTAAACCTGTTGCTTATTTTAGTGAGAAGTTAAATGATGCAAAGAGAAAATATTCTATTTATGATCAAGAATTTTATGCTATAGTTCAAGCATTAAAGAAGTGGAGACACTATCTGCTTCCTAAGGATTTTTTTTGTATAATGATCATCAAGCTTTGCAATATTTAAATAGTCAATGAAAGTTGAATCAAAGGCATTTGAAATGGGTTGAGTTTTTGCAGAGTTATACATTTGTTTTGAAACACAAGAGTGGAAAGTCTAATAAGGTTGCAAATGCTCTTAGCAGAAGGCAACTATTGCTGACAGAGATGCAAATTGAAGTGGTTGGGTTCAATAAACTCAAGAATTTGTATCCACAGGATCCTAATTTTGGAGAAGCTTGGAAAGCTTGTAAAGAACCTATTACTCTAGATAGAATGAAGGGGTTGGATTTCATCATTCAAGATGATATGCTATTTAGAGGGAGCCAGTTGTGAATTCCATGAAGTTCTATGAGGGAGAATCTCATCAAGGAGAAACATAGCGGAGGATTGGTTGGACATTTTGGTCATGATAAAACCCTTGCTTTGGTTAGTGAGAATTATTATTGGCCATAGTTGCAGCAAGATGTCAAGAAGCTTGTATAGAGTTGCAGAGTATGTCAGATGACGAAAGGAGTAAAGTAGAATATAGGGTTGTATCAACCATTACCTGTACCAGAGAAGCCTTGGGAGGATATCAGTATGGATTTTCCTCTTGGTTTTCCAAGGACTCAGCGGGGACATGATTTTATTTTTGTGGTAGTTGAAAATTTTTCAAAGATGGCACATTTTATTCCCTGCAAGAAGACTAATGATGTTGTTCATGTAGCAGAATTTTTTTTCAGAGATGTGGTGAGACTTCATGGTTTGCCAAAGAGTATAGTTTCAGTCCGAGACACTAAGTTTGTTGGATATTTTTGGCATACATTATGGAAGAAATTCAAGATAGATTTGAAGTTCAATTCATCACATCGTTCACAGACTAATGTATAGACAGAGGTGGTGAATAGGAGTTTAGGAAATTTGATGAGATGTTTCATTGGAGATAAGCCAATAGGATAGGATTTGATTTTACCATAGGTAGAATTTGCATACAATAATTCTGTCAGTAGGAGCACTGGTAAATCACCATTCTAGATTGTATATGGAAGTAGTCCTAGAAATGCTTCAGAGTTGAGGAAGATAGATAAAGGAGAGATAAGTAGTGTTGAAGCTGAGGATTTTGCAGAACACTTGAAGAACATCAATGAGGAGGTGGGGAAGCATATTACCAAGATGAATGTGTAGTATAAGGCTAAAGCAGATGAGAAAAGAAGGCATAAGGAATTTTAGGTTGGATATGAAGTCATGGTTCATTTGTGGAAGGAGTGATTTCTAGTTGGTACATATAACAAGTTGAAAATGAAGAAATTTGGGCTATGTAAGATATTGAAGAAGCATGATTCAGGAAATGCCTATGAGGTAGAATTGCCTACTAAGCTAAATATTTCACCAGTGTTTAACATTTCAGATTTGACATAGTATCATGAAGGAGGTGTTGAAAACAAGATCATAGTAGTACAGTGGAGTATTCCAATAACTATTTTAGCTACCAAAGAGATTGAGGACATACTAGATAGTTGTGTTGGTAGAAGCACAAGGAACAAGACATATGAAAAATATATGGTCAAATGGAAAGGACAACCTATTGAAGATTCATCATGGCTAACAAGGGAGGAGGTTGACCACCTTGGTTTTCCTCTTCACACCTGATTCTTAGTAGGGTCACTACTCAAATTACCTCAGGTGTTTGATGTAGGAGCATTCTAGGTATAAGGGAAATCTTGCATCACCCAAAAATATTTGTTGCTTTCTTTTCAATAAGGGCTATCTTGTACAGAGCTGCTATTTTTTTGGACATTTACTATTTTTAGTAAGATTTTTTTTTGAGCTCATAATGGTCTATTTTCTTTCTTGGAGGTTCATTTTGGTCATATCAGCCTACCAATAAAGTTTCATTGCCAGATCAAGTCTAGTTTTGAAGATATTGAAAATTTTCAGTATTGGCAGCAGGGTACATAAACTTTGAACTCAATTTTGAAAGATTTAGAGGCCCCAAATGAGGTTGAAACTTTGGCTGAATGAAGCTTGCTTGATTTAGGCTTTGTAGAGCACTTCACACCCTTTCCAAAATAGGTTCATAATAGTCAATTGAGTCAACGGGTGATGACTTATGGTCTCCGAAAGTTGGGCCACCTGAAATGACAAAAAATAAATTGCCTTCAAAATTTCTATTTGGGTTTCAAAAGATGTTTCAAGCTGACTATGATTTAATAAAATGAAAAATAAAATAATTCTAAGTTTGGTCGGCCTTTATGGCTAAATTTCTGGAACCTTCCCAGGCGGTGGAAAATTGCCTATATAAGGAAGGCTGAAGTGTTGTCTTAGGCAGTTCAGAGTAGTTCAAAGTAGTTCTAGGTAATAATTTGAGGCTTTTTCCTACAAAATATTGTAATAGAAATTCCCATGTGGCTTTGCATATTGTAATTCTCAAATTTGTAATTCCACATTTGTGGAGATAATAAGAAGCCCATTTTTTGTTCTTGCAAATTGTTGTTTCTCTATTTCTGTTATGTGTTTGTGGTATTAAGGGGAGCACCCTTCATCAAGAAATCTTCAATTACCGACCACATTGACATGTTCAATTTCAAATCTCTTCTTCATAATAGATTAACTCAGCATGCTCAAGTCAACAATATAAAGCCATAGACTCATCAATAAGTTACCCAATGTTTACCTTATCCTTATCTTTCATATCCATTATTTCCTCATGTAGATATCATAGTTCTTCATCTTTTCTTCCTTCAACAGATGTTCAGATATTTGTAACTAACATGATAAGTACTGTCAAAACTAGTTGACATCAATGACAACATATTAACTGATTTAATCATCTCACATATCATTTCAGTAGCTTGGTGATCTCTAATCACTATTCCTTTAGTTCATCAAATATTCAATTAGTTGTAGTTCATCACAAGAAAAAAGATCCACAAAATCTAACAAGCTGAGACAACACAATAATACACCTTCAACACAAGGACTGACTCAAGAACTCCCCACCTAAGTAACAGAAAGGGTTAGAGGTAGATTTCTTTCTCACAGAACCTTGGTGATATCTCCATAACAACAACAATGATTAAGGATTTTGAGGGCTCGCTTAGACCTATGAGACCAAGTGGAGTTGATGCTCAGTACTTGCATGCATGCAACACCAAGAAGAGATACATGTGCATAGATACATATATATACACTAAGACATATGAAAATAGATGACCTGGATCGATACATCATGTGAACCTCAACTAAGTGAGTAACTAAGACTTTTTCCTGAGTCATGAAAACACATCAACCACATATATGCATGAAACGTGAGACATCATAGATAGTAATGGTTAGATTCAAATCCTTGGGTTAGCTCTATTTTGTATAAACATATAAAGATAGATGATTTTCAATTTCATAAACATTAAAAACTAATCATAAATGAGTATGTCTAAATATTTGATAAGCATATCATCATCCAATTAAGCATAACTATAAACATGTAGTTCTAACCATCATAATGCAAGATGTCCAAATCAAAGAGTCAAAGTATAATCATTTGAGAGGGTATTACACTTGAATATTCATCAATGAATAGAATGAAATATTTATCTTCATAATCAGTGTGTAGAAAATATAAAAACCAATTGAAGAATATATCTTAATTTTAAAAGTAGATTTTGTTAGCTTTCCTAAGTGACATTCCTTACAAATAGCATTATCAAGCTTTATCAATCTAGGTAGATCTCTTACAACATGTGTAGCATTTATCTTCATAGTGTTATCAAAATTTACATGACAAAGTCTCTTATGTCATAACTAGCTATCATCAATTCTAGAAACCAAGTTTTTATTCTCAGTGCTATTAAAATGAAAAAAATTATCTCTTGTTTTTGTACCTGATGCAATTTCATTTCTAGAGATTCCTTTGACTATGCACTTTCCATCCTTAAATTCCAACATATATCCTTTACCAACAAGGTATCCAACACTCAAAATATTATTCTTTAAACCTTCAACATATAAGACATCATCAATATTATTCTTACCATCAAGAGTAATCAAACCTTTCCCTTCGATAAAACAACACCACAATCATACCTTTCCAATTTCAAAAATTTATTCTTATCTCCAGTCATATAATGTGAGAAACCACTATCTATTACCCATTCATCTTTTACCTCAACATGTGCAGCTAGGGCTTTCTCCTCATTCAAGATGGTAGAGTTCTTTTCTCTAATAGAAATAAAGACAATCTCATCTTCGCTCTTCTCATATCCTTCATTAGTCACACCTTCACTAGAATAATAACACTTCTTATGATATTTAGGCTGAAATTTTATAGGCTTATGCTTTACTACTCTCCCATGAAATCGAAAATAAAAATGACCAATCTTATTGTAAGAAAAAAATTTCAAGGTAGCTTCCCTTCATACTTACCCACACCTTTAGGAACTCTCTTTGCAATCAAGGTTTCTAGATTTTTTAAATTTATTTTCTCTTCTCTAATCTCTTTCCATTCCTTATCATATCTAGATCCAAACTTAGATGAACTTGAAGAAATTTCACCATATTCTTAATTTGGTCTATCCTTATAAATAGTATCTTTAAATGCAATTTCATACTTCAAAATATTATCAAAAAGTCTAGTCATTTCAAAAGAAGATAACATACCAACCAATGTATCTCTTGTCACCCTAGAAATGATCTTGATCTATTCAATTGCAATAACTTTATTGTCATAGGAGGAGGAAATGATCTAAGATTTTTAGAAATAATCTCTTCCTCATCCATTACACCATTGACACTTCTGATTCCATAGACAAGTTCAGTTATTTTGTGAACACAGGCTTGAATATTTTCTCCTTCACTCATCCTCAAAGATTCCAGTTGTCCTTTCAGACTTTGCAACTTCACTTTCTTCACAAAGGGATATCCTTCATGTAATGCTTCAATTTTTATCCATTCCTCATGTGCAGTTTCTAATTCCATTACATTTGTATATTCAACATTTGTTAATGCACTCAACAAGGCTTCCTTGGTTCTCATGTTATATCTAAATTTTATCTTCTCATTAGCAATAGAAACATTCAAATCTACATGAGGCTTTTAATTTTTCTTTGTAACATCCCAATATTATTCTCTAATGCATCTCAAATGAGTAATCATTCTTCTCTTCCATAAAGAATAGTTGGTTCCTTCAAATCTCATATTGTACTTAAAATCTGCCATCCCAGATCACCTCAAGCAGTCAAGATTCAAAAAGAGGATCTAGATTTGATACCAATTGATAGAAATAAGGTAGCACAAATAATTGAGAGCGGGGGGGTGGGGGGGGTGGGTGAATCAATTGTGTCCAAAATATTTGTGCCAAAATAGAACTTATCAATACTTAACTTCCTTACATGGATAAACATCAAGCAACTGAACCATCAACACAAGAACACATAACACCAAATATTTTTTCTTGGAAACCCAATTAGAGAAAAACCACAGTGGGGATAAAACCCACTAGATGATGTATTAGTATATATAAACCCTATTAAAGGTACAAATGAGGGAAAAAAACCCTTGGGCTACAACCCAAAATACAAATAGGGATATAAACCCAAAGATAGACTATAATCCACTATGGACAATAATCCACTAATTTTGTGAGATGATTGGTAGCATCTCAGACATGCAAATATAAATCTGATGAAGTATAATTCTATTCTAAATTTATTTTAGATTCCACTCACACCTCTTCAGACAACATCTCAAACATAAATCATGTTCTCATCCTCATCATTATCATCATATTATCGATCTCAAGGATTACATCTTTAAATACATTACATCAACTTATTACAACTAGGTTGGCCAGAGACCTAATTGTAAAACATTACAAAGAGTAATACAAAATGCAAAATTTGATCTAATAAATTTCATCTAGGACATAGCTAGGACCCAAATCTCCATCCATGATTACACCACGATCCAAATCTCACACCTCAAATCTTGCAACACGCTAACTCACCAAGTTAGCCAAGAACACCAACATGCCATAGGAAAATAATTGATTCCAATCACATATCCCAATGTGATCCACCAAAATGAATAGAACATGATCCAAAAACATCAACAAGTAGCATGGATTACCACAACAAAAATAAAAAAATCACTGCCTCAGAATCTATAACTTTATTTGCATTGTTCATCAGGAACACTGAACATCGACCTTTGTCACAAAAGAAGAATATCTTTCCAACTTCTAAATCAAAAACCATCCAAGGTGAGAACACACATCCTTATTTTTAACTCACCGACATGTTAGTAACAAAAGATATTGCATAACTGAACCTCACCGATCCAAAAGCTTCAATTTTGTCTCCATAGAAATAACCAAAAAACTATCCTCTAATGCATCCATCATAACTTCCTCAGATCACACAACGAACCTTTGAGATTTGAAAAAAATCAAGTACATATATTCCTCAACACATCTCTATCTTTGCAACAACTGACATCAAGTACAATGTTCATACTGAACAAAAAACTTCAACTAAGAAAACTAGGAGATTGTCAGGAATAAAGAAATATGTTGACATCAATGATAAAACATTAATTCCATCACATATATGCATGAAATACCCAACAACTTAGTACATCAATTTTGTGCATCTATTCAAGGGGTTCTTTCTATTTCATTTTTATCTTATATTGATGTCGATGTTAGGTTATTAGAGTTTGGGAATGAGAGATCTTTTCTTGGCTTTGGTCCTTGATGAAAAATGGGGAGAAAAATAAAGTAAATAGTTATTACAGTAAGGGGGAGTTAACATTCAAGTTTTGGTGGCTGTTTTCCATCAATGAAAAAGGGGGAGATTATTAGAAATATATGATTATTGTTTGTTATAATTGATGTTAAACATATTGTTCCATAAGTTCTAGAAGAGTTTGAGTTTGTGTTTCCTCAAGCTTGGTGTTCCTAAAGTCTTATATTCTTGGTGATGTGGGTAGTATGTTGAACCTTCAATATATTCAAATACTAGTAGGTTCTCTATACTACACTGCAAAACAATGGAAGATGAGACTATTTCCTGTATGGTCTCAAAAAAGTGGAAGACACGTATGTATCCTATATGGTCTTAGAAGAGTGGAAGACATGAATCTTTCATGTATGGTCTCGAAATAATGGGAGAAATGTATATATTATGTGATCATGAGTAGATGGTGTTTTACAATGCTCATGTGTTATAATCTTATATTTAAAAGTCTTCTTGGTTGAAATGTCTATTTTTCTATTATAGTATCATTGAGTTGCATTACAGATACCAGTTTTATAGTTGTGGTTATTTGTCTTTTCGGAGTGGTCCCCTTCTAAAAATTAGTGTTGAAGTTGTGTTTCTAATCATTCATATGAAATCAATGTTTGGTCTTTGTTGTGGCATTCTCTAGAGATTAAGAGTGTTTTCTTTGTGTTTGAGATATTGTGTCATCCTATGTTGTCATTTTTTCTAGTTGTTATTCCAATCCATAAAAATATTGTGAAAAATTCTAACATGACATGTTGACATGCCTTTTGATGTTCCATATAGATCTCTCCATAGCATGTGGAGGTTTGGTTATAGCTTGAAATTTGGTAATTCTCTTCTATATGTTTGATTTATCCTTAGTTGTTGTTTCTCTTATTGTATATTTGACATTGGGACATGTGTAGTGTGTTCTTGGTCATCCTTTCTCTTGGGATGAATCATGCTTTCAATTTTTGATCTAGGTGCTATATTTATTGATTGTTGAAATGTTATAATTAGGTTTGGTTCTTATACTAAATTCTTACATCTTATCTGTATGGGTTCATGTTATATGGGAGATATGTATTTAATAATTATCACTTATCTATTTAAGCTCTTGATTTAGATGCTTTTAACATTTGTCCTATTTGTATTTTGCTAATTCCTTGGCTAACATAAAACTAATTCATAATATATTTTGTTGATAAAAGTAAGTGAAGTGTGTTATCCAATTAAACAATCAACAAAGTAGAGTTTTGTGATAGTGGAAAAGAAGAAAGGCATTAATAATTTTTTACTAGTGTGGACACTATTATGCAGATCAACCACATTATTAGGAGAATATAGTTTCATCTACTTTGAAGAGTTGTAAGACTTTGATATAATGGGTCTTGAGTACTTGAGTTTGTTATTGTATCTTTCTACTTTGGTAGTGAGCCTCTATATGCAATTCTAGAGTAGTGAACTCCTATTTGTATTGTAAGGTAGTGAGACTTCTTTATTCACATTCATTGTTGTAAAGTGCTCCTTTAATTGGTATAATAGAGTAGTGAGCTCCTAATATTTTGTAACCAGATTATATACTTCATTGAATTATCTTTGCGGGAATGTTCTCTCTGTGGTTTTTCCCAACTTTTGTTTTCCATGTATAAATCTTAGTGTTCTTGTATTTTTAGTTTTGTTCTTTACTTGCACACTTTTATTTGAGAAGGTTATTGAAGTTAGTTATTGAATTTTTATTTTATGTTTATTTAACCCCCCTCTTAGCATCCAAAGTATGTTCATTAATTGGTATAAGAGAAACGTTCCTTTAGAAGAGGCTTAATCACTTGAGGTAGATTTAGGATGGTGCATAATTTACACTTTTAGACATTGGATTTATATGGCATGAATATAACCTAATGCAAGGATACAATGGAAGAAACTATAGTTTATTTTCTCAACAATAATCATTATATAAATATTACTTTGATGAACTTGAAGATGTATAGAAAAAGAGAGTGTATTGTATTGTGAAACGGAAATATCTTTTGTAATCTGGTAGATACCTTGATGTAAACTAAACTTATAGCAGCATATTAAAAAATAAATAAAGTGATAAGTTGAATCCATATGATGTACTATTGTGTGTAAATTTTAATTATGCACAATTGTATACAATATGAGATTCAAAGGTCTATGTTCTACTTATGATTCTAAGTCTTAGGTGATGCATGACCAGAATATGTTAAGAAAAGAAACAAAAATGATACCCTATGTTGAATTCTAAAGAAGTTGAGAAATATCAGTTTGAAATCTAGTGATGCATTGAAAAATTCTATCAGTGAGATAGCATTGTCAGTGAGACATACAAACAACTAGTGAGGCATTGTACAAAGAATATTTGAAATAAGCCAGTGAGGAAACTTCGAGTGGTTTTATTCCCTAGAGGGTTTCCACTCAGGACATACCACTACATTATATTCTTGTGTAAGTTTTTTCTATTTTTATATCCACTCTATTTACTTTATATTGCTCAAATTCATCAAAGTTTGAGAAAGAATTTAAAAAGTCAAATTATGTATGAACACTGATTCAAACCCACATCTCAGTGTTTATTATACTCCAAAAAGTGGGTCTTGAGTACCTAAGTTTGTTATTGTATCTTTCTACTTTGGAAGTAACTCTGTATGCAAGTCTAGAGCAGTGAGCTCTTATTTGTATTGTAAGGCAATTAGCTGATGTAGCCTTCAAGAAAAACAATTTAGAAAATAAATAACACAAAATTTTAGAACTCCAAATTCTTCATTAATCTTCTCCAACTTACTCTACCTCTATAATGAAAGAAAACAACTACTTATTACAATTCCAAAAATTACCATATTTGGCATATTTTCAGGAAAATCAGATTTTTCCATTTTTGGTAATTTTCAAAACACATCCTAGGAATCTTGATTTTTCCCAAGAAATGACCCCAACTAAGTCAAGATGAATTTCCAACTAATATATGAAATCAAGAACATGATTTTGAATTTATTACAAAAGATAACTTTCTAAAAACTAGAAAAAAACATAAAAAGCCAATTTTGGAGGCCAAGATGATAGTTATGGCTCCCAAAAGGGTCAAAATGACCACCAATCAAGTTAAGCTTCATTGGCAATCCAAATAGCTCCTTGCCACGCAAGTACCGGTAAAATTTCAGCCAAAACCCACATCTGAGTTAAAAGTTATGACCCTCGAAAGTAAATCTCGACCAAAACCCACATTTGAGTCAACAACCTTGATCCTCAGATGCTCCTGCATCATTCTTTATTCACATTCATTGTTGCATTGGAAATGAGACTCTAATTGGTATTTCAGAGTAGTGAGATCCTAATAGTTTGTAATCAAATTATATACTTCAGTGAATTATCTTTGTGGGTAAGTTCTCATCGTGGTTTTTCCTAGTTTGATTTTTCCACATATAAATGTTGGTGTTCTTGGGGTAAGTGCACCAAGATGGTGGACAATTTAGTGGTTGATTAGCCAAATAAATGCCTTAGATACTTAGAGTATAATACATGTTTATTCAAGATTGGACATCTTAAACAACAACTAATAAACTCATTTAACCCATTTATGGTATCAACCAAGGACGTAGACTTGAAAAAGTGTCTGCAACGTATATGCTCTGAATCATCCTAATTGTCATTCATCTAAAGTATTCAAATTAAAATACTTAAAAGCTTGAAATAATAAGATAGGTGAAAGAAACAAACATAATCTACTGAAAATAGTAATCATAGATAGGAATTGCTCTATCTGCCTTTGTTGTAGGAACAACTTGCGAGTTCTGTTACGACTGGCTGCAGTTCTTTCTGAATCTAGGGAAGTATAAAATAAATCCTAACACTGGAATTCACTCACCAAGTAGGCCCCCTTGGATGAGTGAATCGAATATGATCAAGCTAAAAAGATAGAACTCACAAAGAGTATTCTATTCATTCATTGAAAGGTACAATTGAAATGAAACAAAACTAGATTCTATTTGCTACTTTCATAGAATTATATTAACTTTCTAACTTTCACTAACTCTGAAAGTTTAAGACAACAACTTATTTATAAGAAAACACTTGAGAAACTAACCCCTAAAACTATGATCACTCCAACAATAAGGATCAATTAAGATTCATAATGTGATACAATAGAATCAATAATGCTCAGGAACAAGTCTTCCAAGAATATAGCAGGTCGTGCTGCTAGATCTATGCCTAGATAAAGTGAGAAACTGGTTGACCACTACAAAGGAGAGCAATGCACAGTCACACCTTAATTATTTCAGCGTAGAGTTGATTTTGTCAAATCCACCATGCCACCCAAATGAATGTGTTGTTGACTTGTTCTTGCATGGATCTAGTAACATATGCAAAATTCAAAACATATATATTTGTATTATTTAAATTAAAAAATACATTATCTCACTAACTAACTCTTGCATGATATGTGGCTCCAGGAATCCTAACCCAAAATAACTTAGGAGAGATGAACATTAAATAACACACTCATATATCTATTTAATTCATCTATCACATTTAATTCATAAGTTTTAACCACAAGTTCTACTTAAATCACATATCCTATTGAGCTATAAAGTATTTGAAAGTTTTGACCATACATATAGAAACCATATTCATCATCATTGAAGTTTGCATAAAGTCAAGTAATAAAAACCTAACAAGTCATATAAAAACATGATAAAACATACCATTAAAATGGCTCATCATTCCCCCATCTTAAATCCTTGTTGGTTCTCCAGCATGGATGGAATTTTTGATTCTGGCCTTCATGTGCAAGTCCTCTACAATTCATTTCCTAGACTCTCCCTCCTTGTAGTTTATGTAGCCCTTGTTTTCTTCCAACCTATTCCACTTGTTGACCTCAACTGCCATGTCATTCTCATCTACATCTTCATTAATTCACAATAGAGGATTCATAATAATAGGTGGTTGGAATTTCAAAGGAAACCAATAGATGGTTTTAGTTCTGTGTAACATGATATATCACGGAGCTCACTAATTGGCCAAGGTCAGATTTTGGGGGGAATGGGGCTCCTTAATCCTTAATTTTGTAGACATCCTTATGCATATGTGAGTACTGGCAGAAATAGCTGTAGGAATCTCTACAATAGTGAATTCCTCATAATCTTTGAATGCGTTTTCCCTCAAGGGATAAATTTTCTGCCTAACACTATCTATCAAGGTAACTTTTACCCAATCATAAAATGTCCTATTGGCTTCTTTGGTTTTAGGTCTAATTTGAAGTGACATTTCAATTTCATCACCTTTGTAAGGTTGAGCCTGGTGTTCTTGACTGATTTTATTTTGTACCCATGATATAAAAGTCCTTAATTGAATATCTCCCATGTATACATGAGAGAATTCCATTCTCTATTGTCAGGAACTACCAGGTTATGCAAATACAATTCACATAACAAATTCTGAATATTCATTGGAGATGAATGGAATGCATCATAAAATTTATGTGGCATGGAAACCAAAGGACCAAGCCCTTGAACTACTCTAGTCAACTGATAATTCAGATATTGTTCATTAAGGAATAGTGCATACACATAAGAAGGTGACCTATTATTCATCAGTTCTAGGACAAGTTTGGTAATATGCGTAACCTTTCCTTCTAGCACCAAAATCTTATCTGATTGTTTTTCTATTTGATGAGCCTACTCATCAATGACCTATTTCAACCTCTTCTTTTTCAACTACCACTATACTTATTCTAACAACATTTGTTGGTATAAGCTCAACCCAGCTGTCAAAGGAGTGGATAAGTATAGAGGTGGCATAGGTCCCTAGTTATTGACATTAGTCCATGCTGAGGCTAGCTTAGGAGTCCCTTTTTCCTTAGTTTTATCTACCCATAAAATCATATCCATCTTAGGTTTCTTCTCTGTGCACTGTTTGGCCACCTGGGTAAGAGTGTCTAACCCATCATGTTTGAGTTTCTCAAAAATAGAATTAATAGTTTCAAAGTTGATTTCAAGGAAATCATTAGAGGGAAGCTCTTCTGATGCTATAGGAATATTTTGATCAGATGGAATGTCTCCTCCAAAGGAGTTATCATCAACATCCATAGAATCCTATGTTTCATCATCTTGTCCTAATTCTGAGCTTTCCTTATCACTGTCAATGATAATGAAATTAGGATTATTTTCTTCACATTACACCAGTGGTTTATCTGGGAATACATCGGCATCATGCTCGCTTGGAGAGGAAAAATTCTCATTGTTTATCCAGTATTCACTTACATTTTCCATATTCTCTACAAAAGGAGTGTCAAGATATTCTGAGAAATCTAAATTGACTACAAGAGGTGTAGATTTATCATCCCGAGGCAAATTAGAGGCAAACCAAACACTTCGCCAGATTGGAGTTCCAGATGAGAGTTTAGGGTTTTTCCTCCTCTTTTTAGTAGAGGAGGCTCCTTCAACAAAAGCTGTAGGAGGTTCATTCTATGCTCTCTTCATTCTTGGAAAAGGATTTTCAAAAGTTGTTTCAAAAAATTCTTCTGTGTCAAGTTGTCATCCTGAGGGTAACTCCTCGGTTTCAAAGACTTCTCCTTTTCTTTGTTTGCTAGCAGACCTAGTTTTTATGGAAGACTGAGCAAAAAATTATTTATCTTTATTTTTCTGGAAAGCAGTGGAAGTAGGTTCAGAAAATTTCTTTCTAGTAGGCCTAGGGGTAGAGGTGGAAGCTTCAATAGTTATTTCCAACTTTTCAACAATTTTAACCATGCCCTGGACTGTTTTCTCTTGTCTGCCAAACCCTTGACCTCTAGGACCGACTATTCTAGGCATGATTTCATCAATAGCTAAAAATTATTGCCATGTTCCTAATGCCTACTTATTTAATTCCCTTTCCACTAGTAATTTAATTAAATAGTTATGAGATACAAATTGGGGTTTACCCATATGCACATTTGCAGCTTGTTTTTTCAAAATATTAAATAGAAAGTTGGGAAGGTTTACCAGTCTATTCGCATGCCGAAGACTACTGAGAAGCTTGAAATGCATTTCATACATCCAGGTATATTGACCCTCATAGGTGAAATATCACATAATGTAAAATGTTTGCTACATGAATTCACTTGGTAGAGAGAGCCTTGAGGTTCCTTCCTTCTTATCAACATCCAGCTTGGGGTCACCATGCAAAGTAAAATGTGCCCTAGATGAGCAAGGGTCTAAGTCTTTTTCATAATTTTTCCCTCCTACGGTAGAACAAATACTTGAGCAATAATCTTCTCATTTCATTCTACACGAAGGCCTTTAACTACTACAACACCATTTCTCAGTGTATTCAAAAACTAGAAGGCTACCTCTTCATTAAAGGCTTCAAACAATAACTCAACTAGCCTTTTTGTTCAAACAATTACTGAGTGGGAAGATCAGTCAAAAAAATTGAATGGTTAGAAGGTTCGTGTCTTATCCAATCACCACCCATTCTATTAAACAACATGAATCAAATAACCTCACGATCCTAAATAACAAAGCCCAAATTTGCAAGGAATTTACACACAAAAACCAATAGTCCAGACTCCAAGAAATGTAAAACTCACTTTGCAAAATACGACCAGTTCAGAAAATTAAGTTCCCATAAGCAAGAGAGGTTACCATTAATTTCTATAATTACCTTTACACATGCCAAAGTCTGCCACCTTTGGCATGTCGTGAAGGTACTTAAAAATGTAATCATGATATGGAACCTTAATCACCTTAGCATTAATCATTAATAGGATATGACATATATAATGATAGGTCATCTGAGATTTGAAAAGATTTTGAAAAGATAGAAAAAGCTTGAACATACACATGGTTAAATATTCCTCCCCCAGCTAAGTTTAGGCATGGGTCCTACCATGCCACATATGCAAGAGTAGTAATGACACAAATAAATTTTTTTTAAAAAAATGAATAAAATTATATGTACAATAGCATAAGTTACTAACCTTCTTGTGCTGAAGGATATTTTTTTGTTGCATGAACATTTGCTACTAGAACGATGCGATGGATGATGGTTGTGAAAATGACCAGAGATGAAATGGAAATTTATTATGGAGAGATTATTTCACAAAATGTGAAACATTATTATGGAAGCTTTGATGGAAATCAAAGAGGGGTGTTCACTTGAGTAGAAGACCCACATTCTTCTTCTGCATGATTGTTGGATTCACTATTTGGGGTGAAATGCTACATGAACTCATCTCTACTCGACATCTTGTGGTAGAGCTTGAGTCGGTGACCATTGGTGAGAAGTTTGAATAAAATTGGATCAATAGTTAATAGCTGCATGGCTCTATTACTAAAGACTAAAATAATTTCATAAGGGACTAACCTATGTGTTTGAAACTTGCCTAGAGTGTGCTAATAATGGGAACCATATAATAAGGCCTAGTCATCAAGAGAGAATTTCTTATCTTTAATGAACTTGTCATGCCATTTCTTCCGCTGCTGGTGGATACTCTCAGTATTATGCAAAGTAGATTTCCTAATTTCATCCAAGTTGTTAAGGTGTAGTAGCTGTTCCTGTTGAACATTAGTGAGATCTATATCTAGTTCAAGTGATGTCTATAGGGTTTTGTATAGAAATTTGATAGGTATGACCAAATATTTTCCATAAACTAACTCAAATGGTGTGAAACCAGTTGTAGTTTTCCTTGCAGTCTTATATGCCCAAATAGCTTCAGGAAGTCTACTTGCTCAATCCTTTTTTTTGAAAAATAACTATTTTTGTCATAATGGCTTTTATTTCTCTATTTGTGATTTTGGCTTGACCATTAACCTACAGATGATATGGTGAAGGTTTCCCATGTCGAATGTCATACTCATTCATCAAGGTTGTTATGAGATTTGAGGTGAATTGAGCACCTTGGTCAGTCACTAGTTCTCTAGGTATACCAAACCTAGTAAATATGGATTCATACAAAGATTTAGCTACTTTATTATCCCTAGCATGTTTCATGGCTTTGGCCTCTACCCATTTGGTTGCATAATCAGTACAGACTAAGATATAGGACTTGCCATGAGATCAAGGTTCTATAGGACCCACAAAATCAATACCCCATTTGTCAAATGTTGTGACAACTACCTATGGCTACAGAGGAATTTCATTTGATTTAGTTGGGCATCCCATTCTTTGACATTGGTCATAATGTATGGTATATTTAGAAGCATCTTTGTGTAGAGTAGGCCAGTAGTAACTGGTGGTGATAACTTTGAATGTTGTGCACTTTGCTACAAAGTGCCCTCCACATGGTACATCATGACAGGCACAAAGAATTTCATATGTCTCATCTTCATGAACACATATTCTTATGACTTGGTCTGAGCCTGTATAAAAAATAAATCCTATAATCCATGAAAATTTAAAAATTTTCTCAACTAAGATTCTTCGCTCCTTAGGAGAGAAGTGTGGAGGAGTACTTCTTGTAGAAAGGTAGTTTTCTATATCTTCATACCATGGATTGTGGGTAATAATAGAGGACAAGTGTCCATCAAGGAATCTGTCATCTATAGCTCTAGGATCATCAGGAATGTGCAATCTAGATAGAAAGTCTGCTACCACATTTTCTTTTCTTGGTTTATCAGTGACTTTGATATCAAATTTTTGCATGAGTAGTAGTCATCTGACTAACCTGCCTGATATAGAAGGTTTGTTCACTAGGTACTTAATTGATGAGTGATCTGTATGCATAGATAATTCATAACCAGTAATGTAGTGCTTGAATTTATTTAGTGCATAAATAACTACCAATAAATCCTTCTCAATGACAGTGTAATTTATCTTAGCTCCTTACAGATTTTTGCTAAGCTAATATATGGCATGCTCAACTAGTCCTTATTTCTACCCAAGGAATGCTCCTATAGTATAGTTTGAGGCATATTTATGAATATGAAATGGTAATTCCAATTAGGTGCTCTCAAAATAGTTGTTTTAGTCAACACATCCTTTAACTGCTGGAATGATTGCTCACAATCTTCAGTCCATTCAAAGTCTGATTCTTTCTTTAAAAGATTGTACAGTGGAGCTTCTATTTGACTAAAATTCTTGATGAACCTCCTGTAGTAACCAGGATGGCCTAGAAATATTTTGACATCCTTTTTATTTGTTGGTGTTGGAAGTGTGTTAATGACTTCTATTTTAGTTGGGTCTACTTGAATCCCAAATGATGATAGGTAGTTCTCCAAAATAACCCCTTCTTCCATCATCATATAGCACTTTTCACTGTTAAGAGAGATGTTATGTTCCTAGCATCTTTTAAGGACTTTGTCTAAGTTGGCATGAGCTTCTTCAAATGTTGACCCATATGCAGTGAAGTCATCCATGTATATTTCAACACAATCAATAGATATATCAAAAAAAATACTAATCACTTCTCTTTGAAATGTAGCAGGTGCATTACACAAACCAAAAGGTAAGATAGAATAGGTGAAGGTTCCCCATGGGCATGTAAATGTTGCCTTGTCTTGATCCTTAGGTGTTATTTGTATTTGGTTGTATCCATTGAACCCATCCAAAAATGAGAAGTATTTTTTGCCAGCTAGGTTATCAAGGACTTGATCTATAAAAGGTAATGGAAAGTGATCCTTCTTTGTTGCAGAATTGAGCTCTCTATAATCCACACATACTCTCCATTTTACACCCTTCTTGGGAACTATGACCAAGGGTGAGACCCACTGACTATCAGAAATGGGATAAATAAAACCAGCATCAAGTAATTTCTACAATTCAGTTTTGACTATGTCCCTGAGTGTTGGATTGATTCTTCTCTGAGGTTTCTTGATTGGCTTACAATTAGGACTAATAGAGATTCGGTGGGTGCAAATTTGCAGATCTAATCCCTTCATATCTGTATAATTCCATGGAAAATCTTGCTAGCTATCTTGGAGGAGCTTGAGAACTTATGTTGAATGTTTAGGGCTAAGATTCTTGTTAACATTCAACTCTCTACCTAGGGAAATTTCTATTTTGACTACCTTATCTAACATGATGACTTCTGCAAATGAAGGTGACTTAATCTCATGTGGTAACAACATATGAAGGTAATCAGTTGCTAGAGGAATTTGAGGTGTACAAGGCAGTATGGTTTGTAGGGTACAATTAGGAATAGTATAGGAAAATGGTTCAACACCATATTTGTTGGTAAGAATGGAAACAAGTATGCCATCTTCTTCTTGGGATATCATAAATGGGTTCCTCTCTATAACCATTAAATGATTTATTGAATTTACCTCTAACTCAATGTCACCAAGATCAGGCCAAACAACTTAGTCAAGTTCCATCTGTGGTTTAGCAGGGGAATATAAAAGTCAACTTTTGGGTACTTACCCCATCTGATAGAGTCATCTTTCCAGAGTGGCAAGCTATGCAAGCATATGTAGTGGCCAACCAAGGTCTTCCCAAGATTAAAGGATAACCACCTAGAGTATCTTCAGGAGATAAGATTACAAAGTCAAATGAGTAGTCTAATGAATCCAGTGTTACTACAATATCCTCTACCATGACATCAGGACTTATAGTAGAATTATCAGCTAATTGAAGGATTGTAGGAGTTTCTCTTAAGCTAATAATGTTGAGCCTTAATAGGACTTCACTTTTCATGAAATTAATGGATGATCCTAAGTAAATAAAAACATTCTAAATCAGAGTACCATTAATATAAATAGTAACAACAGGGCTACCTAGATCAAAATATTTAGGTAGAATGACATTTCTCAACATAAGATTAGAGAGTTTTCCAAGAACATGAACAGTCTTAGGATCTTCCTTTTTCCAACTAGGTTGTTTAAGATAGAATTCCTTGATAGATTTATTATATACTGGGACTTCTTTGAGGGCATCCAACAAAGGAATTTACACAGTCATTTGCTTCATTTGGTTGATCAAATCAATGGAAATTGAGCTTTCTTTTGTGGGTATAGACTGTGAAAGCCTCTAAGGAAATGATGGATCATTGGTTACTACAACAGGATGAGGAAGAGTAGTGGAGTCTTTCTCAGTTAAATCACTATCATTGGTAACTTCAGTTATAACTGGGCCTTTTGGTGCAGGAAATGTAGCTCTTGACCTTAAGTGGATATCATTTACCTGGATGGAATAAGTTTACTGGTGATTAGGATACCTGTTATTAGGATTTAGTGAAGGCTGAGCAGGTAGTTGAGTTTTCTTTTAAGGGCTAGCATTAGCTATAGGAAGTGGAGGCATTATAGCTTGCTACTAAGAAGGTGGCATAATGGCTTGTTGATTAGGTTGACTAGGATGATTCAGGCCCCATTGGGATGATTGTTTCTAGTTTCCTTTGGAGGTTGCCATTGGTTATTCTAAGGCCAACTTTGATTGGGTTTCCGCCATGGATTATGAGGGGGTTGATATTGCCAATGTTGGTTACCCCAGTGTGGTTGAGGTTGATAAGACCAATTGTTATTCCAATTTTGACCTTGGGAACCAAAATTCTAAGAATTTTTCTTTTTCCATTGATTGTTATTGAAACCAGAATTGTACAAAGGATCAGGAGGCATACCTTGTCTTTGAGCCCATGGTCTCCATTGAGAAACATAAAATAATTCTCCATCTCATCAATAGCCTTAAATTTAGTTGGCATTGACTGAGCCTCTAAGCATGCAATGTTTTTGTATTTGCAGTTCCTTTTATTTTCCTTACAATGGGAATAAAATTCAGCTAGCATAGCCTCAAATTCTTCATGATTCTTCTTAGCTTGCATGGTATCCAGCTGGGTAGCTACATTGTTAATGATGTATTGTTTGCAATCAAACAAGAGATTAGATATTTCCATATTTGAGACATCAACACTATTAGTCTTGCTACTTGATTGTCTGAGTCCCCTCCCTTTCTTCATTATAGCTCTAGAGTAATTAAGACACATCCTCTTAATGTCATCCCAAGTAGCTTGAGTGATGTCTCCTCCATCTATCAAGTTAAGAGCCTCCATACAAGACTCATTAATGCCTCTCAAAAAGAGATGCTTCATGAACTCTTCATTCAAAGTATGTTGAGTATTTTTCAAGAGGCTTAACAAGAATCTTGCAACTTAATCCTCAAGTGTCTCCTCATCTTTTTGTGTCATTTTAAAAATATCATCACCCTTCATATCACTACCCTAACAATACTCTTTGTATTTTTCCAAGAATGCATTCCTCATTCCCTCCCACTATCATACAGTATTGGCTCCTAGACCCATGAACCATCTACACATTTCTTCCTTTAAAGTAGAGGGAAAGAAATTCAACTTATGAACATTTGTTCTATAGTCATAGCTTCGATAGAGGATATCAAATTCAAAAAAGGAGGTCTCAGGGTCTTCAGTAATCAAGCCATAGAACTTTGGAAGTACTAACGTGGGAATATTCTTGAGATTGTTAGTATCATGCAGATCAATGAAAGGAAAGGCAAAGGTGGAAAGTGCCATCCTTGGAGGATTTGAAGGATTTGGAGCTACGGTTTGTCTTCTGAATACAACAAGGGCCAAAGGATTTTCATGTTGTTCACGTTCTGCATGAGGTGGTGTTGGAATGGCTTGATGTAGGTCAGCAAATGGATTCTCAAATGGTTGATTCTCTTCTCGGTCAAACTCTTGTGGATTTTCCCTTTCAAGAGGTAAGATTTCTTATGAGGCTAAGGGAACATTCTAAGGGAGAAATATTCCAAGATGATCTCTTCTCCTATACATAAAAACCTGATTAAACTAAGCCCTATACTAAGAAAGCTTTTGGGAAAAATTACCCTTAGGATAAGTTTAGATTGACACCATCCCTGGCAACGATGCCAAAATGATCAGCCAAATAAATTCCTTAGACACTCAGAGTATAATACCCATTTATTCAAGATTGGACATCGTAAACAATAACTAATTAACTCATTTAACCCATTTATAGTATCAACCAGGGACATAGACTTGAAATAGTGTCTGCAAAGTATATGCTCTAAATCATCCTAATTATCATTTGTCTAAACTATTGAAATTAAAAATACTTAAAATATTGAAATACTAAGCTAGGTAAAAGGAACAAACATAATCCACTAAAAATAGTAATCACAGATAGGAACTGATCTATCTACCTTTTTTGTAGGAACAACCCGTTAGTTTTGTTACCAATGGCTACATGAACAACAAAGTTATTTCTTAATCTAGGGAACCATAAAATAAATCCTAACAAACATTGGAATTCACTCACAAGTGGGCCCCCTTCGATGAGTGAATCGAATACGATCAAGTGAAAAAGATAGAACTTACAAAGAGTGTTCTATTCATTCATTCATTGAAAGGTATAATTGAAAGGAAACATAACTAGATTCTATTTTCTGCTTTCAAAGAATTACATTAACTCTTCTAAGTTTCACTAACTCTAAAAGTTTAAGACAACAACTTATTTATAAGAAAACACTTAAGAAACTAACCCCTAAAACTATGATCACTCCAATAATGAGGATCAATTAAGATTCATAATGTGATACAACAGAATTAGTAATGCTCGGGAACAAGTCTTCCAGGAATATAGTAGGTCCTGTTGCTAAATCTACGCCTAGATAAAATGAGAAACCAATTGACTGCTACAAAGGAGAGAAATGCATAGTCACGCCTTAATTATCTCAACATAGAGTTGATTTTGTCAAATCCACCATGCTGCCCAAATGAATGTGTTGTTGACATGTTCTTGTATGGAGTTAGTAACATATGCCAAATTCAAAACATATATATTTGTATCATTTAAATCAGAAAATACATTATCTCACTAACCAAGTCTTGCATGATATGTGGCTACAGGAATCCTAACCCAAAATAACTTAGGAGAGATGAACATTAAATAACACACATATATCTATTTAATTCATCTGTCACATTTAATTCATAAGGTTTAACCATAAGTTCTACTTAAAACACATATACTGCTGAGCTATAAAGTATTTGAACATTTTGACCATACATATAGAAACCATATTCATCATCATTAAAATTCGCATAAATTCAAGTAAAAATACCCTAACAAGTCACATAAAAACATCATAAAACATGCTATTAAAATGGCTCATCAGTGGCCACATCCAAAAAAAAAGAAATTTTGCATAACCCATGTGGGTTCCATAAAATTTAAAATCATGCTAGGCTTGGTTTTATCAAGCCTAGCAAAAAATAAATAAAAAGGCAAAAAGATCCTCAAAACCTATACGGGTTCTGAGGAACAAAAATTAACCTCAAAACCTATGGAATATTATATTCACAATTTCTCATAGCTTGTAAAATATGTAGTGTGAGATGTTATCTGCGGTATTGTGAATTACAAAAATAATAATTTCTAGATAAGAAATTATGCAAGCCAAAAGGAAGTCCCATTTCATTCATAACCTCATGTTTATACAAAGTATGAAGGATATGAAGGGTCACCAAAATCCCTTCGAAATGAAATGAATACTCCACAACGTTTATTACAAAATAAAAAATAAAAATAAAAACTTCAAAAACTATTTTGAATTTTATACCTATGTGTAGAAGGCATAACTTTCTACACATAGCCCAAAAAAGCACGCCGCTTGCACTATTGGAAAGATAATCCAATTATCTAGAGGAAAATTTGAGGAGTTCAAGACTCCTTAGAGAGAGAGGGAGATGAAATAAGAAGAGTCATGCATGTATATAGATATATACACATATCTATATAAATATATGCATATATATAACTATAGATATGCATATATACCTACATACAAACATATCATATATGTCAATCTATACAAATGTGTATTGTATTACACATTTACAAGCAAAATTTTTAATGTCTTCATAACCCGTACAGTTTTTGTGATGATCTACAACTGATTGAATACATTGATGAGCTAAATTGACAAGTGAAAGACAATGATTGGAGATCACCGAGTTACTAAAGTGATATGTAAGGAAATTAAATCAGTCAATGTGTTGTCATTTATATTAATTAGTTTTGACTATACTTATCATGATGGTTACAAACATTTGAAGAAGAAAAATGGTAAAGGAAAGATATATCTACATGAAGAAGACATGGATATGGAGATATGGATAAGGTATACATTGGGTAATTTATTGATGAGTCTATGGCATCATTTTGTTGAATTGATTGTATTACATGAATTTTTTCATGTATTGAAGATCAGAATTGAACAAGTTAATGTGGTTGGTAATTGAAGATTTTAGTATACACTTAGTTAGTGTAGTGTATACTGAGTGACAGTAATAACTGAGTTAGTATTCATTGACACACTCTGTATTAACCGAGTAAGAGAAACAATTAAAGTTTATAACAACCGACTAAATTGACAGGTTGGAAAGTTACTTATGATTTTGAGGTAAGAGATAGAGTTTTTTATGATGATCAAACAATTGAAAAAATTCAAGATTGATCAAATGGAAGAGATTGAAACATGTTATTAACACATCTACCGAGGAAGCTTGAAGAAGCAAAATGGATGATGGAGATTAACAGGCAAAATCTAATGGATGAGATGAAAATGGTTTATGACGTCTATTTAAAGAGACATGAGATTCATTATTGAGTCTGGAACATATTGAATTTGCATGAGAAATTGTGTGGAAGGAAGTTTTCATGCACCACTGATCAAACTAGTTAAAGACAGAACCGGGCAGAACTACAGGCATAACCGAATGTTAGAGTATTATTTGTTAGAAATAGGGAATACTGAGAGGGGGGTGAATCAGTATTCTACAAAATTTATCTTTTTCCCAATTATGGATATAATAGATTATCTTAACACATGCATAACATAAGAAGCTAAACAACATGCATAGCAATAAAACTAAAGAACTCATAACACATTATTTGTTCTCGAGGAAACCCTGGCCAAGGGAAAACCCCGGTGGGGATGGTACCCACAAAGATCCACTAATCAAAAGTACCATGTTAAGGATGTTGACCCTATTAGGAGTCTATTACATGCATATAGTGTCTCAGTCCTAATTAAGGCACTATAGGCCTTGTTAGAAGCCTCAACCCTGTTAGGAGTTGGCAGTACAAAAAGTGATTACCAGATGAGCCCACTGCCCAAACAAGTAATGTACAATATTCATTGATTAAAAAAGAAGGTGAAGGTACATAACCTTATACTACTTGCATCAATATCTCTTCACTGCTCTTTCACTATCGCTATTACATATACATCATATATCTCACATCATATCACTTCTTGATATCCTTCTTACAATTTACAATTACATTCATACAAGTTATTAAGGCTAATAACTTTTTGGTTAGCTACCATATTACAAAATAAACTTTACCTAAGGTTTAACATCTAGGATGTCATCCCTTTATATTTTTAAGTCATTATTTTGATAAACAAAATAATCCCTTAACTCTTTATCAATTTTGTCTTCATATTCTGTCCTGTCAGCTTAACACTGTCTTTAGAAAAATTATCATAACTTCTTTCGTACATGTTGTACTAACTTACACTCTGAGATGAGTCTTCAATAGTCACCATAAAGTCTATGTTCAAGTGTGCAAGCACTGAACTTACTCCAATCAACATCGCAAACCAAAATTGTCATCAGGTTCACTAGTAAAAACAATTGTCTCATACTTAGACAATTTTGCATTGCGCTTTGACATACTAGCTCTCTGACCTGTGCGATCTTCATGTAGATCATATGTTTCCATAATGACAACATCTATGTAACCAAATCAGCCAAATTTCCAACAATCTCCCCCTTTGTCATTGGTGGCAACATATGAGAAAATTGGCTAAGTCTTACAACTTCAAAATCTCAAAATTGTGACCATAATACAAAACATATATATATTGTCCTTATGACTTTATTCATCCTTTCTATATACTGCACTCCCCCTAAGAGTAAGTATCCTTAACAATTTTATACTATATATCTCTCCCCCTTTGACAACAATGACAAAAAAATGTAAGGAGGGTAACAAAACTGTGTTCACAAAAAGTTATACCTTAATTCAATATTGCAAAGCTGGTAGGCTTGCAACACAATCTGCAAAATTGATCTTCATAGCCTCTAACTCTTTCTCCCATGATTTATTAATTGAATCTACCACACTGAGTAGTGTGCATAATCCATAAGATGCTATCTCACATGCTTGGAGATTCTCAAAGCTAAACTTTTGAAAAGATGTCTTAGCTGAAAGACATTCTTCCAATTGCCCTTCAATAGTGCTCAAGTTTATAGAAATGTGTTCTCTCAAAAGAGTGAATCTCTTCATTTGCATGTCCTTTTCATCTTGCAAAATTTTGATCTCATCATATATCTTATGAATTTTCTGCTCAACATCAAATACCTTCACATTGGGGCTTGAAAGAAGGTTTGTTTCATTTTGAATTTCTGCTTCCTTCATCTTCATCTTTTGATCTTCTTCTACTGCCAAGTTTTCTAATTTTTTACACTGAATGTACAAAGATTTTCCTCTTTCCAAGTTCTTCCTCAAGTCCTTTATATAGATATCAAGGTTATTGATATCATTCCTGATATTCTGACTGATGTTCAAGAGTTTTTTGGCCTCATAAGCTGCATGAGCTTTCACTTTTTCTATATCAGATAGATTTGTAAACTCATTATCAAAAGTGTTCGTTACTTCCTTTGCTCTTTCCAGAGGGTCATCTTTTGCAATCTGTGTAGTAATAATGCCTTGTAATTTCTCAGTAAGCTCCTTCAAGCATCCTTCAAGACTCTTTACTTTCTTATTCTTTCCAATGATCTTGTTCAAAGATGTGATCAATTCCATCTGATCATCATCGTCTACTTTCTTTCCCAAATTCTCAATCATAGAGCCAATTTGAGTTTTCTTGCCAGTCTCAGGTGTAAGACTGATATCTTCTTGAGTGGGAATAGGTACTAGTTTTTCTATCACTTTAGGTTCTACAACTTTGGTCTCTATTTTCTCTTCTCCTTTGGTAGTCTCCTGCTCTTCAAAAGCTGAATTGTCAACAATGTTTTCAAGATTATTGAATAAGTTATCATCACTATCCAAGGTGATCTTAGTTCCTCCTACATTCATGACTTTGTCCTCAATGTGTATGGTTGGTGGAGAGGGAATGTCCTCTTGTTCTACTTCTTCTACTACTTGATCTTTGGATTCTGCTACAACTAATGATTCTCCATCATTCTCTGACATTACCTTAATGATTGCTTGCTCTATTTCTACATTAACTTCTTCATATCTACCTCCCATAATCTAAATGGTTCTCTTCTTCGTACTCAAATGGGTGCTTAAAGCTTTCATAATTTGATTGAAGTGTACTTCATCTCTCACAACACAAAGCTTTCTTACAAGCTTTTCTCTAATAGCTATGTCCTCTTCTGATGCTCTCTTCTTCCTATTTACAAGTTTATTGAACAAGTCATCAGGTATCTTACCTTGAATTGTATCAAACTTCTTATTAGATAAAATCATATGCTTTACCACTGCATTTTCTAGATTTAATATCTCTACATAATCATAGAGATCAAAATACTTTTTCATCTTTGTAAAGTCTCCATCTTGAATGATCTATTCATTAACCTTCTCAACTCTAGGTTTCCAAGTTTTCTTCTTAACAAGAGTACTTTCATCATCTTTGATTTCTACAATTTTCCTTTGAACTGGTGGCAACAAAGTTTTCTTCCTCTTACCTAGTTCAATAGCACTCTCTTTTACTCTTTTGCTAGGTGTGGAGGAGGTATATCTAGTGGATATCCTTGCTTCTTGATCCTTCTCTATTTCATCCACTTTCACCTTGACTAATCTTTCCCCTTACTGTGCTGCAATTGATGATAGAGGTGGAATAGACAAAACTTTTTTTTTCCAATATCTCTAATTGTTGTTGCTGTTTGCTTGGCTACCAATAATTCATGTTTAGTCATCCCTGTATCTTTTAGAATTTTCTTGATAGTACTCTCAACTCTTTTCTTTGACTGCTTCTCTTCAAGTAAGGTCTTTGTGGATTTGAAGTTCTCCTCAAAGGTTCCAAACCTATTACAGTGAATATCAATATTGCACTTAAGTAACCTACTCACATACTCTTCTATCTCAACCTCAGATATCTCATAGCTAAGAGGGTCTATGAACTTTGTTCTAGGTTCTACTACTTCAATGTAAGTAAAGTCAGTATCAACCATGAAACATATCTCATTTTTATACTTCTCCATAAGAGACTATGGGATCCTTGATCTGCTAGACACCAAATCCTGAAATGTCTTAATTACCAACACTGCACTTTCAGTCAATTTATCAATAACATGCCTCCTATACACTTGGTTAATCCTTTCCATTTTAGTTTGGCCATCATTCCAGTCATTTCCAATTGTGTAAGGAAATCTTCTCAATAGATGAAAAAACATATAAGTGATTAAGGATGAGAATCTAAATTGTGTATACTTAGTCTTCTTAATCTTTTCCAAATTCTCAAACAGTTGAATTCTTAGAATCTCACACATATCAACTTGTACTTTATCAACACACATCAGATAAGCTGCATGTATCATTCCATCTGCCAAGTCATCCTCTCTTGAGTTTGCACAAAACTTAGTGGTTAGGATATTGCACAAGTATTTGACATCATCTTGTTGAATCTTACTAATCACAATTCCTCTACCGTTATTGGATGAATTTGTGTTTCCTATGACTATTTTCCTCATGTTCTTCTCATTTAAAGGAATGGCTCTAGTTTTAGATAGTCTAGTAACTTCATGAATCAAATTAGTTGTGATATCTATCACTCTATCTTCTAACCAAAACTTCTCATTATGAATTCTACTTAGGATTATCTTAGTACATTCTTCATTATCAAATTCATACTGTAATGCATACTTAATGATCTCATTATCTTTCAAATGTTCAAATCCTTCTCTCAATGACATGTCCTGATTGTAGATCTTCTGATATTCCTTGGTGAAATCACTATCACTGATAGTCTCTAGTTTGCATCCAAGATAACTTCTAACATTCTCTAGATGTAAAACTTCATTTGGTACGAATGATAAAGCTAACCTAGGATCATCTTCCAAGGGTTCTACTGGTTCCATTTTCATCTAAGGTCTATTTTTATCTCTGACATTGTGAATCAAAGAAAAATCCATGATTTCCTCTAATTCCTTAACTGATTTAAAGATCTGCCAAGTAAAATACCTCGATTTCGTTATTTAGGGCTTGCATAGATTTGGCACAAAATTCTTCACCAAATCCTTGCAAAATGCTTCCAATCACTACTCTTCAATCTCCTTAACACTTGAATTCACTTTGATGATCAAATAATATTGATCATGACCTTTTATTAATTCAATCTCACTTAGATCTGACATCACATTCAATTATTTTTCGAGTAACTAAGCTCTGATACCAATTGTTAGAAATAGGGAATACTAAGAGGGGGGGTGAAACAATATTCTAAAAACTTTATCTTTTTCCCAATCATGGATATAACAGATTATCTTAACACATGCATAACATAAGAATCTAAACAACATGCATAGTAATAAAACTAAAGAACTCATAGCACATTATTTGTTCTCAAGGAAACCCTGGCCAAGGGAAAACCCGGTGGGGATGGTACCCACAAAGATCCACTAATCAAAAGTATCCTATTAAGGATATCGACCCTATTAGGAGTCTATTACATGCATATAGTGTCTCAGTCCTGATTAAGGGACTATAGGCCTTGTTAGAAGCCTCAGCCTTGTTAGGAGTTGGTAGTACAAAAAGTGATTACCAGATGAGCCCACTGCCCAAACAAGTAATGTACAATATTCACTGATTACAAAAGTAGGTCAAGGTACATAACCTTATACTTCTTGCATCAATATCTCTTCACTACTCTTTCACTATCACTATTACATATACATCATATATCTCGCATCATATCACTTCTTGATATCCTTCTTATAATTTACAATTACATTTATACAAGTTATTAAGTCTAATAACTTTTCAGTTGGCTACCATATTAAAAAATAACTTTACCCAAGGGTTAACATCTAGGATTTCATCCCTTTATATTTTTAATTCATTATTTTGATAAACAAAATAATCCCTTAACTCTTTATCAATTATGTCTTCATATTCTGTCATGTTGGCTTAACACTGTCTTTAGAAAAAAATGTCATAACTTCTTCCGTACATGTTGTACTGACTTGTTCTCTAAGATGAGTCTTCAATAGTCACCATAGAGTCTATGTTCAAGTGTGCAAGCACTGAACTTACTCCAATCAACATTGCAAAGCAAAATTTTCATCAGGTTCACTAGTAAAAACACACTGTCTCATACTTAGACAATTTCACATTGCGCTCTGACATACTAGCTCTCTGACCTGTGCGATCTTCATGTAGATCATATGTTTCCATAATGACAACATCTATGTAACCAACTCAGCCAAATTTCCAACATTATTGACCGAGGTGAATATATTGAAGGATATGAAGGATTGAAGTGATTATTGATTAGAGGAGGTATTTTGAGATTAGCATAGATCTGAAAATCTGCAATTGTTAGTTGTATTTGAATCAGATCATTACTGTATTAGTTTAACCATTATTACAAAAAAATCTCTTTACCGAGTGGACTTAACAGTCTTATTTGTATTTCAAAATAACATTCCATGAATGTTGAAGGTTTTGTTTTTGACCCCATAGTGAATGTTGGTCAAGATTTAACTATTAGTGATAAATCCTTTAACCAGGTGACACCTTTTAGTGTGCATTGTAACCTTTGATAGGGTTGGCTCCTAACCAAGCTCACTTCAGAAGAGTGAAAATAATTTGGGTTACCAGTCCTGGGTGGTTTTTCCCTTAGCAGGGTTTCCATGTTAAAATCCTTGTGCTATTTGTTATTTGATGTGATTGGATTGTTAGTTTACTTTACACATTTCATATTTGGATTAATTGGTAAACACATTATTGATTTTACTGGTATTTGATAAATGAATAGAAAGATTGTTATTGCTATCTTACCAAGTTGGTTATTTTTTTAAAAAGTTTGAGTATATACATTTGGGAGTTTGGGACTGTAGGATAACTAGAACTAACTGATTCAGCCCCCCTCTCAGTTATCTAACAATTTAAAGACATATTATGTGAAACTCAAAATGTTGTTTTATGTCTTCAAAACCCATACGGGTTTTGTAGAACTTGAAATTGTGATCTTTTCTTTTCAAAACCTGAGTGGGTTATTTTGTACACCATAACCCATATGGGTTATGGCTTGGTAAAAGGTTTTGAATATGGCCCTAAGGCTTGCAAGCCCATTTTCCCTCCATTTTTGTCCATTTACATGTTTTTTCTTCTTTCAACATGATTCCTCAACTTCGTCATTATCATCTTTACAAATGATCAAGTGGGTATCTCCAAAATTACTACCATCATCTCACACGTCTTGTAAGCTTTTTGACCATATAAATTTTTCTATTTTTGGACAACATTAGCATAGTAAACTTTAATTTTCTTTACTAGTGCCTTCATAATCCTCATAGACATATGTCTACCATTTTTTTAATAACTTTTGATCTACTTGACAAAATTTTAAAAAAATTACATATTACTATTCTACACTAGATTCTATACACTTTTTTAAAAAAAATTACAATTTGGATTATTTTGATGCAAGTTATGCCCAACACACAAACAAGTACCAAATTTTCAGGATGCGGTCACTTCAAAAAATCATAAAAAATCAAATACTCAACAAAAAATTACAAAAAAATAAACAACTTCTAGATCTCACTCTTACCTATCATTAGGTACCAAAGGGTTTTGGAAAATGCTAAATCTAACTATATATTTTGTGAAGCACATGAAAATAGCTATGTTATGTTTTTTTGAAAAAATTAGGAATAATTTTTCGTGTGTGAGAGGTTTGACCCTCTTAATCTTATCCATTTTTAAAAAACTTTAGTAGTTTAGAAACTAGATTCAAAGTACTATAGTAACTGGACATAATAACCTGGCCAAAATAACCCTGGACACAATAACCCCACCATAATAACCCAAGGACACAATAACCCAAGGTCACAATAACCCAATGTCAAAATAACCCATGAAGTAAAGGAAGGAAGAAGGGGAGAAGAATTAAGAGTGTGTAGAGTGATAAGAAAAAGAGAAATCAAAATTCATTAAAAAAAATATTTTTTAATATAATTTTTTTAACATTATATTAAATTTTTCTAGGGGTTTCTATAAAAGTATACAAAAATAAATATACTTTTAGGGAATCAAGAAATTCTTCATAATTTTTAACATATACAATGCCTCTTCAATTTTTAACAAGTAAAAAAATTAAGAAATTAATCATTTTAAATGGTTACACATTTTTGCTTCATCTAGAAGGTGTCAATAAAATGATTTGGCGTTGTGCAGAATATTTTACAAATAAATGTTCAAGTCAGTGCTATACTACAATAGAGACATAATATGGTGATTTGATTAGCAGTATAGGACAAAATCATGCTCCAATAATCTTATGGTGTTAGTTTGTCCATGGGTTATTTTGACTGCGGGTTATTTTGGATTGGGTTATTATGACCCTGGGTTATTTTGTCCTCAGGTCATTATGGTCATGTTATTCTATCTAGGGTTATTTTGGTCAAGTTATTATGTCCATTAATCAAGTACTACAATTCTTATTCTTTACACAACTCCTAGTTTTGAGTGCATGGCCCTCAAATATCTCTGTGAAATTTAGGTTTCCCTGATTTAAAAAAAAAAAAGTGGCCACTTATACCCCCCCTTTTGTTCACTATCTTGGTGCTCTTACCCCTTGTGTTACTATTTTTTTCTTACTTGCTCATTATTATTTGAGAAGGTTACTAAAGTTAGTTATTGAAGTTTTTTTTAATGTTGATTCACCTCCCTGCCCCCCTTCTTAGCATCCAAAGTGTGTTCATCACAATATAGTCTTGACCCATTTTTTTTAAAGTAAAATATGATTATAGACCCAATACATCTTGTCTCCAACTAGTTATTATGTATCAAAAAGTAAAATACTTAAAACTAATTCTAGGGTATCATCTAAAGGGCAAATCCTTAGATCATTTACACATCCCTTATCCATTAATACAATCACCACATCTTTGTTACAAGAGAATTTAAATAATTGACTTCACTAGCATCTATATTTGTAAGGGTCAATACATGGGTATTTGTGTTGCAATGCCCTTCATGTTTTCTACTTGGAGATGTGTTGACCTTGACATGGTCTGATTATTTATCTAGGGGTGAACCTACATAGTACATTGCACTTTTCTAGATGAACAAAAAATGAAGGTGAATTTTTTTTTTAGAAAGCACCTTTGAACAAATCTACACCTTTGAATGAAGCTAATTTTCACCCTTCATTAGAAGATTACCCCCTTTATTTGAAGGGGATCCTTTGAATGAAGGATCCTCCACCATAGCCTTTGTTTAAAGGCATATGCCAATAATTTTTTAATAATAAAATAATGCCTCCATTTAGAGGGGGCCTTCAAATGAAGATATAATTAAATATATTAAAAAGGATTTTAAAGTTTTCAAATGATAATTTATCTATCATTTGAAAATGACTTGTAGCTATGAAACTACCTCAAAGGTTGACCTAGGAAGTCCTCAGGACATGTTGAAGACCTCCACTTGCTACATTTCACTTCCAACCACCAAAACATCCCTTCTAGCCACCACATTTGCACATAGATGGGGTTTTGTTTCTCCATTCTTCCATTTTTTATTGTCTATTAGAAATATATATGTAAAACCCTCTTGTTGCATAGTTTTGCATTTTTTTTCTTATTGTTGGAATTCCAACTTATATAATCTAATGTAGGAGTTCAATTTTTTGAATGTTTATAATGAAATGCCCTTTATATTCATTTTCTCTATTTTTTCTAAAGTTTCCAATGCATTTGCAATAAACCCACTTTTTCATATGCTACCCTCGCTATAATGCATGAGACTAGATAACTTCAACACATATTGTCAAATGGTTCAAGTTCCTTGTGTATTCTTTGATATTTTGAGTTTATATGTATGAGGTGTTTGCAAATAGACTATTTAACAATAGGATATATTCTATTTAATATTGTGATGTTTTATTCTTTTAATTGATGAAGCCAGGTAGACAAATAATCAAAATATGTACAATTACAATATGAAGATCTTTATTGTTTAGTTTCATCACAAAAGTAGAAGCAACATGAGGAGCTCATGGAGTAAAAATTCTAAAGAAAAATCATCGACATCCATATGATAAAAATACATGAGTGGATCAAAGATAGGACGATTCTATTGTAAAAATATAGAAATGTATAAAAATATATAAGTTATATGCATTAATATCTCACTTTGATAATGTATTATGAGAGTCTAATATTTAGGATGTACAAATGAAGCATAAACGAAGGGAAGGTGGATAGAATCTATGATGAGGCATATCAAATCTAATAAAACTTGAACAAATCTAATATAAAATTATTGTAATAAATAACATCTAAAAACTGAAATTCTATAAGGAAAAATAAGGTCAAGTCTATTAGCCCTTCGATTCCTAGTGATTTGGGCCACTCGGATAATCCTTATCCTTTCCTTATCTTATATGTCAATGTTGATGTGATTTTATATACTTTCATTATAACTTATTTCCTTATTCTCCAACCTACATCTAGTAATACATAGTAATACATATGATCATTATGAGGTAAAGCTTTTGAAATTGAATAATTGAAGTTTCCAATTTAAACATAAGCCATAAGGCATCATTTAGATAAAGTGTGTAAAACAATAACATTCACATATTGTTCAAGAGAAATAAAGAGAATTAAAGGATTATCGTCATATTAGAGACATCTATACATACAACTACATTCATTTTGGTATAATAATCATATATCACATGACTATGTTCCTATAAAATATTTTTTTCTTTTACATTGTAATTATGACAATATATTAGATATCAAAATTGTTCCAATTCTTTATATACAAAATACAAATAAAATGTATTAGTATTTCCAACTTTATCAATTCTGATCATATATGCATACTACTAGAATCATATATTACATTATTATGTATAGATAAAACAATTTTTCTTTTCAATTGTAATTATGACAATATAGTACATATCAAAACTGACCCAACTCTATTATATCTAAATACAAATAAAATATATTAATATTCATTATATACATCCACATACATACATATAATTTCTAATTATAAAAGAAATTGTTCACTCATTTGCATCAAAATCATTATAATTACTTAAAATATTTTTGATCCTCAATTGTATTTCTAATTACAATTGATCATTCAAGTACAATAATGTCTATCATTCTCAGTACAACACAAAGCATCAGGAAACAGAAAACATTGCAATATTGCAACTACTAATTTTATGGCTGTAAAATGTGTATAATAGACTGACCTTATCTGCTGCCTGTCCAAAGAAGTAGTACAAAGTTATTTTAGTTGGACTTTGCAGCTTTTTTTATGGCATCAATATTGCAATGTCTTGTCTATTATATTTATGTCCCGTCTTACAAAACCTACCTCTGTGTTACTTGAGAAGAGGAGGAGAAAGGTGAAATTATCAGTAGAAACGGTTATTACCATCAAACAATAGTACATAATATATTTGATAAGAAAATAATACATTATGAGCCCCACAAGGCATTATTGCAGAATACTATCTTTGTTCAGTAAGTCTCTATTCTTCTTCCACTATCATCTGCTTCTGTCAAATTGGGTCCTACTCTTTTTTCCCACAGACCCCCACTGCCATTACTCGCTTCCCAAGTCCATATCTCTGTAAAATATTTGATCATGCTTATTACTTTTTCCAGTGATGACGTCAAGGATAAGCACAAATAGAAAGTGATGAAAAGACGAGACATTCAGAGGTGACATTGAGCAGTAGCATTGGCTTTATCCGACATCAACCTAGAAAACTAAAATAGTTTTCTCTAAATACATTTTTGTGTCAGTTAGTTGTCATGTTTCAAGGGTGGAGGCAGTTATTCTCTCACGACGCCAGCCAACCAGTTGTAGCTTGAGATTCTAATATACTTTGTTCTTCTATATTGTGGATATAAAGCATGCCAACTTGAATGTGGAATGATACATTTGAGATAAAAAGTCTGCCTTGATTTATAAATTTGACGGTATGCCTTTTTTTACAGTTCATATATTAGAAAATGTAATGTGGTGTGTGGATTATGGTGTATATAAATTTCAGTTTGATATTTTGGATTATAAATTTATCTCTTGATATGTGTGATTAAGGGCTGCTGTAATGGCTTATGATATTTGAATTGTTTGTCCTAGTTTAAAATCTTTGTTTAAATTGATGTTATAATGGAAATATTAGCCTCATAGTTTATAATTTAGTAGGTTAGTAAATGAAGAAAAAATAGTAGTTGATTTATGTTTTTGTCAAAGGTGTTAGGTGAATTGGTTGTATGAGAAGAAATTAGATTTATAATCTTTTTTTTGTAATGCAACAATCAATTTTGAATTATTTTGTTATAATCATTTGAAATATTCTATAATTTTAGAAATCATTAATTTTCTGTTTGTGATGTTATGTTTCATCATTTTACTATTTGGTTGGTCTTATTTGTATCATTATGTATGGCCTAGGGTGATGTATATTGGATGTCTCATTGTTTTATTGTGATAACGGTCATACTTTTGAGTGTCATAGAGTCATTAGAACCATAGTATTTTATTATTTTGATGTTCTTCACTCATTATGTGGTATTTTATTGTTAAGTACTCTTACTACATATTGTGATAGCCATGTTTTAATGTGCACTTAGACTCATTTTCCTTTGAAAATCTTCTTATCAAGAGTTTGAATAGTGACTTGTACCAGATTTACTGCATAGTAATGTTATATGTTGTGAGTATATTTGTAGCGTCATAAAATGGAAGCACTTCCATTTAGGAATGGTTTAGCCCTCCGAGTAAGTGGTTTGGGGTCATGTCAAATGCCTCAAATGGGTCTTTGACTTAGATTTTTTTTTTTCCCCTGTTCTGTCCCATTTTCCACTTCTTTTCTGCATTATTTTGGCACCTTGACCTGAAACCTTGAGATTCTTGACCTCAGGGTCAAGGTTGACCTTTTAGGTCAAGGTCAACCTTGACCCTGACCTAGGTCAAGGTCGACCTCGACCTTAACCCAGGGTCCAAAATTCAAGATCTCAAAGTTTCGAGATGTTGCCCATTTCAAAAAAAGATTTATTTCTCACTTTCGGGTCGGCTGTTTCGGGCTTCAAAATGGTAAAATCTTAAATTATATTTAATTTAGGTCCATTTCTAGGGGTTAAGGTTTAAATGAAAATTTAATTCTCCTATGTAGGTCTCTCTATAAGTTTGTGCCCTAGACCAGTATAAAAGGAAGCCTTCCTCTCTCATTTCAATCCATCTTTCATAATCGTCTTTTCTAATCCATCACAACACAAGATCATCTATCAAGAAAGCGAAATCAAGAAATCAAGAAAGAAAGCAAGAAGGAGAAGGAAAGCATTCAAGCATTCAATCATCTTCAAGCATTCAAGATCCAATTCATCAAGGAGATCCATTGGTAGCCATTGAAGGATTCAATCTCTATGGAGCCCTCTTCTTGAAGATTTCTCCATCTACATCCATTCAAGCTTCTTCCTATTCCAAGATCCATTCAAGATTGGTGTTGAAGATCTAAAAACAATTGATTTGAGACATCCTATATCCAATTCTACATTCATTTGGAGCATCCATACTAGTGGATTCAAATATTTGAATCCTCCACAAGGGTTTTAACATAGGCAAGGTGAATTGTTTCATTTACTTTGTTTATGACTGCAATTTCAATTCAATTTCAAGGTTGATTCTTAAATTGGGGTTTGACCAAGGAAAACTGATGCAGGAGCATCCTGGGTGTAAGAGAAATCTTGCATCACCCAAAAATATTTTTGTTTGCTTTTCAATAAGGGCTATCCTGTGCATAGCTATTATTTATGGAAACTTGCTATTTTTAGTAAGTTGGTCATACGATCTCGTAATGTTTTGATTTCACATATGGTGGTTCATCTTAGTCATATCAGTCTGTCAGTAAAGTTTCATGGCTAGATCAGGTCTAGTTTTGAAGATATTGAAGATTTTCGGCATTGGCAATAGGGTACAGAAACTTTGAACTCAGTTTTGAAAGCTTTAGAGGCCCCGGATGACGTCAAAACTTTAGTTGATTGGAACTTGTGTGAGTTAGGCATTGTAGAGCTCCTCATACCCTTTCCGAATTGGGGTCATAATAGTCAATCAGATCAACAGGCGATGACTTATGGTCTCCGGAAGTCAGGCCACCTGAAATGGTAGAAAATAATTTTTCTTCAAAATTTATGTTCAGGTTTCAAAAGTTATTTTGAGTTGACTTTGATGTAATAAATTGAAAAATAAAATAATTCTAAGTTTGGTCGGCCCTAAGGGCTAAATTTCTGGAACCTTCTCGGGCGGTGGAAATTGCCTATATAAAGAAGGCCCGTAGTGTTGTCTAGGGCAGTTCTGGGTAGATCTAGGTAATGATTCGAGGCTTTGTCCTATAGAATATTGTAAAGGGAATGCTCATGTGGCTTTGCATATTGTAATTCTGAAATTTGTAATTCCACATTTGTGGAGATAATAAGAAGCCCAATTTTTGTTTTTGTAAATTGTTGTTGTTTCTCTATTTCTGTTATGTGTATGTGGTATTATGGGGAGCACCCTTCATCACAAACCACTCCCCCCAACAAACAAAACCATTTTTCTTGTAGGAATAGGTACGGAATAGTGAATTACAGTGCAGATTTGGACACCCTTTTTGGCAAACTTTCGAGACTCACGAATAAAATTTCCGTTGGATCAGCGCATGTCAAGGTTGACATAAAGGGGCATGATTGTGCCCCCGTATTTAGGTCAAGGTTGACCTTTTCCAAAAAAGAAAAGGGTTTCTGGGTTTTCTGTGTCTCTGTATTTCCAGGCCAAATTTGGTTGCAAAATTTCCTAAAACTGAGTACAAATACCAGAAAACAACATTTTCTAGATCTGTCATATTTTGAGGTTAGTATTTGTCTTTAATTCAATTAAGATTTCAATTCTTCTTTCCATAACAAAATATAAGGTTTTCTCCTTTTGTCATATTCTTCATTAATTGATTCATTTAAATGCATTGACCATCTTCTTGTGGTTAATCAACTTGGATCTTTCCTTTGGGAATTTGGGGTTAAGAAGAAGATCTTACCTTCCCAAATCCTATATATCATACATACATTATATCTTGATCTCTCCATTTTCAACACCTCCCTTTTTATATATTTCATTTTGGTGAACCTCTCGTGCTAGTGTCCTTTATTCACTCATGGGTTCTTCAATGCACGTCTCTCTTACTTCATATTTTTTTTGGAAAGTAATCATGTGATATATGTATACAAGTATCACCTTAATATGTTATTTTAGTAATAATTACAATGAACTTATTTATCCTCTCATGATGAGGCTATTGAATCTTTGTTTCATAATAATACAAATTTTGATGAATTTAATGCACTTATGATATCCATTTAACTTGCTAAAGATGACAAGCATTCACATATTAATAAATCCTTCATATTTTCATATTATGCTTATATGCATAATGATGGTGCAATGTTAGATGAATTTAGTGCTATTTTTGTTGATCTAGATATAAAAAATGGTTTGATTCTGATGAAGGGTGCTCCCCTTAATACCACAAACACATAACAGAAACAGAGAAACAACAATAATATGCAAGAACAGAAAATTGGCTTCCTATTATCTCCACGAATGTGGAATTACAAACTTTTAGAATTACAATATGCAAAGCCACATGGGCATTCCCTTACAATATTTTGTAGGACAAAGCCTCAAATCAATACCCAGATCTATATCTTGAACTACCTACACAACACTACGGGCCTTCTTTATATAGGCATTTTCCACCGCCCGAGAAGGTTCCAGAAATTTAGCCCTTAGGGCCGACCAAACTTAGAATTATTTTATTTTTCAATTTATTACATCAAAGTCGGCTCAAAATAACTTTTGAAACCTGAACAAAAATTTTGAAGGAAAATTATTTTCTGCCATTTTAGGTGACCCGACTTCCAGAGACCATAAGTCATCACCAATTGACCTGATTGACTATTATAACCCCATTTCAGAAAGGCCACAAAGCTCTCTACAGGCTTGACTCGCACAAGCACCTATCACCCAAATTTTTGACCTCATCCAGTGCCTCTAAAACCTTCAAAACTGAGTTCAAAGTTTCTATACCTTGCTGCCAATACCGAAAATCTTCAATATCTTCAAAACTAGACCTGATCTAGCCATGAAACTTTATTGGCAGGCTGATATGACTGAGATGAACCTCCACATGTAAAGTCAGAACATTTTGAGATCGTATGACCAACTTACTAAAAATAGCAAGTTTCCATAAATAGCAGCTCTGCACAAGATAGCCCTTATTGAATACAAAAACAAAAATATTTTTGGGTGATGCAAGATTGCTCTTACACCCAGGATGCTCCTGCATTAGATTCATTTATGATTATTATGTTTCATCACATTCAAGTTCACAAACATCTTTACTATTGTCTCTAGAACATTTTTTTCTTATGGTCCTCTTATTTCACATTCTTGTGACCGAACCTTGGAAAATTAAATGTATATTTGTACATGCATCATAATGATATTTCCACCTGTCGATGTTCATGGGGATTCTTTTTTGGATCCTTCTATGATTTCTCCTATTTAAATTTTATTGATTTAATTGAGTACATTATTCTATACCTTATATTGAGCCAAAAAATGCCTTTAGCATACAAGACCTGATAAATAACATCATGAAGATCCTATAACAATAATATGTCATTATTTCATAGCATATCATTCCCATCATTTTTCACTTTTTTCATAGACTAAGGACTTTCAAAGGAGGTTAGGGTTTTGCAATTCGTAACAATTTCATATAATTCAGTTTGGGTTCCAACTCAAACCTAACTACGATAACAATTGCAAGCTCAAAGATATTGAATTTATAAAATTTAAGCAAGAACAAGCTTAGAATTCCAATTCTGAACCATTTTGAAAAAACCCTCATTTTAGTGTAGCTATCATAGAGAGGTCAATCACTAAGAAAGTATGAGTGCAATAGAAACCACTCACCAAAATAGTCCTAATGATATATCTATTTTGATCAAATGGGGAAAAATTAACCAATATCAATTATATTGTCATTATTGCTCATTATGTTGACCAATGGAGACTACAAGTAGTTGTTCTAGATTTTGAATATGGATAATCAATTTGGTAGATCACAACAAGATCAATATTTGAGATTTATCTAATTAGATTTGAAAAAACTTGACATGCTTGAGTTTTTGGATTATTGTATTAATTTTTTAATTTGACATTTCGGATTATAATTTCAACTATTGATGTGTGAGATTAGGTATAGCTTTGATGGTGTATGACATTTGGGTTGTTTATTTGAACACAAAACCTTTATTTGATTTATTTAATAAGTGGAAAACATTAGCATATTATAGTTTATAAATTAGTAGGTTAGTAAATGAAGAAATCTAGAACAACCGTTTATCTCTCTCTCGCTCTCCCTCTATTTATTTTTTTCTTCCATATCTATCTAGATTCCTCGATCCTCTATCTCTTTCTCTATCTTTGTCTCTCTCCCTTTCTCCATATTTATCTCTTACCTTCTCTATATCCATATCCATCCATATCTTTACATCCTCTCTATTTCACTATGTCTTCTCTCTCTAAATTCCTATCTCCCCCTCCTTCTGCCTCTCACCCTATTTCAAACATAACATGAACATGTTGGTAATAGAACATGATTACCTTCCCAATTTAAAGGTTGTGTTTCAGTTATGATTGGATCCTTGTAAGTGGATGAATATTTGATTTGAATCCATCATTTTTTCATTGAGACCTTTTTTGCATAAACAACGTCATATTTTGAATGGCCTACCAATGAATGTCATATACTCAAAACTAGTATGTTAATATTCTTAATAAATATATAAAAACAAAAAAATCTACATTATTTTTAATATATAATAAAATAAGAATAGATTAAAAATTGATATTTTTAATTATAGGGAATGAAAGTGTTCATACATGAAATCCAATTTTTTGGTATGGATAAGGATACGCATGAATACAAAATAAAAATATAATGATGTAATAATATAATAACAATGTAGTTTTAATAGATTTTTACTTTGGTAAAATAATTAATACGACCATAAAAATATAATAATAATAATTTGGTATTATTATTTTTTTGTAGAGTTTAATTGAAAGATAAGAATATAACAAGTCATTATTATTTTTATGAGTAAGTGTGTTTGATTCTATTAAATACAAAACATACACATTGAAAAAAAAATAGGACCAAAAATCCACTTTTTTCCTCTAAAACAAATATAAAATAAAAATATAATGATATAGTATTATGATAATAATGTTGTCTTAAATATTTTTTGTTGAGCTATCAAAGAGTTTAATAGAAATATAGAAAAATAATAATATAATAATAATTTGATGCTAACAATTTTTCCTTGTAGAGAGTTTAATACAAGTTAAAAATGTAATAATAGAAATATATAAAACATAATAATATAAACATATCTACTAACAATGGCATGTCATGATGGTTAAGTTGAGTTTTTCTCACCATCAAGGTTTAAATGCCATTAGGGATGAGGTACCTCATTTGTGGCCTCACTAGTTTATAGCTCTGCGTCAAAGCATTGACCCCTCTTAAAATAATAATAATAATAATAATATAAACATATCTTAATAATAATTTAATACTAATTAAATATCACAATATAATAATAATTTAATAGTAGCTAAATATCACAATATAATAATGGTTTAATATTAAATAAAATAATAATTTTTTAAATTGAATTTAACAAACAAATATGATATAAATTATATCATGGAGAGTGAGAGTGAAGGGGAGGTGGTGGTGCTAATGTTTTTGTTGTAGGTGGTGATACTGAGGATCATGGAGGTTTAGATGTTTTTGGGTATGTGTTGGTTGTTCTAATGTTGGATAGATTTGGGCTTTTGTCTAGTACTCCTTCCACCTTCTACGGTGACTCCATTTTGGTGATCGCTTTGTTGCCCAAGGATTTTTGTGTTGCACATTCCTTTTTTCATGAGGACACAAATGTATTACTGAGAGGCCCTTCCTTAATGAAGGTTCTTGTGTCTTTTCAAAGGTGATTTTCTATGGCTCTAGACACCTATGTTTCAGTGAAGGAATTGTGTTTTGAAGAGTAGAGGGGGGGCCTATAAAGTAGTCTACTCATAGCCAAGGGTTATTCACTATAGTGTGCACATGAAAATTGGGTGCACTTGCAAATTGGGTGCACTCATATCTTCATGTTTATCTAGACTGTGTGTATATCTTGGATGAAAATTAGGGTATGATGTTTACTAGTGGAAAGAGGCTTTATGTCCTTTGTGTTTGGGCATTGATGCAAAGTGTTAATATTGTTGAGTCATTTCCTAGGTGAATGGTTGAAGAATATTGGGTGATGCCAAGGGCACATGCCTTGAATTTGAAGGTAATAATGGTTGTTTTTTCACTTTTAGACTGTATATGACAGCTTGAAAATTTATTGGACCATATGGATTAGCATGCTATATATTTTTAAAACTATAGATATGACAATTTAAATTATTAATAAATCCCAAAAGTTATTTTGGACAATATAGTATTTTACTTTATTATATGTGTGTGTGTGTGTTATTTTATAATATTTATTATAATAATTTATTTAGAATATTTTAAAATGGTAGGATAGGAATGCTTCTAAATTTTAAAATATTTTAATATTGAATTTAAAAAATTGATCATTATTTAATAGTAGTGTGTGATATATATGTTTCTATATAGATTATTACACATTCATATTAATTTAGAATCTTTTAAAAATTGAATATATGAATTTTAGAAAATTGCTTCTAGTAAATTTGAGATTTTTTAATATAATAGTGATTTGTAATATTGACATATACATTTTTTTATATTAAAATCAACATAATAAGGGTGTCATCCCTTTACACAATGACCTAGAGGGTGTATACTAAGAAGAAAAGATAGTAGAAACACATTAACATCACATTTACATCCAACTACAAATATCAAAAACACCAAAACATAACTATTAGCATCATCAACAAAACTATAACCTTTGAAACTTCTTCCTAGCTAACCATATAAACCAAAATAAGTCTTGTAAAAAAGGCCCCATAAGACCACCGACAATATTAACATATTTGTCATGATACTCTCTAAAGACCACTTGGTTCCAATAAGCCCTTTAGGAACATCTACCATAAATTTAGAATCCCCCTCTATAACAAGAGCCTTAATTCTGTTGGCATAATGGTCAGCATTCCCCTCAGGATTCATGACATGGCTTAACCATCTCATGTGTCGTCTATAAGTCTAGTGGTTGTATCAGGCATTAATAGGTTGATCTTTTGGTGCAATGACAACCACTACTTGTAACAAGTGGTATCAAAGCTTGGTAACAGGTTTGAATCCCCTCAGGTAACGTTGAGGGGGAGATTATTTGCATAATGCTTAGCACTCCCCTCAAGAGTCATGACATGGCTTAACCACCTCTTGTGTCTTCTATAAGTCTAGTGATTGTATCGGGCATTAACAGGTCAATATTTTGGTGCAACGACAACCACTACTTGTAAAAAATTCCAATGGAGAGAGAAATCTTGATTCCCCAATATAAAGCCATACCATCTGTTCGGTTATTGGTGGAGCCATTCAGGTTACCAATAAAGGAAAAAATCATCTCCCCATTGGAAGATATAATAACACCCCTCTTGTAGCCTTTCCTTTCTAGTATCACCATCAAAATTGAGCTTGTTTCATCCATGATTAGGAGGTTTCCGCTTGGAATTTCTTCTAGATCTTCTTTTGGAACTATCAAATTTAGCATACTCTGTGCGAAAAACCCATTTTTTTGTAATTTTATCACCAAAAGGAGTTGGGTGGTAAGAAAGGCATTTCCATGAGGTGATTTCCAGATTCTCCAACATTTTTTTACAAAAAGTCTGGAAGACATTCTCCACAAGGTTTTCAACATCCCTAAAAAATTCTATTATCCCTTTCTTTCCACAAGCTCCAACAAAGATGGGGGAGAAGAGTTATTTGTCTCCAAAGGTCTTTAACCAAGGGGTTATTGGTAGGTCCTCTCCATTCAAAGATAAATTTTTGTAAACCACTATTAGTAACCTAAGGTATTTCTAGCTTTGACATCACCAATTCTCACAAATATTTAGCAAATTGACAATAGAACATGATGTAAGGAATAAACTCTTCCTTCTTCTTATAGAGAAGATGCCTATTTGGAAGTTGAAATCCCCTTTTGATAAGGTTGTCTTGAGTTAAGATTATATTATGCATTTTTGTCCACCAAGAAAAAAAGTAGGAATCAAATGGGGGTTCCACACCTTTCTCCAGTAGTCATGTAATGTGTCATCCTTTGTCAATAAGTTGTATATAGTTTTAACAAAGAATTATCCCTTCTAATATTTTTTCCAAAAAAACTTATCCTCTCCTAGGAATAGTGGAATTTTGACCCTATTTAGTATCTTTTTCAATTTTGTAGCATTTTTTAACAACATTGAGCGAGGTATTTCCATCTCCTCAATGAGGATATATAATCAACAACCTATGAACCAAATAAACCTTTAGAAATTTCCACAATACTTATAAAACTCTAATTGACAACTAGGGTATTATCCCCCAACCCAAACATCATCCCAAAATCTAATAATTCTTTCATTTCCCACTTTCCATTTTAGACCAACTTGTATGAGGTTTTTGCACTTGAGGATGTTATTCTGGATCTTAGAAATAGTAGGATAACCATGTGTAGAAAGGATTATGTAAAATTTTTCAAAGTTGAGATATTTAGCCCTCATGAAATTACATTAGTCAACATTGTTGAGTCCATGTTTCCATCCCATCTTGGATATTAGTGCTTTATTTAGGATAGTATCCTAATACCTTATCCTCCTTGGCTCTTTGGTTTACACATTATATCCCAATTGACTAGGGCCAATATATTTTTTCCTCCAACCCAGTCCAAATAAATTTCCTCTGAATTATTTCTAATTTATCTTCCATATTACTTGTAATTTTGAAGGAGAGAAAATAGACTAGAATACCTTGAAGTGAAGTAGCAAGAAGCTGGAGTTTCCCTGCACTACTAAGTAGTTTACCTTTCCATCTTCCCAAATTCTTATGTATTCTTTCCAAAATTGAGTTCCAAAAGTATAGGGTCACATCCTTAACACTAAGGGGAAGGCCAAGGTAGGTACTAGGAAGAGCAACACTCTGACAACCAAGAATAATTTTGATTTATTTATGTAGGTCTTCATTAGTATTGAATAAATATATACTACTTTTCACATAATTAATGTGTTGGCCTAAATATTTTGTATAATCCATAAGAAAGTCCTTCTACTCTCTTGCTTCAACAAATGAAGCCTTTCTAAAGAGAATAATGTCATCAACAAACTACTACAAGACAAAAGGGGGAAGAGTAGAAGCATATTTGACCCTTTGGATTCTCCTCGAATAAACCATGTTAAGAAATTTTATTCCCAAAACCTCTATATGTATAATCAATAAATAGGTTGATAATGGGTCTCCTTTTCTAGTGCCTTTTCTAGCTCCAAACAAAACCCTAGGAACTCCATTAACCATAATTGAGAAATAGACACTTTCCACACATTCTCTAATCGAGTTAATTAATCATTCATTGAAACCCAACTATAAAATAACTTTAAATAAAAAATTTCATCTTACCATAATCTCAAGCTTTAGGAACATAACAGGCATGTGACATTTGTCCATAGAATGGGTAATTTCATGAGTGGAATATTACAACATCAAGAAATTGCCTTCAAAGAACAAAACCTTTTTGGTTTCAATTAATAAAACCACACAGAAAGAGTTTCATCCTATTAACTAAAACTTTAGAGAACATCTTGTATATAGTGTTGTTGAGGCTAATAGGCCTTAAATCACCCATCTTCTTAGGCTCTTGAATTTTAGGAATTAAAGAAATGAAATTTTTGTTAAGCTTCTTTAGCAACTTACTAATTTTGAAGAAATCTCTAGTTTCCCTAGTGACATCATATCCCAAAATTCCTAGAAGAAGGAAAGAGGAAGTTTTTCTAGACCTAGCACTTTATAAGAACCCATAGAGAAGACAAAAGTGCATGCCTCCTCCTTAGTAACTAGAGTAAGAATGTGATCATTATCAACTATCCCAATGGCATGTAGGGGGTATTTTAATTTTTTTCATCTAGGTCATGTGAATAGCTTCTATCATCCTCACTATAGGCATGTTTGAAATAGCCCACAACCAATTCTCCCAATTGAGACTCCTTAGTGATTACCTGATTCAAATCACTTTTTAAGCTCTATAAAGTATTTCTTCCTATGTATACTTACTGATCTATGGAAAAAGATTGAGCTCCTATCACCTTCTTTCAGTCATTTCACTCTTGTTATTTACTTCCATTAAATCTCTTACTTCCCCAAATTATCTTTCCACTTCTTCCTCAAAATTTATTCTTTACAATGTAATGTTTGAGAGTAATCTCATTTAGAAATTAAATTTCACATTTCTTCTAGCTTAGAGTTTATATCCTTTTTGGGGGGATAAAATCTATCCAAAAGTATATTTATTTTGTCCTTTGACATGCTTTCTAATTAGGTCCCACTTTTGAGACACCGTATACATTGTAGAGCCCTGGACAAGGATATTTCACCAATTTTGAACACATCCTCTAAAGTATGGGTGAGAATTCCAAATAATCTCATAACAAAAGGGTAGAGGTCCACTCAAAGAGTCATCAATCCAATTTAGGATAAATACACTATGATATGAAACCGTTCTTGGGAGAGTATTAAAAGTGGCATTACATCTAATTTACCACCTACTTGAAACCAAGAATCTATCTAGCGTAACTTGAATTAGGTTATTTACTTTCCTATTATTAGACCAAGTGAAAGGTTGAACCATGAGCTCAATATCAAAAACCCTAGTCTTGTTGATGAATTCTAACAAATATGCCATGCTATTAGTGTAGTCTATCAACCCAGCCCCCCTATTATTTCACAAGGGAACAAGGAAGAATTAAAATATCCAACTACCATCCAAAGTGAGTCCATGTCATCTAATATAATAGGATAAATCTCATTTCAAACTTCCTTATTCCCAAAGTGTATATTAGGAGCATACACATTGAATAAGTGCCAAAAACAATTAGTCGTAGTGAAAGTAATAGCTAGGTAATCAGGGGGGAACATAATAGATATCTTCTTTCATTTTATTATGATTCCACATTGTAACCACTCCCCTAAGGCTCCATTAGCATCACTTATGAAGAAAGAGGAGCTTGGTCAAATTATGTCTTCTATAATAGTGAAGGTGTGTGTAGTCATTTTCACTTCTTGTAATAAAAGTATGTCCACTTTTAATTCCATAATATAGTTTTTTAGCACAAATTTCTTTTAAGGATTGTTTAATCCACTTATGTTCCATGAAAGAAACTTCATTTTTTACACTTGGTAGTTATATCTAAGGTCTTTTGCCTACCATTATCAATTTCCCTTTCCATCTCCTTGGACCTTGAAACTCTTTGTGATGGGAAACCCACCTTACTTTTCAAACCCACATCCACCTTCTTAGTTCTAGCTTTTCTCTTTTGTTTTGTCCATTCTTCCTCCTCAGTAAATAGAAGGATTTTGGTTGTTTCCCTTAGGGAGAGGTATGGTTTTTGTGTTTAGGAGATTCTAGAATTGTTTGTGAAATATCACTTGTTTGTAGGAAACAATCATTCTTAGGAGTAATTAGGAGCTACCCCCTTCCCCACTTGCAATAGAATTGGGAGATCAACATTTTCCTCCATCTGACCCTTTTCCTTTATCTCCCCAAGAGAAGATGGGATTTATTCTTCTATTATCTTCAATTCAAAATGGACCACAAATCCATTCTTAGAAGTTTTAGAGTCTCCTCTCCTATTTTGTTGGTTTTTCGAGTAGAGGAAATTCCCCCTTCCTCCAAATCAATTTATTTTTTAAGAGGTTGTTGTTCCTCTTTTGGAATCCTTGTTGTAGTCTCAAAAGTAACAAGCTCTAGAACATGCAAACTTTCTGGGGAGTTCATTAACTTTAGTAATCCATCACTGAAAGGATATTCCTTCTCTACATAGTGGTCCACATCTTCTATCATATACCCCTCAACAAGTGGTGAGGAAGAGCATTTTTCCTTCAACTTAAGTTTTTTCACTAAGGGGCTTTACAATTTGCTATAACATGACTTGATTTGGAACATTTTTGGTAATAAATAGTAGCATTCTCATAGGCCAAAGATTGAGTCCATTTCCTTAGTTTTGATTACAAAGTAATAAAATATTTATTGAATACATTTTTCTATATTATTTATTGAATATTTATATTAATTTAGAATTATTTTTAAATATAGCATATGAACTTAGAAACTTAGCTAATTCAAGATTTTTTAATATATAATAATATATTTTGAAATAACTGCATTTGCACTAACCTATTAAAAATAAAATATTTATTATATTTAATATGTATTACTAATTAAATTGATAAAAAAAAAAATTTAATTTAAATAATTTAATATAAAGTATTCATAAATAAAAAATTTGACAACTAATATTTTTCTTAAAATGTAAAATGAAAGGCATTAAAATAAGCAAACTGTCATAAAAAAAATATATGACGGGTAAGGGCGACCATAAAATTCTAGGCTTGCCTGGATACCATTGATAAAATGTCCATTATAGATATCAATTTTGATCTATGTGTGGAGATAATGTGTGGAGGGGTCTGTGGCAATAACGTGTTTGATGTTGAGTTTGTGTATGCAAGTGGGCACCCATAGCCTAGGCGACATCCCATACCTTTGGTTGCAAGTGATATATCATTGGTGATGTAGTCAAGGATGGTGGATCCAATTAAGAACAGTCCAAACCTTGCAGCCAATAGAACAACACAACAGAATACTCACCAATGCAACACAAAGTAATTGTTTAACTCTAATTTTCATTAACATGCCTGGTTGTAAGGCCTTCCAAGTTAGGGCCAATTACAGTTAGAAAATTTTTTGCAAGATCCAAACAGATCCAATACAATCTTAGCTAGTTCAACTCTGAAGACAATCAGAAGATGATGGAAACCCTAAGGCAAATTTGAACTTGAGCTCGCAAGCCTCCAAGCAATCTCCTTGTCTCCAAGTGTGCAAACCACTAGCTCTGCAATAACAAACTATCAGATTACAATCTGATCTGCAAGATCATGCAAGATCTTTTCCACAACTTCGCCAACTCCAGCTTTCAAAACCTCAGATCTAATTTTCTAAGCCTTCAAGTCATGAAATTCTATGATCTCCTCTACCTACCCCTAAACATCTACCCAAACATCATATAAATACTAGTCATAAGCCACAAGTCAGTTGGATGAAATCATTAACTCTCCCCAACAAATATTAAATTCAATACAAGTCAGCATCAAAATAGCCTTACATACATTTAATCTAACATGTTGGCCTGTAATAACAACTACCAAAAATAAATGCATCAAGTCAGCCCAACAAATCACACAGAACTCTAGTCGGTAAACCAGAACTACCGAGCAATAGTGAAATAATTGAGCATTCCAGGCATCGTTGAGCACCAATGTTAACCAAGAACCACAATCATCTCTGAGTAACACTTTCACCGAGTGCCAGAGATTATTGAGTTCCTTCAATGACCAAGCTTCTTTCAATGACCGAGGTTGTCGGTCAAGGCTACAACCGAGTAACACCGGCCAAAATACAAACACCCTATGTAGTTTCACTGAGGACAAAGAATGCCCCTACCTCAACCTTGGATGCCCCTACATCAGACACCCTAGGTTCGAAAAGATGTTCATAGGTGAGAAGAACATCTTCAAGGATTTAGCACATAAACCCCGAACTAGTTCTTCACATACAAGTCCTCCACCTTTTTAGCTTGCATACTCTTCTACTTCAGCTTTCTCTATCTCTTCAAGTCTTTTCTTGACAACACACAAGTTGGGTCTCCATACTGATCATTCATTTTCTTTGGATTCACAATCTCAACTTGGCTACCAATATTTAGGCTTCTCCTACTGAGCGTTGCATCCATCAAAGGCATCAAGGAAAAATTCATGTCATCCTTCTCAATAGTAAATACATTTCTTACACAGTCATACATAGCTCTACAATCATTTTTCCAAGGTCTACCTAGCAATATATCATAGCTATTCATCTTCACAATGTCACAAAGCACAAGATCCTTGTACTAGCCAATTTGAACATCAATAAAGCAATGTTCTCTTACTTCTAGAGCATGAAAATCTTGTAACCAGCCAATCCTATAAGGACAAGGATGCTTCATTCTATTCAACCCAATTTTCTAAACCATGTCCTCAGCAACAAGGTTATCAGTACTACCACCATCAATAATAACATCACATATTTTACCTCTAGACTTTCATCGAGTCCTAAACAAGTTACTCCTTTGACAAGGTTCCAACTTTATACTGAGAAATGCTTGCTGAAGTAGCAAGTTCTCAGATTAAGGTTCATTTTCATTCACCATAGTAGTTCGTCGGTCACCAAGCTTCTTCTATGTACACTCAAAAGAATGGTGTCCTTCCTCTCCACAGTTATAGCAAGTACCCTTAAAGATAACTCTACATGTCTTCTTCTTTGGTTCCATAGGTTTCTGTTCATCTTTTGCATCAGTTGGTTTATCCTTCACTGAGTGATCAATCTTTTCTTTCCCTTAGGGATTACTATGTTGTTTCCTTTTCAACTTATCTTCTACCTTTAGAGCATACTAATAAGCATCTTCAATAGAATCAATCTTCAACATACCAAGCTCATCCTAAATATTGAATCTCAAACCATTCACATACCAAGCTACCTTTTCCTTACCAAGCTCTCGGTGTCCAGACTGAATAGTAAGTTTGTAGAACTCCTTGGTATAATCTTCCACAAATAGATCCTTCTATTTTAGATTCTGCAACTTCTTAAACAAGTCAAGCTCATAATCAGAAGGTATGAACTTAGCTTTCAACTTAGTCACCATCAACCTCCACCGATTGATCTTCGTTTCACCTTCATATTCTCTATCTCTTTGTAGTTCCTTCCACCAAAGAGTAGCATGTCCTTTCAACTTTGTCTGTGCTAATCTCACCTAAAGAGGATCTTCAATTTCTTCTAGCTCAAAGAAATCTTCAAGTTCACCAATCCAATCAATCAAGTTCTTGGGCTTCAAAGTACGAGAGAAAGTAGAAACTTACATTCGGTAACCATTACTAAACTGAGCTCTAGATCTATGCAACCAAGTAGTTTTGTCTTCACCAGATCTATCCCTTCGGTCATCACCACTAGATCCAATAGGTTCAAATTCTTCAGTAGCTTCTTCATAGCCATCCCTAGTACCAACATTTTGAGGTATACCATTAACAACTCATGATCTCGGTAACCATGTCATTCTTCATCAACTCCATCTCAGATCTAAAATTTGATTTCACCTTCTCCGTGATCTGGGATTCCACAGTATCACAAAGATCAGAAATAACTCTAGGGTCCAATCTTCTTAGAGGCATCCTTAAAGATATGCAAAAACCCTCTGCAACAAACCCTCACCAACCACCTTGTGACAATCTCCAAGTTGTTTACAAGTCAAATCTCAACCTGCCACCTTGAACAAACAACTAGGGCAAGATCCACATGTTCAGTGCCACAGATCTACAATCCAGATCATATGATCTCTTTACCAACAAGATCAACTTTGCAAGATCAGCCTTGCTAGGTCAACCTTCGCTTCACAAGATTAACCTTTCAGCTCCGATACCACCTAATGTAGTTAAGGATGGTGGATCCAATTAAGGACAGTCCAAACCTTGTAGCCAATAGAACAACATAGCATAATACTCAACAATACAAAAAAAAGTAATTGTTTAACTCTGATTTTCATTAACATGCCCGACTGTAAGGTCTTTCGGGTTAGGGCCAATTACAATCAGAAACAATTCTGCAAGATCCAAACAGATCCAATACAATCTCAGCTAGTTCAGCTCTGAAGACAATTAGAAGCTGATGGAAACCCTAAGGCAGATCTAAACTTGAGCTCACAAGCCTCCAAGCAATCTCCTTATCTCCAAGTGTGCAAACCACTAGCTCTGCAATAACAAACTATCAGATAACAATCTGATCTACAAGATCATGCAAGATCTTTTCCATAACTTCACCAACTCTAGCTTTCAGAACCTCAGATCTGATTCACTAAGGCTTCAAGTCATGAACTTCTATGATCTCCTCTGCTTGCCCCTAAACATCTACCCAAACATGCTATAAATACTAGTCATCAGCCACAAGTTGGTTGGATGAAATCATTAACTCCCCCAAAAAAATATTAAATTCAATACAAGTCAGCATCAAAATAGCCTTACATACATTTAATCTAACATGTTAGCTTGAAACAAAAACTACCAACAATAAATGCATCAAGTCGGCCCAACAAATCACACATAACTCCAGTCAATAAACTAGAACTACCAAGCAATAGTGAAATAACCGAGCATGCCAGGCATCACCGAGCACCAGTGTCGACTGAGCACCATAGGCATCGCCGAGTAACACTTTCACCGAGTGCTAGAGATTACCGAGCTTCCTTCAATGACTAAGGCCGTCAGTCAAGGTTGCAACCGAGTAACACCGACCAAAATACAAACACACTATGCAGTTTCACCAAGGACAAAGAATGCCCCTGCCTCAACCTTGGATGCCCCTGCATCAATTGGACATTGTCATTCTAACCTAGCCTATTGGTATTGCATGTTACCTTGGTGTGGGGCAGGTTATGATCTATATAGTTTTTAATGGAAGGATACCTCATGCCGTTTAGGTATGAGCTTTTTTCATTGATATCAAAACTATTGGAGTGCAACATAGCTTTCTCCCCAAGATGTTAGTTTGTTTTGGTATCTACTATACCTTGTTTTATAGATTTGTGAGAGATTTGGTATCCTTCTTTCCTTCTATCTAGGTACTTGTGACGGGGTCTCCTAGGGTTGTGTTTTGTGTTGGTGGTGGTTGGGGTGTTGTGCAGATCAAAGATGTGGTGGGTTGCGAATGTGGAATGTAGTGTTTAGTTCCCTTGGCCTTTTTTTTTTTAGGATCTTCAATTTTGATGGGTCAAGCTAAAGATTGATTTTTTTGTGCCTCTAGTGTGTTGTGGTCTTTTTCTTGGTAGGATTTATCTCCTTGGGTCCGTGGTTGCATTTTTAACAAGATCTTTCTTGATCTCTTGTCAAGAGGCTAGGATTTGTACCTAGACAATTTGTAGAGGTTACATTTCTTCTATATTTTAGTTGGAAGGAGAGGAGCTAAGGTGGTTTACACCAGTTTCCTACACCTAGATGTAGTGAATATTGAAGATGGTTCTTTGTATCCCTATGTTGTTGGGTCTTGTCTCATGAAGGACCCTTGGATATGGGCCTTGAGCTTAGGTGGAGGTATCATGTTTATCGGTTTGGTTTGTGTTGGGCTAAAACTGTGTACTAATGGCATTTCTTTAATGGAGGTTCATCCTTTGATGGTGGCAACTCCTTGGTGCTCTAGATGTGTTGGTGATGGGAATTGGTTTGTTGCTAGAGTGTTCTCTCTCATTTATGAGGATTTGGAGGATATCTCTATGTATGTTCTTCTGACTGGTGAAGGATGGGCCTTCTTTGTTGGCAATTTGGCTGAAGTGAGTACATAGATGTTGTCATTATGGAAACATATGATCCTCATGAAGATCACACAAGTCAAAGAGCAAGTATATCAGAGCGCATCACAAATTTGTCTAAGTGTGAGACAGTGTTTTCACAGTGTACCGGGACACAGTTTTTGTTTGTGACATTGACTGGAGTGAGTTCAATGCTTGTGCACTTGAATATAGACTCTATGATGGCTAATGATGACCCATCTCAGAGTGCAAGTTAGTACGGCATGTACAAAATTAGTTATGATAGTTTTACCGAAGATAGTGTGAAGCCGACAGGACAGAATATGAAGGCAGAATTGGTAAAGAGTTAAGGGATTATTTTGTTTATCAAAATAATGACTTAACAATATAAAGGGATGACATCCTAGATGTTAACTCTTAGATAATGATATATGGAAGCCAACCATGTAAATTTATTAGCCCTAATAACTTGTATATATATGCAATTGTAATTGAAAAGAACATACATGAAGCGAAGAAAAAGTGATGTAATAAATGTAATAGTGATAATGCAAAGATAAGAGAAGCAAAGGACTATTGATACAAGAAGAAAAAGGTTATGTACCTTGACCTATTTTGTATACATTGTATATTACTTGTTTGGGCAGTGGGCTCATCTAGTAATCAGATTTTGTATTGACAACTCCTAACAGGGTTGAGGCTTCTAACAAGGCCTATAGTCCCTTAATCAGGACTGATACACTATATGCTTGTAATAGACTCCTAACAAGGTCAATATCCTTAACATGATACTTTTGATTAGTGAATCTTTTTGGGTACCATCCCCACTGGGGTTTTCCCTTGGCCAGGGTTTCCTTGAGAACAAACAATGTGTTATGAGTTCTTTGATGTTATTGCTATGCATGTTATTTAGTTTCTTATGTTATGCATGCGTGAAGATAATCTATTATATCCATATTTGGGCAAAAGATAAAGTTTGTAGAATACTGATTCACCCCCCCCTCTCAGTATTCCCTATTTCTAACAATTGGTATCAGAGCTTAGTTACTCAGAGAAGAATCATTCAAGGAAAGCCTAGCAGCTTGAGTAAGATCTCTATGGATATGGATCAGCTACAGAAGAATCTTGATGAAGCTCTTGAGTAGATTGATATGCTTACTGATGAAAGAAACACTCTGAAAAGGAAATATGATGATGCAAAGAACCTTATTGAGAAATTGAAAAACAAGATAGAAGATCTGAAATCTAAAAAGGAATCCGAAGTTCTTATTGAAGATTGTGATGACAATTTAGAAAAAGAAAATGTGATCCTTAAGCATGAACTAAAGATAGAAAAACTGAAACTAAGTTTGAAAGATGGAAATTAAAAAAATGAAGCAAATCTGAGATCTAAGAATGAAAGATTGAAGATTGAAAATGAAGAATTAAGATCTAAACTTGGCAAAGTAACATCTGAATTTGAGAAAGTAAATTTGCAGCATACAGAACTTGAGAAATACAATAAGATTGTGAAAGGTGAATTGACTCAATCCAAACAACAACTTGAAAGGCTATATTCAAATAGTGAGAAGATCGATGAACAAGTATCTTTTGGGAAACTATCCTATGATAAGACTGGACTTGGATTTAATATATTTAGAACAAATGATGAAAGAAAAGAACCAGATCTGAAAGTATGTAAAAGCATTGATGAAAAGAAGTCAGATGAGATCAAAAAATCTAAAGATGCACCTAAAGAAGAAGAATCACCAAAGCAAGAAGAATCACCCAAAGGTATGCAAAGAGAATTCAAAGGTAGATGTTTTGGTTGTAATACTATTGGTCACATGAAGAGAGATTGCATAGGTAAATAATTTAAACCTCTTAATGGTTATTGTTATAAGTGTCATGGTTTTGGACATAGAGCTATTGAATGTAGAAAATCTGAAGTTATTGAGAATAATTATGGTAGTAGAATGTTTAGGAATACTAACGATGCAGGTAAGAGACCTACTAAAGATATGAATAGAAGAAATGGAGTAGTATGTTATAGATGCAACAAGGTTGGACACATTACTAAAAATTGCAAGTCACAGATCAATCAGCAAGGACTAAGATATGGGAACAATGGAATTGTTTGTCAGATATGTAACAAGATTGGACATACAACAAGATTTTGTAGAATGAACAATGGAACTTATCATCCTAACCCTAACCCTAGGAATCATGCAAGAAGAAATGAAAGTACAAGAAATAGTTAGAAAGGTTGCTGCAGTAATGAACATGAAGTAAAGTTTTTTAAAGGCACAGATCAAGGAGACATATTCAAAATTGAAGGCAATCAAAAAGGTGAAGTATCAAGTGGTAAGAGTGAATCCTTACCTGACCTATCTTTAAGCACTTAAATTATGTAAATTACAGTAGTTTAGGAACTTAGAATTAGTGTAGAAGTAGATTTATGATGCATTAAGTCTTGCGTAGTTAATGTAAGGTAGTTTATGATGTACTAATGCTATGGTTAAGAGTGCAAAAGAAAATGTTATGTTTTGCGAGATCGCAAGAAGTGTTAAGTTTTGTAGGTTAACAGAAATAGCTTTTTGGAATGAAGCGGCAAAAGAATTGAATGTGATGTCAGACCTAAGTGAGATTCAAGTGATAAAAGGTTATGATCAAATTTATTTGTCTATCAAAGTGAATTGAAGTGTTTGGAAGAGCAGAAAGCAATGATTGGAAGCATTTTGTAGTGATTTGGTGAAGGATTGAAGCGCCGAATATGCGGAAGCCCTAAAATCATGAATTTGAGGTATTTATCTTGATAAATATTTGAATCGGTATAAGAGATTAGAAGCAATCATGGATGTATCCTTAATTCACAATGTCAAAGATAAGAATAGACCTAGATTAAAGAAAGAACCAGTAGAACCCTTGGAAGATGATCCTAAGTTAGCACTATCATCCGTACCAGACGAAGTTTTGCATTTGGAAAATGTAAGAAGTTATCTTCGATGTAAGATTGAAACCCTAAGTGACAGTGACTTTACCAGTGAGTATCAAAAGATTTCCAATCAAGATATGTCTTTGAAGCAAGGATATGAACATTTGAAAGACAATGAGATTGTTAGGTATTCATTGAAATATGAGTTTGACAATGAAGAATGCACTAAGATCATTTTGAGTAGGATTCATAATGGGAAATTTTGGCTAGAGGATAGAGTAATAGACATTACTGCTGATTTGATTCATGATGTAACTGGATTATCTAAATCTGGTGCTATTCCCTTAAATGAGAAGAATATGAGGAAAACAGTTATTGATAACACAGGTTCATCCTATAATGGCAGAGGAATTGTAATTAGTAAAATCAAGCAAGATGATGTAAGATATTTGTGTAAAATCCTAACCACTAAGTTTTGTGCAAATTCTAGAGAAGATGATATGGTAGCTGGTATGGTACATATAGCATATTTGATGTGTGTTGAGAAGGCACCAGTAGATATGTGTGAAATCCTGAGAATTCAATTGTTTGAAAACTTGGAGAAGATTTAGAAGACCAAGTATGCACAATTTAGATTTTCTTCTTTGATCATTTATATGTTTTTCCACCTATTAAGAAGATTTCCTTACTCAGTTACAGATGATTGGAATAATGGACAAAACACTATGGAAAGAATCAATAAAGTATATTTGAAGCATGTTATTGATAATGTGAATGAAAGTGCTATGTTGGTATTGAAGACATTTCAGAGATTGGTATCTAGCAGATCAAGGATTCCATAATTTGTTGTGGAGAAATATAAAAATGATATATGTTTCATGGTTGACACTGACTTTACCTATATTGAAGCAGTGGATCCTAGAATTGAGTTCATAGACCCTCTTGGCTATGAGATATCTGAGGCAGAGATAGAAGGATATGTTGGCAAGTTACTTAAGAAGTAAGTTGGACACCCAGTGCAAGAGATTTGGAACATTTGAAGAAAAATTCAACCTTGCTAAAGCTATAATGGAAGTAAAGTAGTCTAAGAAGAGAGTGGACAAAACTATAAAGAAAATATTAAAGGATTTTGGCATGATAGAGCATGAGTTTGATATTGCAAAGAAGACAGCAGTAGCAATCAGAGGTATTGAGCATAAAGAAATCTTGTCTGCACCTCCCTTGTCATCAAGTGTAGTTGAGCATGAACCTACACAAGTAAAGGTGAAAGTTGAGGAACCTAAGGAAGAACAAGAAACAAGGAAATCCACTAGATCCTCTTCTTCCACACCCAACAAGAGAGTGAAGGAAAGTGCTACAGGACCTGGTAAGAGGCAAAAAGTTTTGGTGCCACTAGTCCCTAGGAAAATTGTAGTAATTAAAGATGATGACACTACTGTGAAGAAGAAAGCATGGAAACCCAAAATTGAGAGAGTGAATGAAGAAATCATACAAGATGGAGACTTTACTAAGATGAATAAGTACTATGACCTTTATGACTATTTTGAGAGATTGAATCTTGAAAATTTTGTTGTTAAGTACATGATTCTGGCTAACAAGAAGTTTGATACTATTCAAGGCAAGATTCTTGATGACCTATTCAAGAAGCTTGTTAACAGGAAAATGAGAGCACAAGAAGAAGATAAAACTATAAGAGAAAATATGGTGAAGAAACTATGTGTTGTGAAAGATGATGAGCATCTTGAACAGATTTTGAAGCCCCTTGGCACTCTTTTGAGGACTAAGAGGAGAACCATTCAGATCATGGCAGGACAGTATGAGCAAGTGAGAATAGAAACAGAACAAGTAATAATTAAAGTTATGGCAGAAATTGTTGGAGAGACTTCAGTTGCAGTAGAGCAAGAGAAAGAAGCAGAACAGGAGGATATCCCCTCTCCACCTGCTATAAATATTGAAGAAGAATCTATGAATGTTGAAATTACAAATATTACTTTGGACACTGAAGAAAATGTATTTCAGAACTTAGAAAACATTGTTGACAATTCGGCTCTTGATGAACCGGATAGAACTGAACAAGCAGAACTAACCCAATCTATGACTGAAGAACCTAAAGAAACTGAGGTTGTAGTTCCCCTTCCTACAAAAGAAGACATCAGTCTTACTCCTAAGACTGAAAAGAAGAAAGAAATTGGATCTTTATTTGAAGATTTAGGAAAGGAAATTGATGATGATGATCAGTTAGAATTGATCACTTCACTGAATAAAATTATTGGTAAAAACAAGAAGGTAAAGAATCTTGAAGGTTGTCTGAAGGACTTAACTAAAAAGTTACAAGGAGTTGTAACCACACAGATTGTAGATGCAGACCCTCTGGAGAAAGCAAAGAAACTGATGAGAACCTTTGATGATGAGTTTACAAATTTATCTGAGATTGCAAAGGTAAAGGCACAAGAAGACTATGAGGCTGGAATTCTTTTGAGTATTAGTCAAAATATCAGAGATGATGTCAATAGTCTTGATATCTGTATCAAAGATTTGAGGAGACATTTGGGAATAGGAAAGTCTTTGTACATACAGTGTACAACACTAGAGATTTTGGCAGCAGAAGAAGACAAGCAGATCAAGCTAAAGGAAGTAGAGATTCAGAATGAATCAAACCTTCTTTCTAATCCTAATGTGAAGATTAGTCATGTTGAAAAGAAAGTTCGGAAGTTGTATGATGAAATAAGAATTTTGCAAGATGAGAGGAACAAAAAAATGAGGAGACTCACTCTTCTGAGAGAACATACTTCCATGAAGATAAGTGTTATTAAAGAGTAGCTGGAAGAATGTCTTACAGCTAGGATATCATTTCATAAATTCAACTTTGAGACCCTCCAAGCATGTCAAATTCTAACTTATGGACTGAGCACACTACTTAATGTGGCAGATTTCATCAAGAAGTCATGGGAAAAAGAGTTAGAAGCTATAAAAGTTGATTTTGCAGATTGTGTTGCAAGCCTACCGACTTTGCAATAAGACATTTAAGGTATAATCTTTTGTGTTACAATTTTGTTAGCCTCCCTACTTTATTTTGTCATTGTTGTCAAAGGGGGAGAGATATACAGAAAATTGAAAATTATACAGAGCAGAAGATTGATAGTATTATGTATACTCTTAGGGGAGTATTGTAGTATATAAGAATTATTTTTGAGGAGATATAAGGATAGTATATATCTTATACTATGGCCAATTTTGAGACAATTTTGAAATTTTGCTATTGTACACTTAGCCAATTTTCTCATATGTTGCCACCAATGACAAAGGGGGAGATTGTTGACAATTTGACTAAAGTGAGTACATAGATGTTGTCATTATGGAAACATATGATCCTCGTGAAGATTGCACAAGTCAGAGAGCAAGTATAGAAGAGCGCATCACAAATTTGTCTAAGTGTGAGACAATGTTTTCATAGTGTACTAGGACATAGTTTTTGTTTGCGACGTTGACTGGAGTGAGTTCAGTGCTTGCACACTTGAACATAGACTCTATGATGGCTAATGATGACCCATCTCAGAGAGAAATTCAATACGGCATGTACGGAATTAGTTATGACAATTTTACCGAAGATAGTGTGAAGCCGATAGGACAAAATATGAAGGCAGAATTGGTAAAGAGTTAAGGGATTATTTTGTTTATCAAAATAATGACTTAAAAATATAAAGGGACGACGTCCTAGATGTTAACTCTTAGATAATGATATATGGAAGCTGACCATGTAAAGTTATTAGCCCTAATAACTTGTATATATATGTAATTGTAATTGAAAAGAACATACATGAAGCAAAGAAAAAGTGATGTAATAAATGTAATAGTGATCGAAGATAAGAGTAGCAAAGGATTATTGATACAAGAAGAAAAGGATTATGTACCTTGACCTATTTTGTATACATTGTATATTACTTGTTTGGGCAGTGGGCTCATCTAGTAATCAGATTTTGTATTGACAACTCCTAACAGGGTTGAGGCTTCTAACAAGGCCTATAGTCCCTTAATCAGGATTGATACACTATATGCTTGTAATAGACTCCTAACAAGGTCAATATCCTTAACAGGATACTTTTGATTAGTGAATCTTTGTGGGTACCATCCCCACTAGGGTTTTCCCTTGGCCAGGGTTTCCTCGAGAACAAATAATGTGTTATGAGTTCTTTGATGTTATTGCTATGCATGTTATTTAGTTTCTTATGTTATGCATGTGTGAAGATAATCTGTTATATCCATATTTGGGTAGAAGATAAAGTTTGTAGAATACTGATTCACCCCCCCCCTCTCAGTATTCCCTATTTCTAACATTCTTGTGCCATGTCTCTATCTGTATTTGTTACAGTCCTATAAAGGTGGATGTTTCTTTTGCAGATCAGGTGAGGATCCCATTTTGATGATTGTAGTTTGGGGGACCCAATTCAGGCACTCAGATGACTGTAACCAATTTCCCCCCAAAGACTCCTATTGAGGTGGAGCCACTTGGTTTTTACCTAGACACTCCTAGATGTCATGTGGAGGTGAACACCATTTTTGTAGGTTTGGTGGTTATTCTATTATGATAACTACATCCATGGAGCTTCACTCTAGGGGCTCAACTTTGCCCTCACTGGTGGAGATGGTTTGTCTGCCATGATCATGACTATTGCCTTCTACTAAGGTGGAGACATTTTGAGGTTTTGATGTCTCTTAAAGATGAGGGTGTTGGCCCTCTCTTCGATCCCACTCAAGCAATTGCTATGTAGTGTTTGGGCTTGGTGGTTAATTTTACCCACTCTTGATGTGGATTGTTTGTAAGTTCATTTGTGTTGTAAGTAGTCTTTTAGTTGTACATTGTTAACGACATGTTTGACCTGTGTTGTAAGTGGCCTATCGCGACCTATTTGTCTATGACCTTTCCCGAACCTTTATTTTTTGAAATGAATGACCTAATATCATTCCTTTTAATAATAAAAAAACAATCAAATATAATATCTTTAAACATACTTTACCTATATTCCTCTAAATATATCTATGCTAGTTTTAAAATACTTTTTATAAAACTTTCTATATTTCACTTTTATTAATTACTTTATTAAATTTGATTTGTCAAAGTCAATATGCATACTTTCAAATTAAATATTTATTAACTATTTTTAATGTACTTTACTTTCTCAAAGTTAAATCAATTAATATTATTTTTAAAACAAAAACAAAAATCATTGGAAAGAAAGCGTTTAAAAAAAAACCAAAAGAAAAAGCACAAACATACGAAAGAGAAAGATAAAGCAAAGAACACAAAAAGAAAGCATTAAAAAGAGAATGCAAGACTTGTTCACATGATTTCTTTGACCTTTTAAACAAAAATTTGCAACAGATGACTTTTTTATTTTGGGGGTATGTGGTGAAAAGAATAAGAACAAACATATATAAGGTTGGAAAATTTTGAAATTAACATATATATCTTAGCAAAATATTAGGTTTATTCATCTTTGGACTCATGATTTATCTTTATTTTTTCCTAAATCACAAAATAATACAAAATTCATTTAAAATATGTTTACTTCTAAATTTAAGCAAAAGTCTATCGTTTTATTACAAAGATTATGTAGACGATATAAATTAAAATGTTCCCCATGATTATCTTTCAAGTGTCGGCAAACAAAAGGCTTTAAAAAGTATATTTTCAAATTAATATTCTAAATCCCACGTGGCACCAAATTGTGAGTCGCATAAATCAAATGATAATAAAAAATTTATGACTTTTCTTGAAAATAAAAATGGAGTTAGAAGTCATTTTGCAAAAGAAAATGAAGTTTTAGTTTTGAAAGAGAATGTACTTCTAGACATGCTAAACTTAATTTTTTTTGTTTTTTTCAAATTTGTGTATTTGGGGTTATCTTCCCTTTCTATTATAATATTTGGAAAAAAAATTCGTAAGAAAGTTTGAAATTTTTTAAATACTTTTTGTAAATTATATTCTAACAAGTAATTTGAAAATTATTATTATTATTATTTTGCAAGTTGTAGTAGGTGGATAAGATGTTTGACTAGTTATACAATGTTTTCAATTTTTACGACTTCTTAACATATTATAATGGTTAATGAAGTTATTTGAATAGACTTTAGGATTATTCTTTTATTCTTTTTAGATAAGTTCTTATCCTTTTTTTTCTTAGTTGTTGATTTTATCTTATTGGATTAATCATTTGTAGTTCTTATTTAAGGAGATTTTCATTCCTTAGTAAATATCAAATATATCAATAATCATTTTTTGTCGTATTACTATTTCATTTTATTGCATAAGATATTAAGTTTGCGAAAATTGAAGGTCGATAAATTGTTGTTAAACAAGGTGAAGAAAGCTTGCAATATGAACTTAAATTGAATATCAATGCAAATCTGAAACCAAAGATTAACCCTTAATATAGTGATTGCAAAATCAAAACAAGATCTAGAAAGACATTCCACATAAAACACCAAATTTACATGGAGAACCCCTTTCGGGAAAAAACTCCACCACAGAAAGAGTGACAAGTATATTAATCCAATGAAGAATACACAAATAATACACTTCTTTGTAGACCTGTGTAGAAATTTGATGACACTCAATTGCCCTAGAAAATGAACAAGACTAGAATGAATAACTCTAGCTCAAGGCTCCAATTTATAGGACTTTGTAAACACAAAAAAATGTCTGGATTCATAGTAATATTAATTTTTATTAATATTTGCCCTTAACATTATAGTTAATTTTTATTAATTAACTATATTGTTATATTTCTCTATTTATTTAATCAAATTTAGCGTAATTAAATAAACTTATTTTCATTTTGTATTTAAATTTTATTTAAATACTATAATATATTAAATTTAATTTAAAATATTATCCCTCCATTTCTTATTATAAAATAAATTTTATTTATTTTATTCCTCCACTAGCCTAGAGTTCTTATAAATCTTGATTAAATTAAAAATTTATATTAATTTAATCATCTTTTTCACTTTTTCTTAATCTTATTTTTTCCTAATATTTCTCTAATCTTGATTAAAAGATAGATTACCTCTAATCATGTGCACAATCACCTTTTCCAAGGTTGCCACCTCTCCATCTTTTTTCTCCTCTAATTATCTCAAATTCATCTTTCCCTCTAAAAGTGAAGTTTGACTTTTACATATTTTGTCTTTTAATCTTAGTCACTCATTTCTTTTGCCTTTTCATCTTAGACACTACCTTTTTGCCTCTTAATCTTGAATATCCATTGTTTTGCCTCTTAATCTTGACCACCCATTATTTAAGTCATCCTATAAAAAGGAGGTCTCACTCCTCATTTTCAAGTTATTTACACAATCACAAGCTAGAACATTCTTGGAGCACTTGAGCACTTAAGCACTCTTGCATTTTTAGTATTATAGATTATTGGCTTATTGCATTCCCATCATAGATTAGATTACTTTCTTGCATGGCAGCTTAGATTTGATTTTCTTAGCTTAGTTTGAATCTTGCATTCTCATCTTAGTTTAGTGTTTTCATTTCAATCTAGTTATTAATCTCTTGTATTTGTATACTTCACAATAGATCTTTCATTTTGCATTCATTTTGTGAAATTTGGGGCAAGTTCCTCATACTTGTTCGCAATCCTTCACTCATCAATCATAGTGAGATTTATTGTATTGTGTTGGGAGAGCACACCCACAAAAATCTCTAAGAGAAAATCAAAAAAAGTTTTGGTTGCCCTTGTTTTAGCTCATTGAAGGTTCTAATGGAAATTTGGATGCATTACAAGTTATTTAGCATGTTTATTCTAACTGAAATGCTTCATATTTCTTGTGTTTGCATGCTTTGATTTGTGGTGCATAGTTGCACAAATTTTCATTGCATACAGACTTTGTGATGATGAATACCATTGTGGTATCAAAAAGAAACAAGAACCAAAACCACTTGGACAAACCTTACATCCACCCCCAAAAATAGCCTCTTACAACTGTCATAAGACATTTCTCCCACATGTCTACTTGTGTAAGGAATCTGTCATAAACCATAATAAGTGTTGTCATATAATCTTGTGACAATTGTCATAAGTATCATAGATACTCCTAGAACCTCTAACAAGTGTCTAAATACCTCAAAATAGAGGATTCCAAGATGGGGCACCCAACTATTTTGTCTTTTGTCCTAATGACAAATGGTAAAAGTAACTTTGTCTTTAAATGGTCTCTTTCACCACTATTGGTATAACGATTCAACCTCTTATGGGTAAATCACAAAAGATATTAAGAAAATAATATTTTAAGGATTTACAAGGTTGATGATAGCTAAATCATAACATAAATTTGTGATTGTGTATGTGTTTTTAGTGAAAAATTTATCAAAAGGAAACTTACAATCTTATACAAAGGTTTTGGGAAAGTTTTTGTTATATGGTTGGTTGCTCGCCCTTTGCAACTTGCCTGCCATTTTCAAGTTTCAAATTTTGAACTTTCTTCTCACATGACTATTGATTCTAGGGAGTAATCATCCTCCAATAGCCTGCCCCCCCCCCCCCCCCGCCCCCTCTAATGTGGGTTCACATGGGATGCACAAAACCCTTGGCATTGTGTCAGAGATTCCTCTACCAAAAGAGAGCACTGATAAGGAGGGAAAGAATAGAGAATCTTGTAGTGGATTTCTTGCTTCTCATCTTGACAACACCAAAGGCTTAGATGGTGTAGATGCTAGAAAAGGGGCAACACAAAATGACTAGAAGGGGGCCCTAGTTGGACCGATGAGCAATGTTTTGGCATCTATGATTGTGGACTTCATTCAGAGAGAAGAAGGGACACAAATCTACTTCCTTGATGCACTCATGGTTTGGATTGCATCTTCTATGCACCTTTCACTGGTCGGGAGGCTCTTCTCCTTCAACCCATCCATTTTCATGGTTTGGCATTGGGTGGCCTCTTGTTGGAAGATGAAGGGTTCTATTGATATTTTTGCAATGTTAGGCGGACTCTTCTTATTTAAATTTATGAAAAAGGAGAACTTGATCGTTGTCCTCTCTAGGTCATGAACATATGAGAAATATTTATTGACACTCTCCAAATGCAAGCCGGGGTTTGACCCCTTTGCGGAGCTCAACTGGTTGGCCCTTGTCTAGGTGAGAATATCAAGCCTTCTGCTTGAGTTTTGGGATTAACAGATTTTTTGGTGGGTGGGGAACATTTTTGGAAACTACATCACTACTGATGTGGTTACATTAGCCAAATCCAAGATAGTCTTTTCCCATTTTTCCATTAATGTTTCCATAAACAAACCCCTACAAACTTTGTTACTCTAAAGTCCAAATGGGGTAAGTAGACCCAAGACCTTATTTTTGAGAACACCACATTGTTTTTCCAAAGGTGTGCTAAGTAGGGTCATACTGTAGTAGATTGTAAAGCTCCCCCTCCAAATGAATCTAAACTGAAGGGTAAAACCTCTTCTCATATGACTTCTAGGACTGAATCTTTGAAGAAATCAGTCTAGGAGGTGACTAATGATTACCATTTTATGGATGGGCTCCTTGATTTGATGAAATCCCTGAGTGGTCCTCAAAAACAAGGGAACCTTCCCCCCTAGTTTTCTTGAGGAAGGTGAAATCCACCTATAGGTGACTTATGCCTATCCCCTAAGTCTGGAATTCCTAATCTGTTGGATGTGGTTGTGGAATAATTGGCAAACACCCCTAGTGGGGAACTAAAGACCAACATGCTCAATTACGAGAACAAAAGTAAATCATCTACTAGTGCGACCCCTACCAGGGATCTTTGCATGCTATATGAAATAGCTACCTCCGCCATGAACAAGGATAAATAACACAATGTTGGTTTGCCCATGACTCCTCCTCCATTCCTTCACAATGAGGTGGTTGTTGAGGAAGTAACTAAGTCTGTTATTCTCATTCCAAAAAGAAGACCAACTCCTTTTGGAAAATCCCTGGAAGGTCCTAAGGATTGGCAGACATAGAAGAAGAAGACCAAGATTAAGAAAGTGAATGTTGGAACAAACAAAAAAGTAGGAAGACTATCTGAGAGAGTTCTTAGGCATAAGGCTATGGAGAGGGGACTTTCTAGTAGATGGTAATTGACCTTGGATGGTAACTCCCACAACAACAAATGAAGTTCCTTTCTTGGAACATCTGAGGACTAAATAGTCCCCCAAAATAGTTTTCTATCAAGTAGTATATTTTAGATTTAAAAGCTGATATCCTATTATTACAAGAAGTTAAGATGTCTTACCAAGCCTTCTCTATGATTGTTGGAAAACTATGACTGAGTGCTTCCTTATATTATGCTAAAGTACTTGGTGTGTTAGGAGGAAATACAAGCATGTGGAACCCAAACAAGGTAAATGATGACATATATGTCTTTTCTCAAAATTACTTAGGAGTGACATTTAAACTTGGCGACTAATGTTGGCATATTTTCAATATGTATTCTCCCAATATTAGAGCTAGCAAAATATTAATGTGGGAGGATATTTTTGAATGCATATTGGAGGACCAAAGTGCTCTTTACATGTTTGTGGGTGACTTCAACACACCTGTTTTTCCTCTGAGAAGTTTGGTGGACTCTTGGATTACAATGAGAACATGGGGGATTTGGCTAACTTTATTAGCATTGCGGGACTATTTGATCTTGAACTACAAGGTAACCCCTTGACTTGGTCTAATAATAGAAAAAGGAAATCATCTCATCCAGGTTAGGCTTGTTAGGCTCCTTGTTTCCTCTAGATGGGATATTGAATATCATGAGCTATGTTTAAAACTTTTTCTAGAATGACCTCTGATCACAACCCTTTGCTCCTTCATTGGGTTGATAAGCCTTACTCTAGACCTCTCCCATTTAGATATGAAATAATGTGGACCTCCCACCTAAAATTTAGAGATCATGTCCAAAGATGGTGGGCCACCCCAATCAAAGGATCATAAATGTTTAGGATTTCAAATAAATTAGAGATAATCAAAAGGGAGGTGAAAGGATGGAATAAATCCACATTTAGAGACATCTTCAAGAAGAAAAAGGAACTCTTATCTAATCTTTATCATATTTAAAATCTTACTGATTCAAGAGATCTATCCCAATCCCTTCACTCAGCGGGGGAAGAGTGTAGGAGAAGATGGAAAGAAAACCTTGTGAAGGAGAAGATCTTATGGAAATAGAGGTCGAGAGTGCAATGGCTGAAAGAGGGCAACATTAAATAAATGTTCCTCCATAGGACTGCCAAAAATCACAAAAGAAAAAACACTATGAAGTGTCCGATGAATGATTAAAGGACAATAAACTATTGATGAAGCCCAAATTGGGTAGATTGATTCTAATTTATTTATCCAAATGTATGCAAAGCATGATGAGGGGAATAATCGTGATGTTAAGGACAAACTCTTGAGCCACCTACCTACTTCTATTGGGGCCGAGGATAACATGCAACTTGTTTCACCCATATCTAAGGAAGAAGTCTGTGTTGTTATGTTTTCCATGGACACTTATAAAGCACCGGTTCCAGATGGATTCCCTCCCACTTTCTTCCAGGAATTCTGGGATATTGTTAGTTTTGACATTACAAGAGCCACTACAGATTTTTTCAAAATGGGCAAGTTGTTGAAAAAGCTAAACAACACCTACATTGTTCTAGTCCCCAAATCCTAGGACCAAAAATATATGATAGAATTCAAAGCTATTAGCTTATGCAACATTGTCTACAATATCTTCTTGAAGGTTCTAGTGAACACAATTAATCCTTTACGAGATAAATTCATAATCCCTAATAAAAAAAATTTGTTCCAAGGGCGAAAAATCCTTGATGCCGCTATTTCCACACATGAAATTATTTATTATGTCCAGCAAAACTCTAGTTATGCCCTTTAAACTTGACATCTCTAAAGTGCATGATATATTTAACTAGCATTTTCTATATAGGCCACTTCTCAAACTTGGAATTAGGAATAAATTTGTGGTTATTGTTCGGGAATGTGTGGAAATAGTTCACTTCTCTATTTTGGTTAATGGGGTCTCATGGGTTTTTTTAAAAGAGGTAAAATGAATCAGGAAGGGAGTCCCCATCTCCCCATACCTATTCATTATGATTGTGGAGGTGTTAGGCAAGAATTTTTTGAATATGGCTAATACTAGGAGAATTTGGGGAATTAAAGTGCCTCCACTCTCCCCCCCATTTTACAACAATGTGTGGCTGACACATTTTTATTTTGGAAATCCTTTGTAATTGAGGAAAAATAATAGAAGAGCCTCCCTATGGATTATGCTAAATCCTTAGGACAATGTATTAATTACAGAAAAATTAGCCTTTATTTTTCAACAACCATGCTGATCTACAGTCCAAAATTCTTAATATCCTTGGGTGCCAATCAGATTTCCTCCCAAGTACTCACTTGGGTCTCCCATTGACTATCAAAGATGTGACCCCGACCTTCTACATTACTATATTAGAAAGAATCTAGAAAAATGTACCGGGGTGGAAAGGAAAACTCCTTAGAAGTGCAGGGAAACTTCAACTCCTTGCTTTCTCTCTACAAGGTATCCCAGTCTACTTCCTTTCTCTATTCAAAATATCTGGCACAATGTCAAACAAACTTGAGAAAATCCAAAGGACTTTCCTCTAGACTGGAATGGAGGAGAAAAAGAAAATATCCATGGTTAGCTGGGACTTGATCTATTTAGCTAAAGCCATGGGTGTATTGGAAATAAGAAAACTGACTAATCCAAATAAATCCTTAATTGCTATGATTGGATGTAATCTTGTTGTGGGTGTTTCTAATTGGTGCAAAATCATTGAGGCCAAGTATTTGGACAGGTGGTGTTTTCATAATATGTTCAATGTTAATGGCTTACCTTTTAGCTCTGAAATATGGAATAATATCCTAAAATGTGGGTCTATTATTAGAGAGGGTATAAAATGGAAGATTGGTAATAGTAGAAGAATTAGATTTTGGGAAGATACTTGAATTGAAGAAAAGCCTTTGGAAGAGGGTCGATCTAGTCAGTTGATGGATTTCCTTAAAGGACAGTTTAGGGATTTTCTCGCTAGTTATTTTGACCCAGGAGGGACATGGAAATGTCTTGTACAATGTTTTAGAGACCAACTTGATCTCATACCCAAAGCCTCCAAATTACAGTCTCTCCTTCATAATCTGAGAATCCCTCTCTTTGCCCATGAATATAATTTTGTTTGGATGAAGAAACAATCAAGGAGTTTTATTGTCAAGTATAAGTACAATCTACTGATAAAGTTCCATGGGGACCTTGACTCTTGGAGGAAAATATGGAACCCATAGCCTATGCCAAAAATCAACATTCTTTGGTGGGTTGTGATGCATGGCAAAGAGTTGATATAGGATAACCTAGTTAAAAGGGGTTTCCACTTTCCTAGATGTATTATATGTAAGATGGAGGAGGATACTACTCAACGTTTATTCATCCACCACCCATTTTCTTCACACATCTAGCATATAGTCTTGTAGAAATTTAACCTCTAGTGGGTTTGCCAAAGTGATATCCAACAATTTGTCACTAGTTTGCCTTTACCATCAAAGCATCCTCTTATCAAGGTAACTTTGAAAAAAATACCTCCCCATGTTTATTGCAATACTTGGAAAGAGAGGAACAACCAAATTTTTAGGGATTCTGAAGATTCTGTTGATAATGTCTTCCTCTTTTTAACAAATTATTGTTGGAAAATATCTCAGTCTCAAGATGGAAAACCCCTCATTCTCCACCCACTATAGCTTACCATTCCATTGATGAGTCCTAGAAACTCCCCCTAGAATTTAGGATCTTTGAAAACTCTAAGAAAATGAACAGACAAAATAACAAGTGGAAGACTCCAAGTCCGTCATGGCACAAATGAAACTTCGATGGTGCGGCCAAAACTGAATGGCAAGTGGGGGTAGGAGTTATCAAAAACCACAATGGCCATACATATGCTTCTTTTTATAGTAGACTTAAAGGTCATATTGTCAAATAGGCCAAAGACATGGCTCTTCTATGGGGACTTAAATTCACCCTCACTATTGGTATTAGAAATCTATAAATCGAGGGGGATTCTAGACTAATTTTGGAAGCTACCCATGGGACGATGTCAACAAGATGAAAGGTTGAGGCTATCCTAAAGGATGTTAGGATTCTCTTAACATGTATGGATAACTTCACTCTATGACATGCCTACAGAGAAGAGAATGCAACTACTAACTCTATGGCTACACTTAGATGGTTTCAATATGACTTATGATGCTAGAGAAGTGTTGATTAGCTACCAGAGATTACCAAGGTTATTATTGAGTATGAAAAACAATAATATATTAATGATGATTTCTAAACTCATTATTTTAATGATTATCACTAATTTTTATGATGGGAAGGAGACATGTGCCATCCTGAGAATTTATCAAAATTTTAATTCAAATTGGTGATTGTCTTATCATACCCATATCAGAAGAGATTTTCCACATGGCTCATACTATGCTCCATGTCATGGTATTTATTTCCAAGACCATACACAAGTCGATAAATGATCTCTTTTTTTTGGCAAAGTACCATTAATGAGATCTGGTGTAATAAATTTTATTTCAAATTAGAAAAGTTTCTTCAATTTGATGTTTGGCCTAAAGGCTTTTCTAGGCTCTTGCAGATGGTGGAGGGATCGTACGGGTGAAATTTCCATAAGATGTGTTTGATTAAAGAGAACATTACTTGTAATAATTATGATGATTATTCCCTTCATTTATTACAATGTTTTGTGATTTCTTATTTAGATGTTTCATTTATGGGCATCTCTTGGCTCTATTATTTCAATATTCAAAGCTTTTGTTTCTCTACAATCTCTACAACCCTAGCATTGGAAAATATAGGTGGTGATAGAAATCACATTGAATTGGAAAGCATGATAAGATCAAGAATAATCCTGCTCTATGTTTTGTTTGCATTGAAGGTGGCATTGATGTATTTATTGAAAATATGACTAGATATGATGAAAGATTGTCTATGCAGTTCATCTCATCTTGGCTAGATAGGAGGGTTTTTGTGGGTGGTATCTCATTCAAAGTCAATGAGAATGTTATTTCTCAAGTGATTGGTTTATCAACTGACAGAAGAAAATGGAATAAAATGAGTAGGACCCTTGATACTATGAGCCTCAGCCAATTTTTTTGAGGTGACAACCAGTCTGTGAAGAAAAGGGGAGGTTTTAATAATGAGGAGCTAATGTTGCCATGAGATTAGGTTTGTGTCTTGATAATAAAATATTTCACTCTTGAAGGATGCTTTGGAGTTTTTTTATTATTATCATTTCCCTTTTCTTAATCACCTTAGGAATAGGGATCGTATCTCAATTCTATTCTTTTTTCTATATTATGTGGATTCAATGTCAAAGAAATTGCCAAGGCTAAGAGTTTAGGGAAAAAGTACACTATCTTGCACTAGGGCTTGATCTATCACCTCTATAGATTCTATCTTTTCCTATGCCTTCTGCGTGCTATTTTGATCTGGGAAACCCTGACCTTACAGTCTCCACCTTCTACCAATGTTATCCCTAACCCTATGTGCTAAAAAATTGAGGCTCAAGCACCCTCCTCTTAAAATTGGCCTAGGCCTATCCCATACCTCACCATAGGATAATGTGGTGGAAAAAGCCAAAGGAAAGAAAAGAGCTAGCCCCCTAAAAAGGATAAAGCCACAGTGCCCAAAAAAGATAAATTTAATATACAACAAATTGAATCGGATGTTGAAGTAACAGATGAAGCTAGGACCCCCTGTTGCTTCATTATGTTTGCCACCAAATTGTTTGACAAAGACAAAAATATGAAAGAGCCCTCTTCTTCTACTTAGTCAGAGGATATAGAGAGTCAGGAGGAGGAGGATTAAACCTCAGAGAAAGATTCCCCTTTGACCAATGTTAGTAGCTCGACCCATATTTCAAAGAGCCTCAAAAATTCTGTTAATCCTACCCAGGATCCCCATATTAGAGCCAATTCTCCCTGCCCTACCTTTGGAATGGAGAAAACTATTATGGAGGAGTGTAGTTTCAAAGAGGAGGCTTGAAATAATCTTGATGCAATCAAGAAAACCCTAGTTGAATTTGATGGGAAACTGCAAGATACTGTTCATAATGTTGTTGGCTTGGACAAGAGACTCTAGGAGGTTGCCCGCTTTGCATTGAATGTTATGCATAGTTTGAAGACCACCCTTTGTTTGTTGCAAGAAAAGTTCCAGAAGGGAAAATTCAGCAAGGAGGAGGACTACAAGGAACTGTTCAAGTTCTCGATGACTGTGCTAGGATGATGTTATCCAAGCCTGCAAATTGCAAGAAAGATTAATGTTGGCCTTTATTTTTGGGTAGTTTTTTTAATTTCTAGGCGGCCTAAATGGCCTTAGAAGTTTTAAGTCTGGTCTTAATACTAGGCTTTATCTTAATGAATTTATTAGCTATAGCCCTACATGGCATATTTGTTTTACTGCTATTAAGACTTATTATGGTCATGTTAGTTTAGTTTGGTTTGTTACTGGTAGTCCTATGATTAGGTATTATATTGTTTTTGATAGAGGAAAATCTTGGTGGCTATTTTTTATTTTGCTTTTAAAAGTGCTGAAAATGGTAAACTAATAACAATGCCCTTGTGGTATGTACTATGAGACAACCCCCTTATTTTTGGCTAGTTCTAATATCAAAAAAAATTTCCCAACAAATTTTGTTTTTAATTAGAAAAAAATTCATGAAAAATAGGGTTATTTTAAGTGAATTTATTGGCAAAAAACCATGGGTATTTATTGTGTGAAAATTGTACATTCTTTTTGTATAAAGTGTGCTTGTTTAGCTTGCATCATGCTAGTAGCTATTTAAAAAGAAGTGAGGGTTTTTCAAACAATTTCTGAATGACTATTTTACAAAAGTCATGGGTTTCCATGTGCATGTTTATGCATTTATTTTCTTATAGTCCATGTCACTTGATTTGTGACTAGATTTTCCTTAAAATTTACAATTGTTTTTTAGATCTTTTTTAGCATGACTATTTTTTTCTTGCAATGGGAATTTTGGGTAGAATTTATTGGAGTAATTAGGATATTATCTAATTAATTATTTTATTACTTTATTCACTTTTAAGCTAAACATGTGAGTGTTTTTTATCTTTTTATTAGATTGAGCAATATTTGACATATGTTGTCTCATTCATTATGATGTGGACATTTGTTGAGCTCTCATTTAATCTTCCTTTATGGTTTGCATCTAGGGTTTCCTTGTCTTTTATATAACCCTATGTCCCCATGTAGCTGCTGAAGTCTATTTTGTGCTTAAAAATAAGCTATAAAAGTGTCCCCATATAATTGTTTAATTAACACAAAAAGGACAATTTAGAATCTTCTCTTATTTTCATGGAGCACATCTGCTTAATAATTGAAAATAGGCTAGTAAAAAAAGGAGGGGCTGAAATTAAGAAACCACTACATAATAAAAAAAAGGCTAGATGCCTCCACAACATTTTTCCCTTCATTTTCACATTTTCCTCATTTTTTTCCCCTCTAAAATCTATGTGCATGTTTTATTATAAATAAAAATAATTTTTCATTCATATTTCACCGTCTATGCGCTGCAGAGGAGACAGAGTATTGAAAAATATTTCAGAGTTTGTAAACTTTTGAGGTATGTTTGTAGTGCCGATTTTTTTAATTTTAATTTTATCTTTGATACAAACATATAATCAATGCCAATTTATCAAGTATTATAGGAAATTAGTAGGTAACCAACATGAAATTAGTTACTGAAGTTTGACTTTAACACATGAGTAATCAAAATTATATCCTATTTTTCAAAAGCACCTAACATCATTTGAAGACTTTTTTGAAAAAGCATGGTTGAATTTTTATGGGTAGAGTTTAAGCATAGTAGTTTTCAAAAAATAATCTTGTGGATTTTTTGTGTTTTTTTTGCAAAATCATGGATTTTACTTTGGTGCTTTTGTTTATGCAAAAAAAATTCTAAATTTTTTAGTTGTATTCTTTCAAAAGAAGTGACTTTTCATTTTCAATGATTTGAAATTATGGGAAGCGTGTCTTCATTGCCCAACATCATGCTGGAGGTAGCCAACAATTCACTAACAAGAATTATAACACTTGAAAATAGAAAATGCAGGTGCTTGATTAGATCATCATGCTCAAGGATCACCCACTTCCTAGAGCATCTTCTAAGAATAGTAAATATATCAATTGCTTCACAAGGTTGTCAATAGACTGAATCGATTAGTCCTCAAATAGAAAAAGTAACTGCAAACAAATATTTGACCAATAACTCCTTGAAAGCTCACATACTCAAGTTGAGTACTCTATGCAACTATCACAATTGTGCTCCACCTCCATGAGTGCATATGACAACAAATGCTAACAATCTAGAAGGATTTTAGTTACCAAATTTTTTTTCTTAATACACCGTAGACATCCAAATACACCTTCCAAAAAGATTAGAAATATGTATACCTTACATAATATTTCTAAGTAAATGAAACATTAGTTGTAACAATATATATAAAAATGTTCATTTTGAAAATCAAGTTCCAACAACATTTTTATTACCAAGGTTATTACAAAATATCAAAATTTTATAACTTAGACATAAAATTCATAAGAAACTTTCTATTCAAATTGTTTTTCTTATGATACATTTATTTTATGTATTCTTATTAATGTAATTGCATTCTACTATATTTTATATAAATTGTATGTTATATTTAAATATTTTATAGCAATCCAAAAACAACCAACTCAAAATTCAATAATTAAGATATTGAAATCTAATTTAACCGAAATACTTTTTTAATAAATAAATAAATGAGACCAACGCCTCATATTCCCCGTTTACAAACAAAAGAAAATGGATCCCTCATTCGGTACGGTGTCAACCTCAACTCAATATGTTTGAACGAAGCAAAATAAATAAATAAATAATTCCTAAGGTATACGGTCACCCTCTACAGCTATTTTAGTAGAAAAAGTCCATAATTGTATAGAATTTAAAAAATAATTACAATTATATGTCTCATATATCTCCAATCAATATGGTGCTATAAACTAATATTCTTTATCCAGCTACTACGTCTTCTTTGTTTATTTATTTTTTAATGATCATTAGATGGTATAAAGAAATATAATTCTTTTATTTGGCTTTCAACATGACCATCATAGATGTCTACATCTAGATCTTTCTAATGTATTGATACAACCTACTATGGATTTTATGAAGTTTTTTTTATAGTAGTTTTTAATGAAAAATGGTTTGATTCTATTTGTTATGTTTATTAATTTTTTTTGCTTAGGGGTAGATAAGCATTTGTTTGAATAATTATATTCTTCTTATCTTGATTGGATTTTGGTTTAATTATTTTAATTGGCGTGGTTGTGAATGAGAATTAAAATATAATATTAAGTGTTTAAATTATTATAATTTGTTATCATATTGATTTAAAGGATGTCTATTTATATATTATGCAAGAATATTTTTGTTAAATATTTAATTCTTAAAAATATCATTATTTTTAATATAATATTATCTACTTATTATTAGTGTGACATTTCAACTAGTAGATAATTATGATAGATTTGTTTAGATAATTAACTAGTATTTTGACTTATTTTTCTATAAGCGAGATAAATAGAGACATCAAATATGATAATTATATAGCTTGCATATAGTTTGAATAGCTAAAACCTAAAACCAAGGATTACTTTGTTTTTAATGTTTTCTTACAATTAGAAAGGAGCAATTATTTTGCATTTTGAATTTATCTTTTAACTCTCTTCATACCTTCATGTCTTATGAGGAGTATATATGTTTGCATCTTGTATTTTGAGATGTGATTAATCTTCACCAATGTTTGGTCACTTTGTTTTTTACATCGATCTACATTGGAATGTTTCCATTTATCCTAATTCTACCTGAATATTGAATAGGAAAATACCTCAAAATAAATATACGTACATGAAAAGATCTCCATTGGCATTAATTTTCCATTCATCCTAATTCTTATTGTATATTATTCATAGGAAACAACTTCAAAATAAATATATAGACATCAATAGATCTACACTATGCATTAATTTTCCATTCATCCTAATTGTATTTGAATATTGAATAAGAAACAACCTTAAAATAAATATACGAACATGAAAAAAATATATAAATCATTAAAAAAATATGATTTATTTTTATATATTTTTTATTAATATATTTTTATTTTTATATTTATTTAATATTATTTATCAATAAAGGGCAAGAGTTGAGATAAGTTTATTATTAAATATGACTAAGATAAATTACAGAATGTAAAAAGAAATAGGGAATTATCATCCCTAGATAAGACCATTTTCTCCTTTTAAAATCGGCTAATGCACTAACAACCTAGAGAAAAGTTCCCATTAACTCAGTATCAACATCCTAAACCATACATAATCCACTTTAAGGATTTAGTAAAATTACTAGCAAAATATCTATGGATATTAGTTTTTCTGTTTGCAAAGAATTAACATCAACAATATACACACTATCCTAATAATATCCTTAAGATCATGATACAAAATTATTCAAAAACCCAACCTTTAAAACTAAATAGAGGGAATTAGAAGCTACTCATGCCCTTGAACAAGGGTCTTCCTCAATATCCATCCCTTCTAGGTGTCTTGCCTCCTCATGTGAACCTTGAACTTCTCCAATAGATAATGAGGGACTTGCTTCAACAAGGAATCTTTGGTTAACTCCACCAATTGAGGATATAGATCTCATCCTCCTACTAGTTTATTCATGCTCTTCATCTCCCTCTTCCTCTATCTTAGAGGAGCTATCACTCTCCAAACCTTCAAGATTCTTATCATGCTTATATTCTAACACTCAGTGCTATGTTTCATTCAACTCGTCACCAATTAACTTCCCTAACACCTTAGTAATGCACATCACTTCTTAAAGGGAATTTAAACATCTTTGAATGACAATCTATCTTAAAAATTGGTCTTCAAACTCCCAATTAGTAAGTATGTGATATCTTTGGGTTGACCCTTTTTATTCCATCCAACCTAACCTAACAAATAGATTGGAAAACCCTTCTCCTCCCTTCATGACCAAGGAAAATTAAGATGGGTAAGGAATAGTAAAGTTATTGTCTATGTTGATGATGACATTATGCAAATCTCCCAACAATTTCTCATCAATTAGTCTTTGTAGAGTTCCTCCATGCATTTATTTAAACTATTGAAGTTACACTTACACTTTTTTTTTCCATTATATTTTCAATCTTATATACAGAATTTGATCTTTAATGAACATCAAAATCATCAAAGAGAATAAATTTCAAACTACCTATCAGTAAACCAACTAGGGAGTTTAATGATTGTGCTCTTTGCAGAACTTTGGAGACCTTGAAGCATCTATTCTTTAATATTTTTTTTGCAAAAGAGATATGTAATATCTATTAATAATAATATTAGTATCTTGGAGATTTTTTTTAGTTGTATCCAGAGCATTAGGAAAGAATTCAACATGTTTTGGTCTTGTTTTTCTATTAAAATTTTATGGATCATTTAGAAAGTTAGAAATGACAATGTGTTCGATGGAAAGACTAGGACACTTATTGAGTCTCTGAGGAGACTCATTTGATATAATTTTGACATGCAAATAATTGTTACATTAAAGCTTGCAAAGAAAATATTTTAAAGAATCCTCCACAATGACATTGGTAGAATTTTTAAATGGGAAGTATCCCATGGGTACCTGTGGACACGAAGATCTAAAGAGAAGACTCCTTTTGAAATTGCACATAAAAAATTTATGGTGGAATAAACTACTCCAAGGATAACAATCCAACTTGTAGCTATACCAATTGATGTCATACCTATGGAAGAGATTCTGGAACACCCTTACTGCGAGTTCATTTAAAAAAACAATGTTCTATACTAGATAGAAGGCTCACATGGATGGATAGCATGAGTAGAGTGAACAGATTTGTGGCAACCATATGAGATAGCTCTTAACTTTGTATAAATTTGCAAGATATAGATATTTTTTAATAGATTTTTGTGAGTGGATAGTTACATACTCTATTATATAATCATGATATATATTTTTATTAGATAGATATACTCTCTTTGATGTAATCATGTAACTCACACCCCAATGACTCTCTTATGTACTATTTTTTTGAATGATAAGAAATAAGAAAAAGAGAGCGAGAATAGATTTCCAAAGTCTATAATCAATAGAGTAATTTTATTTCTAGATTTAACAGTGTGGAATAATTTTCTTGATCTTGCAGATCACACTCCATGATCAATCATTAGGATGAGAGAGCTGAAAGAGAAAAAAAATGTTTTGATATCAAACCTTGATAGTTTTAAAAGGAGGGGGTGAATAGTCAGGTTGGCACAAATTTCAAAGGAGGAATACAAATAAAGAAAATATGTAAGGATAAAAAATGCACAAATTGAAGGAAAACTAAAAAAAGAAAAGGTGAAAGAATGTATAAAAAGGGAAAAAAAGGAACCGAAGAAAAATTTTCGAAATTGTAAAAAAAGAATTAAATAAAGATAAAACAAGAAAAGACTAAACCTAGAAAGAATAGAAGATAAAAAATATAACCAAGGAAAAAAAATATAGTACATATACATATATTAATATATATAAGTACATGCATATGTATGTGTGTATTTTGTTTCTTCCTTCATTCAGTTTCTATTTTTTTAATTTATTTGGTTATATATATATATATATATATATATATATATATATATATATATATATATATATATATATATATATATATTGCTGGAAAGTAAAGTCCACCAATATAATTAAGGGGAGGGGGGGGGGAGGGGGGTGAATCAGTTATCAGATAAATACAACTTTTATCAACCTTAATAGATTTTAACCATGTAAGCAATGTAATCAACACCCACAAAAAGATATACATGCACAATAACACAATGACACAAGATATGTTGACTAGGGAACCTCTTGATCAAAGAGTAAACCTCGGTGGGAATGATGCCCACAAAAGATGCACTAATATGAAAGTTCCTTGTGAGAGGATGGAATTTGTTAGGAGTCTTATCAAATACATTCAGTACATATGAGTCCCTGTTAGGAGACTTTGAATCTCTGCTAAAAGATTCTAACTCTGTTAGGAGTTAAGGAAGATAGAAGGACCCACTGCCCAAACAACTTCAGGGTAAGATCACTGAACTCACTGTCCAACTGATCTTAGTATTACTAAAAAAAATAATACCAAAAGATTACTTATCTCAACAATTTAATATTCCATCTCTGACTGTGCCAAACCGCACCAACTTCTTCTTCATATCTCAATGTTAGATCTCTAGGCTTTGCATATCCTCTTTCCACCAATTCTTTTTCACAATTCCTTCATTCACTTTCTTACATTACATACACACTAAAACAAGGAAAACATTTCTTCCTTTATACCACACTCAAGTAATTACAAATGAGTCAGCATACAAATTAGAAAATAAAAGTTTCTACACGTTACATCAAAATTACACAAAAACTATCAACTTCCAATTAAGATAATTATTCACTCATGTGACCTCAGATCTTGCGCTCACTTCCATGTCACTAACATCATGTCTTCAACTAATCTCCAACTATGCATAACTAGATTCCATCTCGATTAGAAGATATCATCTGATTTTCACAAACCGCTACTCAGGAACATTGCCTGAATACTGCTTCCACTGATTTCCTCATAACTATCATGAATAAATGAATTTACATCTACGCTCTTAACCAAAATCTCATAGAACATCATATAATAATTCATCAACTTTGCATAGATTCATCTTCAATATCCCAAGTGCGCTAACTCAAACACTATCTGCTTCTCTGCTAATCTCCAGTAGATTACTGTGTTGACATCAATAACAATCACAGTCATGAATGCAACAACAACTATTAAAGAATGGTTGTGAATAATCCCCCAATATATTCAACATTAATTCCTAACAATCTCCCCCATTGGCATTGATGGCAACATAGATGAAAAAACATCCAAGCTCCATAAATCCATCACTACTGCTCTGAAATAACTTCATATCCTCTTGATCAATCAAATCTTTCTTTGTTTTCCTATTAAGTTCTCTCCAATAGATGGTTTTTCATGTATACTTCTCCCCCATTGACATCAATGAAAGATATTTCATCATTATGTCAACAATGACTTTAATGTCAAAAGACATTATTCAGAAAATACATTCACTAGAGTCCTCATGACTTAGCTCAAATACACATACTCCCCCATAGAGGAAGTACCAACATCCAGTCCAAAAAAAAGATAAGGCTCATATACCACTAGATAGATGAAACAATCTACATCACTTCTCAAGAGTAGGTTGGGGCATAACCCCAAGAATACCTCTCAGATACTCAAATGTATCCTTAGGCAAAGGTTTTGTAAATATGTCTACAATCTGCTCCTTTGTTCTTATGTATTCAAGTCTAACTTCTTTCTCTACAACTTTCTCTCTCACTACATGATACTTTATCTCTATATGCTTTGTCATAGAATGTAACACAGGATTCTTAGACATACTAACTGTGCTGGTGTTATCACAATGTATAACAATAGGATCAATAGATTTTATTCCAATATCCTTCAACATTTTCTTCATCCAAATTATCTGATTACAATTGTTTGTTGCTGCCACATACTCTGCTTATGTTGTGCTCTGTGAAATACAATTCTACTTCTTTCTTAGCCAAGAAACTAATCTTCCTCCAAGGAAAAATGCTCCACCACTGGTGCTCTTTTTATCATCAACACTACCTCCCCAATCAGCATCTGTATATGCACATAGGGTAAAATCATCAGATTTTTCATACCACAATCCATACTCAATTGTGCCTCTTAAGTATCTCAGTATCTTCCTTACTGCTGCATAATGTGATTCTCTAGGTTCAGCTTGAAATCTTGCTACAATTCCAACCGAATGTGCTATATCAGGTCTTGTATGAGTCAAATATTGCAATCCTCCAATCATAGATCTATACTTCTTCTATTCAACTACAGGAGTCTCATCTATGCTAGATAACTTGTGACTAGTTACCATAGGTGTTCCAACTGGTTTACAGTTCTCCATTCCAAATATTTTCAATAAGTCATTCAAGTACTTTGTCTAACTTAAAAAGATACCATCATTGTTCTATGTTATTTGCAATCCTAAAAACTATTTCATTTCACCAATCATACTCATTTCAAATCCAGTCTTCATTTCATCTGCAAATTTATCACTGGCTTCATCTTCTCCTCCAAAGATAATATCATCAACAAAAATAACAACAACCAACCAACCATTTTCAATTTCCTTTGTGTATAGGTTGCTATCAACTATGCTTTTTGTAAATTCTAACTTTAACAAATACTTATCCAATCTCGCATACCAAGTTCTAGGTGCTTGCCTTAGTCCATATAAAGCTTTCTTCAGTTTACATACCATATCTTCTTCTTGAGTTAAAGGAAAACCTTCAGGCTGCTCAATGTAGACTTCTTCTTCCAATTCTCCATTCAGAAATGCTAACTTCACATCCATCTGATACACTTTGAATTTCTTGTAAGCTGGATAGGCCAAAACATTCTTACTGCTTCAATTCTTTCTACTGGTGAAAAATTTTCTTCATAATCAATTCCTTCTTGCTATGAGTATCCTTTACATATCAATCTTGCTTTATTCCTTACAACTTATCCTTGTTCATTCATTTTGTTTCTGAATACCCATTTTGTTCCTATAGCATTCTTATCTTTAGGTCTAGGGACTAGTTCCCATGTCTTGTTCTTTTCAATCTGATCTAGTTCTTCTTTCATGGCTTTAATCCAATGTTCATCTTCACAAGCTTCACTAGTAGATTTAGGTTCAATTTGAGAAATCAAACACAATTGTTCTTGTACCTCATTTCATGTCAAAAATCCTCTGTCTATGCTTCCAAGAATATACTCAGTAGGATGATTCCTTAACAGATTCTTGTTAGGTGTCACTGTCTCAGTAATTGTTTCTGCTATAGGTTCTTCAATGGTTTCTTCACTATGACTCTCATTCAACAAATCACTATCAGTTTCATAGAATAGTTCATTAGTCTCTAGATTAGGTCTAGGATGAGTTCCTTCATCTGATTCATAATCAAGCATTCTTTCTTAAATTTTGAACTTTTCATCAACTTTAACATTTGCACTCTCAACAATAGTCTTAGTTCTCTTATTGTAACATCTATAGGCTTTTCTCTTCAATGAATATCCAATAAATATACCTTCATCACTTCTAGGATCAAACTTTTCAATGTCATCATCTCTCTTAATATAACATTTACTTCCAAAAATTTTAAAATACTTAACTGATGGTGCATGTCCAAACCATAGTTCATAGGGTGTCTTGTCTATATCTGCTCTAATTTGTACTCTGTTCATTGTATACACTACTGTGTTTAATGCTTCTCTCTAGAATATCTTCACCAAGTCATTCTCAAATAACATAGCTCTTGCTACTTCAGTCACTGATCTGTTCCTCCTTTCTGCAATACCATTTTGTTCAGGTGTCCTAGGGGCTAAAAACTCTCTTAATACCATTCACTTCACAAAAAAAGTTAAATTCTTTTGAAGTAAATTCTCCACCTCTATCTAACCTCAAACACTTAATCTTCATTCCAGATTCATTCTCAACTTTGTTCTTAATGATCTTAAACTTATCAAATGCTTCAAACTTTTCCTTAAGAAATGCAATCCACATCATTCTTGTAAAATCATCAACAAGAATCATAAAGTACCTTTCTCCATAGAATCCTCTAGTCCTTGTAGGACCACTCAAATTTGTATGAACAATCTCCAACTTCCCTATTGTTGTGAACTTCTTGCTGGGAAATGAGTTTCTCTTCTGTTTAGCCATCACACATTCCTTGCAAATCATGTTAGTAGGCTTCATAATTTTAGGCAAATCTCTTACTGCAAGTGTAGTACTCACTTTCACAATGTTATCAAAGTTTATATGACAAAATATTTTGTGCCATAACCAACTGTCATCAATCTTAGTAATCAAACATGTCATCTTAGTAGGATTCATCTGAAATACATTACCTATGGTTCTAGATCTAGTGCCAATCAAATTACCATCTTTGTCTTTGATTACACAAGTTTTCTCAGTAAACCAGACTTGATATCCCTTATCAACTAGCTATCCAACACTCAAAAGATTATGTTTCAAACCATCCACAAAGTAAACATCATTAGTATTAGTCTTTTCATCAAGAGTAATAGATCATATACTTTTAATCAAACAAGGTGCATTGTTTCCAACTCTAACAACTCCTCCATCATAATTGTTAAACTTTATGAACTTTTTCATGTCTCCAGTCATATGATGTGAACAAACACCATCTATAATCCAATCAGATTTCTTTTCTACTTGAGAAACTAAAGCTTTTTCTTCCTTAATTTCAGTTTCAGGATTTTCTTCTTTAATTGCTACAAATCCTATATCATCATGCTTAGTATCACTTTCAGTCAAGGATTTCTCCAAACTAGTTTCAAGTTCTTCATCATTTGCATAGTAACATTCTTTAGATCTTCTAGGCTTAAAGTTGTTTCTATAATTCTTAACTCTCTTAGGACATTTAGATGCAAAATGACCATATTCTTGACAAGTCCAACATTTAAAAATTTTCTTACCG